>CP084613.1:1200000-1727500 GCA_025917655.1 Chlorella sorokiniana | reverse complement strand
GCCTGACTGCCAGCGGGTCCAGCGGCTCACGCAGCTGCGGGTCAAAGGCAGAACCGGCTGCCTGGAGCGCGCGCTGGAGCTGGGCCGCCCAAGGGAGGTGGGCTGGCGGGCTGGCGCTGCAATCCGCTGCCATCTCCAGGCTGGCTGTCACCACCTAGTGCATGAGGCTGCCCTCTGGCGCTTCCACCACACTGCTCCAAAAGCGGGCGCAACGCACCAGCCAGGAGATGTAGAGGGGCGGCTCGTCGGCCTCTGCCATCACGGTGGCGACTGGGGCGCGCCTGGGCAGGCCTAGCAGCCGCCGCAAGGTGCGGTGGTGCTGCACCTTCCCCGCTGACAGCCCGCTTGCGCCACGGACCCGCCTCCTGGCGGCCGGTAGCGCCAAGCCGGGGCCCAGATCGCTGCGCCGTAGGAGAGGGAGGAGTCGACGAGCTGTGAGTAGAGGATGAGGAGCAGGCGGGCTGCCTCCAGGCCAAGGTCAGCACAGCGGCCCTCAAAGGTAGCTGCAGCAAAGCGGGCCACGGATGCGCGGGCCTCGGCGGCATACTCCCCTAGGGGCTCAGTGCAGTGGAATACCACGCCAAGGTATTTGAATTGCACCGAGCCCTCGAGAATGCCGCCGGCATAGGTAAGGCGCGCGCGCGCGCGCGTCAGGGCGCCCTCGGGGCTGGCCCGGCCATGAGCATCACGCGGGTTTTGGCCAAGTTGACCGTCAGCCCGCGCTCGCTGCAGTAGCCCTCCAGCAGCTGTAGCTGGCGCTGCAGGCCCGCTGCGCTGGTGGCCAGCAGCGCCATGTCGTCCGCATACAACAGCGGTGGGATGACGCTGCCGGCTAGCTCGGGCAGGGCAAGCGCCTCGCCCGCCTCTGCTGCGGCAAGGACGCGCTGCTCAAAGTCTGCTATGTAGAGGCTGAAGAGGGTGGGGCTGAGGGGGCAGCCCTGCTTCAGCCCCTGCGTCGCGTGGATCACCCGACCTGCGAGGCCTAGGGCGCTGACTGTCATGGGCACGTCTGCATAGATGGCACGCACCGCGCGCAACCACTCGCCGCCATAACCCATGCTCTCAAGGCGCTCCCACAGCTGCTGTCGGGGGACGCTATCGTAGGCCTGCTTGAAGTCAACAAAAGCAGGCCCACAGCTGGCTGCCTGGCCGCCGGCCCGCCGCCGCCGGTGGCGCTGTCTGTAGCTCTCCATCACCGTGCGCAGCGCAAAGATGGCCTTCTCTGTGCTGCGCTGGCGGCGGAAGCCAAACTGTCCCTCTGCATGCCTGCCTGCCGCCTCTGCGTGGTCGCTGACCCTGCGCTCCAGGGCTGCGGCGTACAGCTTGGCGGGCAGGGCGCCCACGGCGATGCCGCACAGGTCGGCTGGCGAGGCTGGCGCGCGGCCGCCCTTCGGCAGCAGGGTGATGCTGCTGCGCGCGTCGCGAGGCGGTATGCAGTTTGTGCCAGCACCGTTACAGCACATGCAGTGGTGCAGTAGGTGTGAAAGTGCCTCCCCGCAATGTGGCTGCTGAAGGCTTTCAGAATTGTGAAACTAGAGTCTTGGATGCAGCCAAAGCGTCAGCCACTTCAGAACTGCTCTTCTGAAAGTGTTAGTGTAAGACAAGGAGGGGTCAAGGGCTGGCCCAGCTCATGAGGAGCATCCAAGTACACAATATAGAGATTGGTGAGCTGTTGCCAGTGAGTCTGCAACCTCTTATAGATGGAGCAATGAAGTTGCGGCTGTGGGTGGCAGGCACATCAGCTGGGGCACTGCTGTTGCTGTTACACCCGTGTACATCACAATAGCGATGACAGGGCACATCGGCTGCAAAAACTGGAACAATTGGTGGCAGCAACAGCCACCTGTCCGACTGCAACGCCCGCCCCTCGGCACTTTCGGCAGCCCCCACGCCGCAATCTCTCCCCACACCGGGCCAGCCGCTGTCATCATAGTGGCACCGCTGCTGGGTAGGCAGCTTTGCTGCTACAAGCAGATTCCTTTGCAACAGAGATGACAGCTTAGCGTGTCAGATTTGCGCTACACATCCTGGCACGAAAAAGCACGCTGAAAGTTGCTGACAATCCCGTTTCCCTGCCATGAATCACAAAGCACCTGCGTGCACGCCGCTGACAGAACAGGCACTTGTGAACAAGTATTACCGGTTGGCAGAGCTCGTGGGCTACCGGCAGTGCAACACCAACTAGAAGTTTGGTGACGTCAACAACACGACACCCAATGGCATGCTTGCCTTGGGGTGCCCTGCTTAAATACATGTCGTCCGCAATAGCTTCGCTTTGCACACTCTCAACAATCGACCTGTTGCTGTTAGTTTTGATAATTGCTGGCGGGGCACACCTGCACAGGGTGATGGTGGGATGCAGGAGATGGAAAGCTCGGTAGGCGTGGTGTGCGTGGCTGCTGGCTGTCTGTAAACGTGCTACCCCGGTGGCAAGGAGAACTGAGTGCCCTGCAGGGGAGGGAGCTGAGACATAGCACGTGCCGGCGCTGAGGTGGACTGAACAGCATACTGCGCGGGCTCACAAAGAGCTCCCCGCGCGAACCAAACACCTAGCAAAAATTACATAAAAGGAGAAGAACAAAAGAAGAAAAAAAATAAAACAAAAAAAAGGGCCATTTTCCGTTGGGCTGAATGGTGGTCTGGGGCACCATTCAGCTGAACGGAGTCCGAACGGAGGCGCTGAACGGAATTCTGGGGAGTTGTCTGGAACCGTCCCGTTCGCTTCACGTTGGTAATTTACATCATATATAAAGCTTATTTCACAGCAGAAACAGCCCCCAAAATTTCTCCGTTCAGCTTAGGTGTACATGCGCCCGTCGGCTGTGTGTTGCCACCGCAGCAGTCTGCATCCATGCAAAACATGCCATGGCAAAACATGCCATGGCATGTTTTGGCAGCACCCTTTCAGAAGCCAATGCCACTCCTTAGATAAGATAGAGCTTGTGACTAGGCGAGCCAAAAGCAAGGTCAGGCGTTGTAACGCCAGCAAACCCAGGGAACCCATTTTCTGGTGTGGCGATGTAAAAAGTTATTCTTGCCCACCCGCACTGCACTCCGACTCTTTTGCAAACACCCTTTTCATGCTTTCCGCATATGCTTTCGACGCGTCTAGTCGGTTCGTTCGCTTTATCTCACTAGATTGCATCGCATACATCAATAAATCGACGCACATGTCTTACATTGGTAAACACGGGCGGTACAACATGGGCGTGTGTCGCAAGGAGCAGATGGGGAGGTCAGGGTGCAAGAGCGCAAGTCATTTCAGACATTCAGATCTGCCTTGTACTATCAGCTCCCCGTCCAAAGCTCTGGCCAGCAAACACAACCCTTTGCGATAACCCGTCTGCACCGCTCAGGTCACTATCAGCTGGTTAACAGGTGTCTGAACTTGCAGTCATCCCGACATCTGTCAGGGTCTGCGGTGGACACACACTTCCAACAAACACCGCCCGGCGCTGCTTCCCAAAGCGCAGTCAAATGCCCAGTAAGGCTTCGGAGCCCCTTCTGCAACAGCTGTCCAGAACGCTGAAGGTGGATGCAGAGCAGCGTGAAGCAATGATTAATAAGATCAAGGTGAATGTTGAACAGCATCTCAGTGAAACTGTGGGTTTGGGTGCGTGCGCATGTCAATCGCAACTTGCTTGCCAAGTGCAGGGCATCGTGGTGTTCGTGATTGATGGCTTACAGTGGACACTGGATCTGCGAGAAGGCAAAGGAACTCTGGTGCAGGGCCCGCCCATGGAAAAGGCAGACATCACGCTGACCATCAAAGGTAGGCAGGTGGCTCAAGCTAGGGTGTGGCATGGGGAAGACCCAGATGGCTTGCAGGGTATGCAAGGGGAGGGACGGGCACCTCGGTGTCGCATGTCAATTGCTTGAATTCGGACTTTGCAGATGGAGACTTTCTGAGGTTAGTCACTGGAAAAATTGGTCCCCAGGTGCGCGTCAGTTGGCATAAGGGAGGAAGCGGCGTGTTCATGCGCTCTTTAGTTGCAGGTCGTTGTGCGGGCGTTGGCTTTGAACCATAACTCGCCTGCTGTTTTTCACCTTCCCTGTTGCGCAGCAAGCCTTTCTGATGAGGAAGTTAAAGATCAGCGGGTCGATGGCACTGGCCATGAAATTGCAGCCCATTCTTGATGCTGTTGCTCCCAAGGCTAAGCTCTGAAGCAGCGCACGTCTTGACCAGTCATAGTGCTACCTTCATCTGTCCTTGGGAGAGATGTATAGCAGTGTATATGCTGCCAATCTTTAATTTTCTGTGTGTCAAGCATCGTATATGCGTAAGCTGTTTCTGTTCAATTGTGTCTGTCATCTACAGGAAATGACACATCAACTACAGCAACCTTGCACATCCCCAGAAATTGCTTCAATGCAAAGAAAGCATCTAATCGAATGATCTTGATTGTGCTGCATCTTGTTATAATGAAAGGCGATTGTAGAGTGAACTGAAAGCTAGCGTCTTGTCGCTTTATATCCACCCCTCAGGCTAAAGCAGATGTACGGCCAGAATGCACAGCAAGTGATAGGAAAGGGAATGAACCAAAGGCACAGTCAATATTGTATGGCACAATTAGCTGGTGCGCCGAAGAAGCAGTGCGATGTGCTGTTTGACCACCGACAAGACCGCCGGCCACACCAGCACTGGACAGAGGAAAATCAGAGAGAAATCATGACAACAAAAGAGGAGAGAATACTTGGGTGGCTCTCAGGTGCAACAGCCACAACAACACAAACAACCAGTCGGCGTCATCAGCAGCAGGAGCACAACCACACTGGCATTAGGCGCGGGTGCAGTGTGGTACACGCTAGCCTATTGCTCCATGGCCCGATGGCTGGCACCAACTGCCGGCTTCGGCCGCTCGAGGAACTGGTTGAGTCGCTGCAGAAGCTGCGCCGCGGATGGGCGATCGTCCGGATCCTCACTGCAAGGTGATGGGAGAGCGTTGGCACGAGCACGTGAGGGCAACCTTGCCATGTGTGACACCCAACAACACCAGGGAGCAGACCATGGGAGGCAGCCATCGAGTAAAAGTGCCAGGGTTTTGCAGAAGAGCATCATCGTGCCTCTCTCACCTCAAGCATGCTGCTAGCAGGTCGGCCACATCCTGGGGACACTCCTCTGGCACACGAGGCGCACGGAGGTTGCCACGCTGTGGGCGCTCGCCGGTGATGATTTCCCACATCACCACGCCCATGGAGAAGATGTCCACCCGCTCAGTACAGTGCTGCTTGCCTGTCAGAATCTCAGGCGCAATCCTGACAGGAATACGGCAGAACACGCTGGCGTGAACAATGCACAACTGCGAGTGCACAGTCGCATGGCATTGGGGGCTTGATGGGGCGCTGGAATTTGTTGACTGCCAGCGCGCAGCGCTCACCAGGCAAAGGTGCCCACAAGCGGAACATTGGAGAGCACAGTGTGCGTCTTCTGGCGACTGAACCCCACATCTGACACGCGAACGGCTCCGTTGGCTGTCAGTAGAACCTGCAGCCAAGGGCACCGATTGCGCGCGGTGGCAACGTTAGCAAGGTGGACAGGGCAGCAAGGAGGCAGAGCAGTTATCCTGCGGATATTGCTCGCAGGTTAGGGCAGCTATACTTGCATTCGAGGACTTGATGTCCATCTGCAGCGGCAGGGGACAAAGCAGGGGGTCATTGAATGGGTGCCACAGAAATTTCATTCTGCAGGGCAAGGTTCGTTGGCAATCAGCATTCGGCATTCGGTAGGGGCAGCAGCCTCACATGCACCACGCCCTTGGAATGTAGGTAGTTGAGGGCCTGCAGGGACGGGAGGCAATGGCGCGACACAAAAAAGTCTTGATGGGGGCCGCAACAAGGCCAGATTCGCAGGGAAAGAGGCGCAGTTGAAGGCTGTGCGGCCGCAAGCCTCGCACCTTTGCCACTTCATAAGCAACCCGCCGTCCCCGTCGCTGCCAGCAGAACAGGCGCTGGCTGCTGCCCGCTGCCTTGACCGGAAGTGCAGAATGCAGGTCACGGCCTGCTGGTGGTGGTGTGTTGTGCGTGGTTGGGTGTTTTTGTTTTTGTTTTTTTTTGAGGGGGGGGGGCACGCGCGCGGACTGAGTCGACAAGTGCAAGATGATAATGATGCCTAGCTTGCACAAGAGAACAAGCCGATGTTGGCGTTGGCCCGCCGCCCTGTGCTGCCCTGCGCTTCGCCTTCTCCCATCCCTCCCACTCTGCTGCCGCGCCTCAACTTGCCTTCACACAACTCCATCAGCACGATTCCTCGTGACCCAGCTATGCAACACCCGTAAAATGCTGCAGGTGTAAGTGGGACACAACTTGTGGGTGAGTGGGGTGCCAGCGGGTCGCAGGTTGCCAGGGGTAACCGTCCCGCCTCACCCACGATGTTTGGGTGACGCAGCGCGTGCAGCCAAACAGCCTCCTTGAGGAAGGCCTCCTGCATTGCGGCGCTCGCCTCCAGGTCCATCTCCTTGGCAGCCACCACCTCGCCGTTGAAGAGCACCTGGTGGGGCGGTGCAAGAATACGCGTTTGTAGGGGGCAGCGTGCAGGTGAACTGTACATGAACCCCAAGGGGCCGGCTGGCTGACGCCGGCGACCTCCAAGGGCCATATGGCAGTCCTGCATGCGCACACACGCCGGCCTCCCCCTCTCAAACCCTTGCCCCTTTCTCCCTTCTAGAATCTAACACATCGGGCAGTGCTCGCTGCCCCCACCTTGTAGACATGTGCGCTGGCGCCTGCCCCCACCTCCTGCACTTTGCCGTTGGGCCAGCGCAGCGGCGTGAATTCTGAAGGGGCCACCACCCATTCGCGCAGGCGCGGCGGCAGAGCCTCCACAGACAGCAGGGGCAGGCCTGCATCTGCGGAGGAGGTGGAGGAGGCACCCCTGCAGTCTGCAGAGCCGCATCATGTGCCGCAACATGCTGCACCAGCTCCGCCAGCGGAGCCTCGCCGGCCAGCCCGCTGCCATCCCCTCCGCCGCTGTCAGGTGCGTCGCTGCCGGTCTCATCACTGCATGCCTGAGCCCGCGCAAGGGAGGCAGCCGCTGCCGCCGACAGCACGGGCGACATTGCGTTGCTGCTGCTGAGCATCCCGCTGGCGCACACAGCGGGGTCGAACGCCAGGGGGTCTGTCGCAGGCGACAATGGGCCGCGACCAGCTGCACCAGGGAACGGCTGCACGGCGGTGGGGCCACGCTGCCAGAAGCTGACACCCGCCACAGCTGCTGTACGCTCGATGCTGCCTCCAATGCTTCCGCCGCTGCCCTTGCTGCTGTTGCTGACGAACGGCGAGGCCAGGCTGGCTGGCGCACCCCCTTGCTGTGGGGCCACCTTCACTGCCCAGGGCAGAGCGGCCCCCACGGCATCCGCATCCACTGCGTCTCCACCCGCGCCGCCCTCGTCGACGTCGATGCTGCTGACGCCCTTCTGCAAGGCAACCGCGCCCGAGGACGCGCTGCCGCCGGCCGCCAAGCGGCGCGCAGCGCGCTGTTGGCGCGCCAGCAGCAGCCAGACAGCGCCTGCCAGGAGCGCAGAGCCGGCTACTGCTCCCACAACAATGCCCGCAATGGCGCCGGACGACAGCCCGCCGTCGGGCTGGCGCACGTACATCACGGTGGTCGGGGTGAGTACCCAGGCGGCGGGCGGGCTTAGCCGCTGCTTCAGGACGCCCACACGCTGCAGGAGGGGCTGTCCGTTGACGATGAAGCCAGGCTTGAGCAGGAAAGCGCGGCATGGGCTGGACGCGCGGCACAATGCAGCCAGCTGGTCGGCACCGCCCTCCAGCACACACTCGCCCGCTTGGGGCCTGTGCAGCGAGGACATAGCAAGAGACAGCAGGGTGGGGGTCTGCAACCGACCGCACGGCAGCAACCCAGTGCAGCCAAAGGTGCAGGAGAGCGCCGTGGCGGGGCAGACACAGCCCCACCCACCTCAGGCTGCCCTCGCAGTCGTATCGTCCAGCAGCATACAGGCTCTGCCCGATGTAACGCTGGTAGCCGGCCAGCTGGGGGCCCCACACTGCCAGCGGGGCCCCGAGGTAAAGGGCACGTCGTCGCCTTTGCCCAGGAGCACAGGCGGCGAGCCCACACCGGGCTCAGCCAAGTCTTGGTGCCGCAACTCGCCTGCATGGTGTGCGGCAGGTCATGGCATTGGGTGTGGCGTATGGGTGCCTCGCCTTCATGTTGTAAGGAGAGGGAGCTCTGTCTGTCCCGCGCCTGTCCCTCGCCAGCACGGTGGCCCCTGCGCTGCCGCTTCAAGCATTGCGGCATGCGGCGCCTTTTGGCTCAAGTGACCCCCTCCCGCGCTCGCCCACTCACACTGCCCCAAGCGCAGCTGCACTCCGCCGCGGTTGAGGTTGCGGTCCTGGTAAGCGCAGCCAGCGGGGCGGTCGCAGAAGTTGAAGGCGGTGCAGCGCGAGGGGCCTTGGGCGGCCGTGCCATAGCCGTGGCACGCGCGCGCGCAGCTCTCAGCGCTTCCCATGCCATCAAGCGTTCGCAGCACAACACCCGCCATGACCGAGTTGCGCCCTTGAATGTAGCCCAGCCAGGCGGTGGGGGCGAAGAGGATGCCACGAGGGTCAGAGGGTGCGGCCGCCTCAGGCGCCAGCACTACCTCTCCGTCCTCTGCCAACAGCCAGAAAGACGACGCGTCCGCCCGGCTTGCTGCCACCTGCAAGGTCAGAGCGGCAGGCGAAATGAATCCGTTGGCAGGCGACAGCCCCGCCGTCTTGAGCAGTGACACCGGATCGGAGCAGCCATCGGTGCCTGCGCGGGTGTGCGTGGGGTGGGGGCGCAGGGTTGCGGTGCTGGGTGGGCGGGCCAGGGCCGTATGCAGGCTCGAGGTGGGGCAGCCCCAGCATCGCTCGCTTACAAACTGGGCTGGGGCTGGGGCATGCCACATGGAACAGGGTTGGGGCAACCAACAGGACACCCACCATTGCGCAGCACCACCACTGCACGGCAATCTGGCATGCGGAGGCAGGTGCTGGCCGCCGTCAGCGTGTCGCGCAGGCCGCAGGCGCCGGGAATCAGTGATTCGGGGCCTGCCAGCAGTCGAAAGCGGGGAATAGAGTTAAGGAAGCTCCCATGGTGACGAGGAACATGGAGGCTGGACAATGGAGCCAGGCCAGGGAGCCGGGCCTTAGCCATTGAAGCCTGTGATGTGCTCCGGCGGTACAGCGCGCGCTAGGGGCCTGAGCCGTGCCACAAGCACGCCGCTAAGAGAGCGCTGCTACCTGTTGCTGACCCTGCAACCCATGCTCACACTCATAGTCGCCGTTCAGAATTCCCTGGCCCTCAAAAGGGCTGAAGCCGCTCAGGCCCTGAACAACGACAGGCTGTAGGGGGACAGGAAACCCTGCAAAAGTGGCAATGGCCACAGTGAGTCGCAGCAAATGACACCGCAACAGGGTGGACCCCGGGCTCCCTTATCCCCGGTGCACGTGGGCCGAAAGGAAAGGCAGGCGATGGCGCCGATGGAGACAACGCCCACCCGACGTGACACGACCCGCGTTGGTGCTCAGCACGGTTGGTTGCAGTGAGCAGTTGGTTGCCAGCAGTTGGCACTGCTGAAAGGCCAGGTCTGCTTCACCGGTGCGACATCCAGCCTGCAGCAAGGGATTCAGAGTGGGGCGGGAGGTTAGAGACATAGTGGGCAGAGCAAGCGGGCAATAGCTACTTGCAATCTGTCTTGGCGTGAAGTCACGGGTTCAGGCAGAAATACCTCCGTCTCAGTTTCTCAGCACGAACCTGTGCATCGCAATACCTAAACCAGCTGCACTCTGGATTGGAGCGGCAGAGGGCACTGCAGTTGGAAGGCGCTGACGCCGTGCGCGGCGACTCCCACGGCGGGTCGAGCACTTCCCCGGCAACCACTACCCCAGGGGCCAAGAGGGACAACCGCCCCGCGTTTTCTTCTGAAAAATACACCGATGCCGGGGCCAGGGCTGGGCCCCCGCTCTGCGCAAGGGCAGAGGCCAGGCAAACCAGCCCCACCACCAGCAACAGGCCCCGCATTCAGTCAAAAGATGAGCTTAAACGACGAAATGGATGAGTGTGCCCTGTTTGTTGCGCAAAGAAAGGTAGCAGCAAATGCAGATTGCCAGGAGGCGACCAGCCCGGCAAGCAAAAATGCTAGCGCGTGCTCCAAGTCGAGCCGTGCACACATCAAATAGTTTGTTTGACACTGTAAACATCCTGGACCCGCAACGTCTCCACAGCAGCGCAAGTGCCCAGACTAGTCGCCGCACGCTCTGTAACGTAGCTCAGCACCCTTCCGAAACAATTCTTACAGAACAACGTTCGACACACAGTGATGAAGGCATCCATCTGCTCATGCTCTGCATCCTCTGCTCAATGGCCCGCAACTCCGCTACCTCACCAGGTCAAAAGCCTGGGGGCGGGAGACCTGAAAGCTTGGTCCTACTGTTGGGGGTGCCGCTGCTACGTTACGCACCCCCAGAGCCATAATGGCGGGATCAGAGAAGCTGCCGCAATAGCTGCCATGCTGCTCGTGGATTGCGCCGGCGGCTGATCCGCATTGCAGTTGGCGCAGCAGGGCCAGGCCAGGCGCGATGCCCGACGCCTGCTGATGGTGGTCGTGGATTACGCCAGCGATCGGGTCGTAGTGACCTGTGGGGACGAGCCAAGCTGTGGAGCGGCCAGGCCTGACCCAGCCGCCCCAAGCAGCCCGCCCACCGTGCTGCCACCCGGTGTGCCAAAACCTGGCGGCAGAGGTGGCATGCGCTGCTGCCGCTGAAAGTGCAGCGCCTGTGGGGCCACCTGCAATCGGTACTGGTGTAGCTGCGTGCTGTGTAGCTGTTGGGGGCATAGGCTGCCGGCTGCAGCGGCTGCGGGTGGTGGTACGCGGCAGCTTGTAGCGAGGAGCGTGCCTGTGTTGGCTCAATCGGTTCGTACGCCAAATGCCCCTCCTCATAGCTGCTGCTGGCTATGCTGACCGTGGCGTCAGGGAAGAGCGATTTGAAAAAGGCGCCCACATCCTGCTGCCTCTGCTGCTGCTGCTGCATATGCTGCTGGAAGTCCTGCTGCATTGGCCGAGGTGCCGCCTGCCGCGTTAAATGCTGGTGCTGGTCGGCCGGATGCTGGTGCTGGTGGGCCTGTGGGGGTGCAACTGCTGGAGCAGCAGCACACTGGCCGACGGCGCAAGGCGTTGTGGCTCGCGGGCGGCCAGATTCAAGCCAGGCGGGAGCTGAGGCGTGGGCGAGGCTGCTGTTGCTTTCGCTGCCTCCTGCTTCGCAGCCGCATCCTCAGCGGCCTGTGCAAACGCAAGCGGCTGCGCTGTCGCCGAGAGGTGGGCATGGTGCCACCCGAGCTGCTGCCCCTAGGGAGCCGCTGCTGACAGCGGGGGATGTGCTGCGCGCCTGCGGGGGGGAGGCGGGTCAGGGGCGGGTGGGTGGCAGGGGCACCTGAGCAGTACACAGGCGCAATCTGCAGGCAGCACCCCCTAACCAGCGCGCAAACGCCCCATCCGACCACCCTGCCCTACCCAAGCTATCGCAGCTCTACCTGCAAACTCAGCCCAGCACACACTCAACGACCGCTGCCAAGCGCACCTCGCCCGCAGACCCCGGCCCGGCACCAAACAGGTCGTCCTCATCTGGCAGGGAGGCATGGGGCAGCGTTGTGCGTGCTGCAGCAGCGGCTAACTCCTCAGCCTTGCTGATGCCTGCCACCGGCGACGCCGGCGGGGCAGCGCTGCCTCCCGCTGGGCGACTGTGCACAGGCTCGCCTGGGGCGGTATCCAGCGCTTCTGCGGCCCCTCCAGAGGTGGTCTGAACATCTGCATGCGTGCTGCTTGAACTGCTTCCACCAGAAAGCCCCTGCAATCCCCTGGCAGCAGCTGACTTGCTAGCAAGCCTACCTGCAGCAGGCTCACGGCGTGCCTTGGCAGCAGCCGCGGCCGCCGCTGCTGCCGCTGCCGCTGCCGTAGCAGCTGCCAGGCTCGGCAATGCAGCATCTTGTGAACTGTCTCTTGAGGGTGAGGGTGTGATGGCGCTGCTCCTGGCAGGGGCAGGCAACTTGCTTGCAGGACAGCTGAATCCCGGGGGCGGTGGTACCACCTGCAAGGTGAAAGTTGCTCAGTACATACTTGCGCCCCCTTCCCCTCCAACCCAACCCACCCACCCACCCACCCACCCTCCTGCCCACCACACACTTCAAGACTGTCACATACACTGCCCCAGTTCGCGGCAAGTCATGCCCAGCGGCACCGCAAACAGAACATTCTCAAAACGCGGAAGAACTGCACTTTGACAAGTATGCCTGCTCACCCTCAACTCTTTCTGGGGGCCTGCAGCGGAAGGCTGCCCTGGCTCCAAGGAAGAGGCACTGAAGGGGGGACTGCCGCTGCAACTGTGCTCGTCAGAGAGGCTGACGGTTCACTGAAGCCAGGCGGGGGACGCAGCTTTGAGGCAGGCTTAGAACCTCCATCTGAAGGCACCACCCTGGCTTGCTGCGCCTGCTGCCGCAAAGGTATGACCCGAGGAGCTGGGCTGGGACCCGCTGCCTGCACAGCATGCTTGTCCGCCTGCTGTACAGCAACCGTCCCAGCCCGGGTGCTCTCGCTGGCATGCGGCTTCCCTGCTGCCAAGCCATTTGGCGCCACCTTGGACACTGCGGCGGCCGCAGACTCAGCGGCTGCTGCTGCTGCTGCTGCGCTGCCGCCATAGGAGCCGGCAACACCGTTGGTGCTACTGCTCTTGCTGTTGGCGGCGGCTGCAGGGGCAGCCGAGGCTGCTGGCTCTGGCAGAGGTGGCGCCGAGGGTGACCGCAGCGACCCGCTCGGCGCCCTGCCGAGCGGCTTCAGTTTTGCTGGCGAGCTGAGGGGCAGCAGCTTTTTCGGCCGCTCAGGTGTGCGGCCAGGCAGTTTGGTCTGCGCGCGAGCAAGCTGCTCAGCCATGGTGGTTGCGCCGTTGAGGCTTGCTGATCGCGATGGCGCGCTGACCAGGGGCGCCGTGGCTGTGCCCACACTGTCCCCAGCGTCCTGCTGTTGCGGGAGGCGGTGCCACTGCTGCATCCCAGGCCGGTGGTCAGCTCCGGCCATTCTTGAGCGTCTGAAGGTGGCGGCGGCGATGAAGCACTGGAGGCTGCGGCCGTCGTTGCTGCTGCTGTTGCCGAGGATGCAGGTGGACCTGCCGGCGTGGCAGAAGAAATGGATGCCCAGGAGGTCCCTGCAAGAGCCGCAGCGCGTCCGCCTGCCACGGCCAAGGGCGGGGCCGCGGGCGAGACGGCGGCGACGGCCAAGGAGCTCGTGCTCGGGCTGGCCCAGCCGCCGGCGCTGCTGCTGCCGCCGCCGCTTTCATGCTGCTGGGCAGGTGCGCTGCGTGCCTGACTGTGCCGTGGCACCGTCAGCACATGCACAGGCTGTGAGGCGGGCGACCGCTGCCACCTGCTGCTGAGGACGCGGCTGGCTTGCCGTCGTTGCTTGGCTGCCATGGCTGCACGCCGATGGTGAGGCGCGGCTTGAAGGTGCCACCCGCCAGCGCCATGAAGCGTGGCGGCAGCAGCCCTGCCGCTACCTCCTCCTTAGTCAGGCAGTCGGCCTCGTCAGCTGCAGGCGGGGTGGGGTGGAGGGCAGCATGGTGGGACGAAACGCGCAAGTACAGCTCATGACCTGCTACAGACAGCGGAAACTACGTATCAGCAAACACAAATGCCAGTTTTGTCCATTGCTGTTGTGCATGCGCGCCCAAGAGACGGCGGCTTTCCCTTCCCCAACACCACCCTCTCCCATTCCCTATGGCCGCCTATGGCCGGGGTGCGCACCCAGTTCGTGGAGGTAGAGGCAGTCGGGGTTGGTGCAGGGCATGCCCCGCAGGAAGGAGTTGCAATACTTGGTGGTGCCAAAGCAGGCGCGCACCGGCTTGCCACGCCACACCGCGCCCTCCAGGGCCCGAATGCACCGCAGCGCATCTGGGGGGTGGGGGTGGGATGCAGGCCGAAGGGAACACTCGGTAAACACGGTGTGCAAGCTTGCCAGGGAAGCGCTGCAGATCACAAGCGCCACTGCCGCTACGCATCAACGCAAGCGCCCCCTCACCCCCTCCCCCCGCCCCGTCGCCAGGCCCCCTACCCTCGGGTCGCTTGAAAGTGACGTAAGCTGAGCCGGTTGGGCCGTGCCTGGTGAGCGCCGAGCTGTACTGGTTGGAGCGGTTGATGCTGATCTTCAGCGTGCGCCCAAACTGGCCAAAGTATTGCGCATCACGCAGTGCCTCCTCGTGGCAGATGTCCAGGCTGAGCCCCACCGCGTAAACCAGGTTGGGCTGCACCACGCGCACATTCTGCGAGGCCAGATGGATGGGTGGGTGAGAGACCCCTGCTGCAGAAGGCGCAAGGCAGGCAGCCGCAAGCTTGCGCAGCAAGCTCAGGCGGTGCTTTGTTGGCAAAAACGTGATAGTTGAAAACATGACATCACATGTGTTGGGCAGCAGGGAAGCCGTGAAGGATTGATGTACTGCCGTCCCACCCCCAAAAGGGTGGCGACCGAGTGAATGTTCAAAGGGACTAGAGGAGGGATGTGACGATACCATCAGGGGCCCAAAATAACAACAGAACAACATTGCAACATGCAACCTTGCCATCTGCGCTGGCGATGCATACTGCGACCCCACTCCACACCATCACACACATACACACCTACACTCGCACATTTCGCCCGGCCCCCCCCTCCCCGCCACACACCACATTCACACAATACATTGCAAACCACCCCCATCACATTACGCACCGCCAAGTTGGCGCGGTTGACGCGGCTGCCGCTGGTCCCTGCCTTGCCCGGCTTGTCCTTCTCTTTGAGCTTCCGCTTCTCCTCCTCCAGCCTGCGGGCATGGATATGCCGCCACAGGCAGCGTAAGAATGGTGCGCGGTCTGCCTGTGCAGCTGCCTGCCTAGAAGAGGCAAGGTCGCTGGCAGAGCATCAATGAAGATGTCCGCATCAGGTGGTGCGGCTGTCCCTGGCAAATAAGAGCATAAGTCGTTTCATTCCCCATGCCGACATTGGTAAAACACGCCGGCTGATTTGTCGGCTGCGCAAGCGCACACCGCTGCAGATCGGGGCGATTGCTCTGTCGCTGTGAGAGCATGGCCCGCACAAAAGCAGCTTTTGAGGTGCGGCTGCCCGTCCCCCCACTCACTGCTCCGCGTCGATGTGCTGCATCTTGATCTTTTCTTCATCATATGGCGAGCGACAATTAGGGCAGCGCGCCAACAGGCTCTCCTTGGCTGCCTCCTCCAGCAGGTGGTGGTAGCACCAAAGGCACATCTGGTCTGCACAGCCAGGCGTGACAAGAAAGCCAGGGTAGGCTTGCCAAGCAGGGAATGCCAGGAGCGGGGATGAGCATTGTGCTTGAGCACCTAAGAAATCAATAGAAGGCGGTGCAAAAGCATGAAGGACCTGGCGCAGCAGCAGCCAGCCTCACATCCACATTCACAGTACTGAATGGCACGGTCAGTCACATCCAGCTCGGTGCAGCACAGCGGGCAATCGACGCTGTCCTCTGCAGCAGAGAGCACACCAAACATACAGACACAACCTTTGCAGTCACCGCCTGTGCATTTGTGACCTGACAGCTGACCCATTGACCAAGTGGCGGCAGAGGGAACAACCCACGAGCGCCCAGCTGCCACAGGTTGCCTGCCAGCCTGCCCCGGCAGGGCTGGCGCCGAAGCCGCGTGCTGGTGGCTTACCCATTTCTGTCAGGATGTGTTGTGAATGTGGGGTCGGAACAAACTAGTATGGAGTCACAGCCAACGGAGCTTCCTGCGCATGAGCCGTAAGGAGCCATGCATCAAGAAGGCCCACGGGCAAACAGTTCCCATGGAAGCCATTGCAAGCGCAATATGTGCCCGGGGCGCCGGCCTCAGAGTCCCTTGCAGGTTGAACTCCCTATCAAACTCTGACTCCAGTCACCTAGCTAGGTGATTGAGAAGCTCCCTACATCTAACGGTCAATCTAAGCCAAATGCACCCCAGGAAGCCCCTCTTCCAAAATGTGCACTGAGGGTGTACTGCGGCTTAGGCCTTACCCACTGCGTAAACCACGGCAACTCATCCTCACAGCACAGCTTGCGTCAGCCACATCCGTGTACGGTTTCTGTGGAACTCAGAGATGGCCTTGGCACTCGCTTGCAGCGCCCCTGTGGCGGTGGCAACTCGCGGCGCGGCTGCCGCCAAGCAGCAGGCTCGGCCCACCAGGTATGCCGTTGATTGACTACACGTTCTGACGCTATCTCGCACCGTGGCAGGCTTCCCACTTGCAGCAGCCCCCATGCTACCACGCCCACATGGGAGAGCCTGGCTCCGCGCCATCGCGCCCCACTTGACGCATTTGTCATGTTGTGTGCTGTACAACAGGCCCAGCGCCTCCCGGCCCTTCGTGCCTGCTCGCCCGAGCGTGATGGTGCAGCGCCGCGCGGTTGTGCGGCCTCAGGCCGCAATGGAGGTTGCTCAGCTGGCTGTGGACCCTGGTTTCATCTTCGGCGTGTCTGGCGTGATGGTCGGCATCACTCTCATTGTGAGCGACGCCTCGCCTGCAGCTAGCGGCGGCATGTGTCAGCTTGCAAGTGCTTTGTGTGCAGCCAAGGTCTTCGCTCAGAAGGTTTCAGAAGCCACAGAGATGCAGGAGCTGCGTCACATCATAGAGTTGTTCCTGCAACCCTCACAATCGCAACTCCTGGCCGTGCGGTCAATCCATTTCTCCATCCCTGCCTATCCACTTTCTGCTGAGCTCTGCTATCTATGTGCAGGGCCTGGCCATGGGCTTCGTGTTGCTGCGTGTTGAGTCCCTTGCAGAGGAGGGCAAGGTGTGATTTCTGCTGCGCATGTGGACAGCTTGCTCAGCATCAACGCGTTCCTCTGGTCTGAGTCTGTTGCTCCTGCTTCATAGTTCACCTTTGCTTGCACTTCAGGCTGACCAGCTGCCAGTCCATATCCCCCTTTGCAGATCTAGACAACCCTCCTGCTACAATCAGCCGTGTCAATTCTTGTATCCCACTGTTTTTGACCTGGAGCAAGATACTTTCAGCACCCAACAGCATGTTGTAACCACAGCATTCCGGCTCAGCTGAGAAGTGAGCACAGCATGCCAGGCAGTGCCCACAAGTATCATCAGGCTTATTTTTGGGATTATTGACACTGTGCGGCAGATCATCAGATATAAACAATGAACTGAGAGGTTCTAGTCACAGCCCGGCGCTAAGGAAACTTGCCAGAATCCCTTCGAGGCGATCCCTTGCCGCACGTAAGTCTGCTGCTGTTGGTTGCGTGGGCAGGCTAGGGATGGCAGTGTCCGGGATGCCGATTGTTCGTGCATCAGAAGCCATCTGCATAATATCACAGTGTAATCAAGGAACCTTGTCGCCACTTGGTTAATCAAGGGACCTTGTCGCCACTGGGTTGCAGTCACATGCTAACCCACGCACCTGCTCATATGCGCGCTGCCACTCCTGAAGTGTTGCTTTGTTGACTCCAGCTTCTTCAGAAGCCGCATTCAACTGCAGCAATACTGCTGGCGTGTAGCTGGCAGCCTGATGTGCTGGGTCAAGAGCTTGCGGAAGGGGTGGGACAAGCTGTCCCATAGCTGCCGCCTGCCGCCCGTCCGCAGCGAGATCCAAGTCTTTGGGCAGCTTTAACGCGGATTGTAAACCCTTGCCGAGACTGGAGACCTGATCTTCGCCTGCTGCTGCTCTGCACCGTTGCCTGAGCAGAAGTTCCTGTTTGCTGGCACCGCTTCTTTTGCCAAGGCCGACCTGGCGCACGATGAATCCCAGAGAGAAGTGATTGCACCACATCGATCCAGGTTGCAATGATTCAGCCATTGCGCCCCCTGAGAGTGCAAGCCAAAGACCGTGTACCGCAAGTGTGTACCTCTCGTTACCCGAGGTTGTCCCCCTCATGATGAACGGGCAGCAGCAGCAGCAGCAACCTTTCCTGCAGCCTTTCAATATCAATGTGATCGTCTTACCTCTGTGTCGACCGTCCTTGACCTTGGGACTTACCACCGATCTTGCAAACTTTACGGTGACCATTCTGCAATCTTATTCGTGAAGATCGACATTTTTGTGTCATAGATACTCTGCCAGCTCCGTGTAACGCTCAACCTCGGAACATGGTTGCAGGCCGGACCTCCTCTGCCGGCATCATCGATTCTCTATCGACATCTTCATACAGTCAAAAAGCTGTAGCTGGCGAAAGTAAGGTGTCAACCACCTGAGACACTAGGAGCACTGCCCAGGGACCCCAGAGAGTGCATCAAAAGCATTGGGACATTGACACTATGGACCTATCTCCCTTCGATCGCTCCATGCTTGACTTGTACATGGCGGCATGCTTCCACCAATGGGACAAGCTGCCAGGTGGGTCAGGATACCATGGCACAAGGTCTGCTTGTACTTGTTCCCAGGTACCTTCCCGCCTGTATCTTTCCTTCCTGATGTTGCCTCCTGTATCTCTTTTGCCTGGCTGCCCCGCAGACCTCGCTCGCACCTTCCGTGCCCGGGGTGCCAGCATGGCGCAGTTGCGCGGTTGCATGCGCCATTTGGTTGTTTTCACGGGGTACGGTCCATGCCTGGCAGCCACCTTGGCGCTGCAGAAGGCTGGGCTCCTTACCGAGGACACTCCGGCGAAGGTGGCAGCTCTCCCGTCTCCCACGGCTGAAAGGCTGGGCAGGAATGATAAGCACCTGACACCTGCGCACCTGACTCATGCAGGTGTCAGGCCCCCTGGAGACGCATTTGAGCTGGTGTACAAAGGGGTGGCCGACCGCGTGCGGGCCAACCTGCACGCCGCTGATGCGGGGCTGGGAGAGTGGATCAGGCAGGCACATGCCGTTTGTGCACGGCAGCAGGCTGTGCCTACGGCACAGGAAACCCGGCCTGCAGGGTTTCATCAGCGGTGCTGCCTGGGCATCTGCCATGAGGTGTTCGCTTGTGCTCCTCCCCAGGCTGCACCTGTACGGCGATGTGTACAGCTCGCCTGGGCTGGACATGCGCCGCAAGCAGCTGCTCGCCTGTGCCTTCCTGGCAGAGGCAGCCATGCCTGACCAGCTGTTCGGGCATGCGCTGGCAGGGCTAAGGTGTGTGCCTGTAAGTGTGTGTGTGTTGTCTGGGTGGTGGTGGTGGGTGGTGGGGTGGGGGTGGCGCGCCGCGGGGGCGGCGGGGGGTGCAACCTAGTTGGCGGTGGTGGTTATGTGCATGTATGCGTGCTGCTCTCTGTCATGTGGAAAGGTGCAGGGCCGAGGCGAATTTGTTTGATGATGAGACAAATGCTTGTTTCGGCAGGAGCATGCTTGCAGATGTCGGCAACTGTTGGAATGGTGCTTAGCCTACAAATGTGACGCAGGTTTGGCAACAGCCTGGGCGAGCTGGAAGAGGCTGCGCGGCTGGCCTGCACCCTGGGCCGGCGGGCCCCAATGGATCGCGATGCCGTCCTGCGCACCGCACTGAAGACGCTGGGCATGGTGGGCAGGGAGCGGGTGTTTGGATAAGCCTGACTGGACAACGCAACGCCCGAGGCACCGCTGCTCAACCTTTCCCAAATGAACAGCACAACCATCACCACTACCACTGCGACCTTCCTCTGTTATAGGCCTGGTCCAAGCACTGTAAGGAGAGGGCGGCGGGTGATGAGCCTGCATGTCCAGAGGTAAGCGTGGTGGAACAGCACATCCACGTGCGCATCCCACGCCTGCCGCCTCGTGTCGAGGTTGGCGAGCAGCAACAAGGGCAGGCCTTTGAACAGCAGCAGGATCAGCAGGTGCAACACCTAAGTGCCAAGCCAGCAACAGCTGGCGGCAGGAGACTTGCACGAGGCAATGCACCGATGGGCCAAAAGCCAGGGAGTGATGGCAGCCTGCCGCAGCCCTGGGGGACAAGCAGCGTGAGTCGCCCAACTTGCGTATCAGGCGAGGATCTGCTGTGCAGCTGCCTGGCTGTAAGAAACCACACACTTGCCTTTTAAGTTTACGCACTGCACCACCTCACACGATTTGCACTGAAGCTTGCTGCAAATTTGGCCCAATGCTCATGCGCAGCGGCAGCGGTGGTGCCCTGCATGGTGGAGCAGCGCTTCAAAAGCGGCTTCTTTGCTGACTAAAAGCCACCCGAATCTACTTGTGGGCATCATCTACGGGACTCGCCAGCATTACAGGGGAGCCCAAACGAACCTTCCAAGGCGATGCATGCCATGGAGGCAGCCTGGCGCTGGAGGCACTCGTGTTGGGCAAAGCCCATAAACTAACCCTCTTCTCTGTTGCAAGCGGTCTTGACAGCTGTATGGCGGCCATGTAGTCAGCAGTGGGTTTGAAGCCTGGGTCAGCGTCCAAGGTATTACGGTTGAACTGAACATGTTACAACTGGGGAGTTACAATAAACTTGCATAGGGCCAAGAACACAAGAAGCTGTGCAAACATCATGGTGGTACAATTCCCCCAAACAGTCACGCAGTGCCTTCTGCCCAGGGTCGCATCTCTTGTGGGCCGTATGAACAATGCGTTGGCAAGATCACAATGTGCCATCGGGTCGCGACAGCAGCCCCAGCTTTTCAGCTGCATCGACTAAGTCGGCATCCAGCCTGCCGGCAGCTTGCAGTGTACCCATGTAAGTCTGCAGGTGGTTGAAGGCCGCAATTGAATCGAAGGTGTTACCGTCAGGCTCAACACGTGTCAACCACTGCTGCTGCCCGCATGGCTGCTCTACATGCTGTGAGGACATGGCTGCGGCGATGGCTGCCTCCGCCTCATGGCGAGCTGCTTCTGCCACTGTTCCACGCTGGCTGGGCCTTGCCAGAGTCTCTTGCAGTGCTGTAGAAACCACGCGGTGGTGGCGCGTCCGCTGGGGCTGGGCATGCTGCTCCTGCTCTTGCAAAGGCTGCTGACTTAGCTCCTGCTGACTGCCTGCTGCAGAGGGACAGGGCCGCTCCAATCCCTGGTGTCGGGGCCGCTTCTGGTAATGTGTTGCATCAGCTGCAGGCAAGTGCTGGCGGTCGACAACTGGTGCGGCTTGCACAGCTGGCACTGCTGCCGGTGCTTCTATTGCTGCAGCGCCTGTGACAGCAGCATTAGCATGGCTGCCCCTGCCCTTCGCAACAAACATGTCCTCAAGCTGCCTCCAAGCCTGCGGCGCAGTCAGATGAGAACTTCTATTCACGACATTGTCAGCAAGTGCAACACCATTAAACATGGTAGCGCTGAGCAGCAGCATCCAGCAGAGTTTGCACCACCAAACCAAGTGAGGCCTGGGGCAAACCAGATCACCCCGAGTTCGGCTGGAAGGCAGCGCTTGTGATCGATCCATTGGGTAGCCGCGACAGCACCAGCCACGACTCTGCGGGCACCCTGCCGCCACTTGTGTGAAGCAGCGGCGCCAGCCTGGTCACCTTAACTGCAGCACATAAAGCAGTGAGCACGTCAGAAGAACAGGCATGCACGTTAAAACGCTGCTGGTTTGACTGTCGCCTACCTGAGGAGCCGGTGGCCTTGCGAAATACTACTTGGCGCACGGCCGCTCCGTGTGGTCGACCGTCTGCATCCACACGCCCTCCTACAAGCACAGTGACCTGCCTCTGCAACAACAGGAGGCCAAATGAGCGAGGCACGAAGAAAGTTAGCAGCCCTCTGGCCAGCCAGCTGCCCCAGCTTAGCTCCAAGGATGTTCTTACCTTGGCGCTGGCGACATCAGCTTGGGTGAGGCCAAAGAACTGGGAGGCCACCGGCCACGGCAGCGTGGAAGACGATTTCTTGATGGTGGCCGCTGCAAGGGTTGTTGCGCAGGAAAACATTGTGGGCAGGCTGGCTAGCAAAGCATTGCAATTGGTAGCGTGTGGGCATCACACCCACGACAAAGGAGCTGCAATATGTAGGCAGTGCATGGCTGTATCAATTCCTGAGGAGGCAACCTGAGCATCGCAGTGCCGCAAAGTTGCTCAGTCCTTCTTGCGGGCCTCCCAGCAGCCAGCTTTTGCCATAGGGCGACACGCTGTGGGATTCAGGTTGAAATGCGGTCCATTGCCGCCCCTGCTGGTGGTGCTGCTGCTGATGAGCTGCACGTCTGCTAGCTTGTCCGCTAGTGCCTGTCCCCATGGCCAACAGGCCAGGATGTTTGTTTTCAATACCTGGTGCTTCTTGTTCCTGGCCTGACAGTTCTGTTGCATCATCATCAGGCCAGGAGCAGGAGGAGGCCTCGGGGTCCAGCCTGCTTCCAGAAGCTGCTTGGGCAACAGCTGGCGCTCTTTCTGAAACAACCTGAATCGGGCAAGTGCAGCTTCAAAGGTCGTATACAGTAAGCGACGCAGAAAGTTGTGTGACCAGAACAATACAAGGGACCATGACACTTTAGTTGACACCAGGGGGCACATAAAGGCAGTTGATCCACAGCATGCAGCAAGGCGCACCACATCTCCTGGGGGATAATAGGTGGACACAAGCACATCGTCCCTCCGTCGTAACGCCAGCCAGCTGCCCGCTTGTTTCACGCCCAACTGGGCCCGTACATTGGTCATCTCAATCGTATCTGGAGGGAGGAGGAAGGAAAGTATCACAGGAGGACATGTTGTCGATGGTGCTCTGTTGTGGATTTGTTGCCACGCAAGCTGCGGAGGATCATGATGTAACAGACCGCGCGGTGGCTGCAGGATGCAAGCAGTTTGCACTTGATGTGCACTCCTCAGACATATACTCACATTGGGAAGCATGAGAACATGCAAGTGCTGATAGCTTCATATTGGCTCCACCAACCATGAGCCGACCATTTGTGTTCATGCACAGCGCTACGGGTAGCTGCAGCAACGCAAGGCAAGCAATGGCCAGCATCATCAGCATGCTGTGGCAGGTTCTGCCCAAGCAAAAAATCGTGCACGCTCCCTGCCTGCGCAGCTTGCAGGGAAGCTTGCCTGAACCGGCAGCGGCCCAATCTGGTTGGGGTTGAGCAACTCCTCCACCACGTCAAGGGGGCAGCAGCGCTATCTTGAAAATCGCGCTTTCCTGGCAAGCACATGCGTGGATTACTTAGAAGAAGTCAAGGTTGCTGCTCATGGCAGCGCGCAGGCTGGGCGCAAGCCGTGTGGAACAGCAGCTGTGCCCCACCTGGCGTGCCTCCCAGGTTGATCAGGCACGCATCAACCATACCGTCTGTATTCCGATGCACCAGCCACCCCGGAGCCACTGCCTCCAGCTGTTGTAAGCGCATGCCACTCATCGGCAATCGCAGCCATGCCTGCTGGCGCCGCTCAGCCATGGTCAGTTGATGCACACCGCCCATGTACCACTCCTCCTCCTCCTCACTGGGGTCTATGTTGTTGGGATCAGTAATGCAAGGTGGAGGATACCCCACAGGCACCCAGACCATGCCCGGCGGAGGGCGGCCCAGGGACATGTGGCTTCCGAGGGGCGGCGCCTTTGATCAGCAACGGTGCAGAAGCGAGCGCCGCCGGCTGGCCAGCGACCGGACTGTGGCGAGAAATGAGAACTGCACAATCACGGGCATCACACGCGTCTGCAGCCCATGGCAAAGCGGATGTACCTAGTGCAAAGACTGACACACGCGATCAACTTGTGAACGTCCTTGCAAAACGCCAAGGAACCCGTTAAAACAAGCGAAGAATCACCAAACTTGCAGTAGTTACGTGTGCTACTAAACAGGCGGAAAGGCGGGAAAGTATAGGTGCGACCCCACCTCGCCCGCGCTTTGGCCCCCCGCCCGGCCGTGCTGGGCCTTGCCATGGCTCTGCCCTGCCTTCAAACTGCAACACAGGTCATGCTTCCTCACAGCAACAAATGATTCATAGAAGCTGATGCTCTTTACAAACAATGCTGCTGGCTTAAAAGTGCAACCAACTCTCTGCTAGTGACTTGCAGCGCGGGAAGACGGCAAGCGTGCTGGCAGCAAAGGTGCACATGAAGCAAAATACATGGAGCCACCAAGTGGAAAGAACATGCACTTGGTATCTTGCTGCACTGCAGGAGAACAACTATCTCAATCAACATCCAGCACCAGCACTTCCTCCCTCGCTGCCTCCTCCTCATCCCCCAAGTCCTCCTCACTGTCCCCGCTGTCTTCCTCACTGTCCCCGCTGTCCTCCTCTTCATCGCTGTCCTCCTCATCTTCCACGCTATCCACTAGTGACTCCTCCTCGTCCTCCTCGTCGGACTCCTGCGCCTCATCGTCCACCAGCTGGCGCGCTTGCGGCTTCATCGGCCTGGAGGCCGGAACCTGACTGAGCAGCGCCAACGGCGGCACCTTCTCCTCATCGCCCTCCCCCTCCTCTTGCTCGCTGCCCTCCTCCTCCCCTGCTTCCTTCCTGGTTGCCAGCACCACGTGTCCCTGCTCAGCCTCCATCCAATCGCTGTCCTTAAACCAGCCGCCATCATCCCCTGGCTGCCAGTAATCCTCAGCATCCCAGTCCTCGCTGGCTGCAGGGCTGTGGCCCTGGCTCCTCGCGGAAAGCCGTCCATACTTGCCGTGCGCCCAGCCACAGGTGTTGAAGGCCCGCCACTCCCACAAATCCCAAAGCTGCGAGGCAGGGCGTTGCGATGCCGGGTAAACGCAATGCGTTGGCCCCCCTCTCCGCTTCGCAAAACAAACTCGTTGCCCGTCCAACCAGAATAATCTTCTCACGCAGCCCAGCCCTTGCCCTCCCAACCCGCCATCAAGCTTGCATGCAGCGCTCACCTTGTTGTACATGGTAGTGGTGAGGCGGGGGGAGCCTCACGCATCTCCTCCCCGTTGACGTACTGCAGGTCCCTGCGCATCTTGTGGGGTCGCAGGGAGGGGTGCAGGGCCCTGAACAGCCAGCCCAGGCTCAGTGCTAGCCAGCCAGTCAGCGCCGTCAGGCGAACGGAGAACAGCATGTTCTGAAACCTACTCACATGAAGCGGCGCACGCCCTGGTTCAAGAGCCAACCGGTGAGCGCCCGGATGCAATGCGGCGCTGCCTCAGCGAAAACATCACGTACCAGCCGCTTCAGTCCAACAGACAGCTGCGCCCCCTCAGGGGCCACCTGTTCTGGTGGTTCAACCGCCACCTGCGCCTCGGCCTGATGTGCCTGCACAAGCAGAGGCTGCAGATGTTTCAGCATCTGCGGTGGCAGATGATGCGGCTGCACTGACTGCAGGTGTACCTGCAGTGTCGGGTGAGGCCGCGACGGGGCCTGAGGCTCAAGCGCCTCCGCTGTTGGCAGCACGCCCAGCACTGTGGCGGCCACCGTGGTGGGCCAGTCAAGCCGTCCTGCCGCATGTTCTGCAGAGAAGAACGCCCTCACGCGGGCAGCAGCGAGCTGCCTTGCGGCAGATGACTCGTCAGACCCTGTGGGCGCCCACTGCAGAGCGCCGCTGCCTGGGTGAGGATGTGCGCCATCAGCCTCTCCTGCTGCCACGATCGCCGGCGCGGCCATCACGGTGCCGCTGCGCAGCGCACCACCTGCCTGCTGCTGCTGCTGCCCTTGAGGTGGGGGGTGTTCAGGCGTGGCTGATGCCAGCAGCATGCGCAGGGCCACGCTCCCTGGTGCAGCCTGGCGGGCAGCTGCCAGGGCCGCCTGAGCATCCCGAGCCTTGCCACCCGGGCTGGTCTGCGCACGTTCTGCTGCCAGCTGGTGGCCGGCCACCGCCCGGTCCGCTGCTGAGCTGGGGCCTGCTGGCTCCACCTCCTGTGGCTGGCCCGCCACCACAGCCTGCTCCACGCGGCCAGACCCCCGATGCTCTGCTGCGCCCCCGCCTGGGCGGATGGCATGCGAATGCCCGGCTTGCGGCGGCCGCTGCGCCCTCCTCCACCAGCTGACCCTGTGGCAGTTTGTCGCTGCTGTGCTGCGCCTGACGCTGCTGCTGCTGCTCGCATTCCAGGGGCTGCTGCCTGCTCTTTTGGGAAGGGCGCATTGCAGGCTGTGCCTGCAGCGCCACGTCCTGCCGCATACCCCGCGGACATGCTGCCGTCGCTCGATGCGCGCATCGCGTGCCGCATTGCCCTCCTGCATTTGCTCCCGCTGGCGCTTGCGTGCATTATGCACTTCAGCCTCCTCGTCCTGCTGACGCGCGCGCTGATCGCCCACTGCTGCACTACCTGGGCAGCAGGCGCAGGATGCGCCTCCAGGGTGGCGGCCACGTCCAGCAAAGCCGCGGCTGCTGCCTCCTCCTCAGCTGGACTGCTCGCTGCCTGTTCCGGCCCTGCTGCGCGATGCAGAATCTCCCGGAGATGGTGCGCTCAGAAGCTGCGGGCTGGGACTGGGGCCGCTGCCGCCGGCGCCGCTGCTGCTGCCTTTGCTGTGCAGGCTGCTTGCCACGGCCGGCGGTGCCTGCTGGGCGACCCGGTTTCCCGCTCTGGCGCATGGGCAGGCAGGGCACATCGCCGGCAATGCTGGGGCCGTGCTCATCCTCGGCGGCCTGTGCAGTCCGCGTCTCCAGCTTGGCACTGGCCTCCTGTCGCACGGCATTCAGGTGCTTGGCATCCTGCAGCGGCAAAGAAAACCGCAATCGTCGCAGCACCAGACCTCACCCCGACAGCGGCGGCCCGGAAGCAGATGGTGGCAGGGGCTGTCCTGGAACTGGCACATCAGCAAGACGGTGCACGCCAGCTGCTGTGCGGTTGGAGGCTGCGCTGGGCACCACGGCTGCCCACCTCACTACCAGGCATGTACGTACACGTCGCGATGTTGCCATCTGGCAGGCGAGCAAAGCCAACCCAGGTGCCTACGGGAACCTTCTGCCTGACGAACCTGGTGGCCTGCCCAGGGTTCAGTGCCAACAGGGGCGCCAAGCCGGTGACTTTCACTGCAGCACAGCAAAGAGCACCACATGCAGGCTCGTCAGCTCAACTGGCAACGCATGAGGAGGGTTAAGCAGCTGCCTCACTTGAACTCGCGTTCAGCCTAAAGCCCAGATGGTATGTGTAGCCGCTGAGCATTTGCCCCTGAGCATCCACCTCTGCAGCTGCGCAGACTTTGACCTGGGCGGGAATCGACGTGGGGTCATATGGTAGGCAGAACAGCAGGCCCACAGTAAGCATCAACATGCACTTTGCGCTCATCACCTTGGCAGTCACATTGCTTGCAGTAATGCCAAAGAAGTGCGAAGCGATGGATTTGGGGATACCTGCTCCAGACTCCGAGAGAACAGCACCTGCAACGCACAATGGGAAACCACGGCGATGAGAGCTCGCACTTTGAAATAAAAGGCCAACGCAAGGAGCTGCATTAGGGTGCGGGCTCCCACCGCATGCCGCCCTCACCAGAAACAAAGAGCGCAACATAGTCGAGATTCTCCTCAGCTCCTGCCGAGCACCAGATGCCCTTCCTATAACCTTTTGGATTTCGGGGCTGGGCTGCCCAGCCCTGCCACACGCGAGGGGGATCCAGCCGCATAGGAGAGCCTGACATTGGAGCGGCGGCAGGCGATGCGGCGGAAGTGGGCTTCCGGTATGAACGGAAGCAAGCGCCGCCCGGGCACTTTTGTAGAGCTCCCTGGACACGCACGAGCAGTCGCCTAAACCTTTGGAGGGTTGGCCACCAGCAAACGGTTGAAAAAGAAGAGGGTCGACCGACCGACGGTCCGACGGTTGTCACCAGAGCCGCGCAAGGCCTTCCAAAACGAATGTCAAAGCTACAGGCGCAGCGGGCGGAACAGACAGGGGTACAGCAGTTGGGTGTCACTTCGTAACCACGGGAGTCGTTCGACCATCTGCCGGTTTGATGCTTAGGATGCACAGGAAAATCTCCTTCGACCCTCTGCGGTTGCTGCAGCCGGAGGCACACATTCAAGGTCGCATTTCCTGTTCGAACAGGCCCAGCGACGACTTCGTTGAGTGGTTGTGAGCGCTGGCATACAAAATGTGCCAAAGATCATTGCAGGCGAGTTGAACATTTCCTGCCGAGCTATTGGCTTGCCTTGTGAAATTTTGTAGAGCCTCAGGGAGTTTCCACTGTCAAGAAGGCACTGCGCACAGCGTAAGCAAGGTTGGTACTAACCCTTGCCTCGCCTGTGCAAAAGAATTGTTGAATGTTTCGTTAGAGGTAGAAGTTGTGCTGCAGTCATAAGTTTGAGCTCCTTCCCGGCGATTGCCACATGCTGGATTCATGCGCCCGCAAATGAAAGGCTGTCCTGCAAGTGTACGTTTTAAATAAAACGGCTGCCGCGTGTCCTCTCCTCGATTGATTCTGCAACGGACTGGCATTCGAAGCAGCTTGGTTCAGTGTCAAATTGGGTGCCAGTGATTAAACCCCCACGTCTCAGCCTCTCACCGGATACACGCCGACCGCATCGCCGAACCGCACATGACACAGCGTATGCCTGCCCTTCCGCTTCGGCGCACGCCTGATCAATCGTGTTTGAGCAGGGAGTACATCGAGGAAACGCAGGGTGAGGAAGAAGAGGTTCAAGCGACGGACTCTCTTAGAGCAGAGTTGCGGCAGGAAGGAGGCCGCCCGTTAGAGCGCGCGCCTGGAGCGCACCCGCCGGGTCCGGGCGGGGGGCTTGCCGGGCAGAGCCGAGTGGAGGGCAGCTGCGCACGCCGCCAGTGGATGAGCAGCAGCCCACCCAGTCGTCGCCTTCCGCGGCTTTACCTTGCGAGCCTCGGGACAACCAGCACCAGCACGATGCTGAGCAAGAAGGGCTCGAGGGTCATCCATGGGCAGGCCTGCTAACCGTCCCTACGCCGCAAGGGGAGCCGCCCAGCAAGCACAGTGACGGTGCGAGGACCACCATGGGAGTGCTCCAATACCCAACACTAGTCTGCGCCATACGTGTGGCTTTGGACCGGCTGCGCAAGCGGGACGAGGCCCTGGCGCTTGGCACGCCGGTCCACGCCGCCTGGCTCTTCTGTCCGGAGCGCATGCGGTGTTCGGCGAACAAGCGCTGCCCGGGGGATGCAGTGGAGCAGGTCTACTTTGACCGCTTTGCGGAGGTGAGCAAGTGCAGCGTTGCCGGCCAGTGCACACAAGCGGCAGGCGCTAGGCGGTCAGGACTGCGGAGGCTTGGGAGAATGCAGGCGCCGGGTTCGCCCTGTGGCCCCAGCCTTCTGCAAGGGCCATTCCAGGTTGGGCCCGCCCCTTCTCTCTGCCTGATCCGCGCAGGCGCTGGGGCTTGAGTACCTAGCCGCGCAACAGTGGCTCCAGGAGATTGTTGGCCGGGCAGCAGAGGAGATCGATCAGCTGCGCAGCGAGGTGGCAGCAGCGCAGCAGCAGGTGTGCATGGCAGGCCTGCCGGAAGGGCACCGGTGCTTGAGTTGGCCTGTGCGGCGCTGCAGTTATTCTCCTGACGTGAGCCTTCCGCTCATTCTGCACACCTTGCAAGCTACCCAAGGCTCCTTGCCTGTCTGCTGCAACACTGCCGGCTAAACAAACAATGCGCTTGTTCTTTGCAGGCCGCCGCAGCTGAAGGCAAGGCTGCGGCCGTGGAGGCGCTGCAGCGGGACCTGTCCGCCAAGCAGGAGCTGCTGCTGCGCGTGGAGCAGGAGTTGGCGCGTGAGCTGGGGGCGTCGGACAGCGGCGCAGGCTGCCCAGCAGGCCCTGCAGGAGCGGCTGGACGCCGCCCTGGCGGACCAGGCCTACCTGAAGGGGCGATGCCGGGAGCTCGAGCAGCAGCTGGGAACAAGGCGGGGTTGCCCGAGGCGGCACTGCAGCAGCTGCTTGGGATGGCCACGCAGTCGTGCGGCGAGCGGGGGTTTGCAGCCGGCTTAATGGCGGGGTTGGGGAACGATGCACCAGCCGCGCCAGCTGCATTTGAGGGCGAACCTCAGGGCAAGGCTGAGGAGGAACTCTGTGTGCTGCGGGAGCAGCTTGCGGTTGCCATTAGCCGCTGCCTGGAGCTGCAGAAGGACGTGAAGGTGGCAAGGAACGCCGCCGAGCTCTTGCAGCTCAACGCGGCAGCCCATTTGCAGCAGGATGCGCAGCTGAAGCAGCAGGCAGCCAAGCTGCTGGAGCAGGATGCGCAGCTGAAGCAGCAGGCAGCCAAGCTGCAGGAGCAGGATGCGCAGCTGAAGCAGCAGGCAGCCAAGCTGCTGGAGCAGGATGCGCAGCTGAAGCAGCAGGCAGCCAAGCTGCAGGAGCAGGATGCGCAGCTGAAGCAGCAGGCAGCCAAGCTGCTGGAGCAGGATGCGCAGCTGAAGCAGCAGGCAGCCAAGCTGGAGGAACAAGGGGCGCAGCTGAAGCAGCAGGCAGAAATGCTGAAGCATTTGCGGGCTGAGGTGAGACGCGGGCTGCCCTTGCATGCCCGCCTCCGCACTTACAGGCGTTGCCCAAAGTTGCTCTTGCCAGGTTCATTAGAGCTTGCCTGACCCATGCCCCCACCCGGCCTCCAGAACGCCGAGTTGAGTGAACAATGCGAGGACATGATTGGGGCGCTGCAGACGCAGGTGAGGCTGACAGCCGGGCTTCCCGCTGCCACACATCCCCGCCCAACCTGACTGCTGCCCTGTCGGGCCCTCAACTCTTGCCCTTTCAGCTGATGGCTGGTAAACCCCGCCTGCATCGCCGCCTGCTGCAGCCGTGCGCGGGTGGTGTCCCCGGCCAGGCCTGGGAGTTGGTGGTGGAGCTGCATGAGCGGGAGCGGGAGCTGGAGGAGGCGAGGCTGGGTGAGCACGGGGAGTCTGTCCCCTGGGCCCCTGCCCAGCACCTCAGCCCCAGCCCCTGCGACAGCTGCTGCCTGCTTCCTGGAATGCTGGGCGTTCCTGCCGGCCGACTGCCCAGCCCTCATCCATGCGTGGTGCTGCTGTCCCGCAGAGCTGGAGGCCGCGCAATCGGACAGCAGCCGCCGTTTTGGGCTGCTGAACGCGGACCACGCGCGGCTGCAGCGCCGGGTTGAGCAGCTGGGGGAGCAGGCGGAGCAGGCAGCCTTGGAGACAGCCGTAGCACAGGAGCAGGTGGACAAACTGCACGAGTGGCTGGAGAGAGCGCACGCGACGGCTGAGCACTGGCAGGCAGAGGCAGCAAAGGCTGCCAAGGCGGCTAAGGCGCGCCTGGCACAGCCGCCCGCCGGCTCTGCCGCTCCGCCGGCGCAGCCTGCACGCGTGGCAGGTGGGCAGGTGCGTGATGGCGGTGCAGCACTGTGTGCGGACGGCGCGGATGAGGACTGGTTGGTGGCGCGGGTGGTGGAGCTGACAAAGGGCTGCCGCCGGCTGGAGGAGGCATGGGAGGAGGGGGAGGCGCGGCTGGATGATGCCCTCGCCGTGGTGGAGGAACAGCTGGGGGAGCTGGGCGCACAGCAGGCGGAGATTGAGGGGCTGCGCGCGAGGGAGCGGCGCCTGCTGGAGCGCGTCGCCGAGCTGGAGGGGGCGGCGCAGCAGCAGCAGCCCGTGCTGAGCGCCCCCATGTCCAAGCACAAGAGGCGCAAGATGATGCGGGACCGTAGGAGCTGAGTGGTGGGGCGGCAATGCAGGAGGGCCTCATGTGCCTGTCCAGAACTCGTCAGCTTGTGTGGAATGTAGTTTGTGTGATGAGTAAAAACAAATCAACGAAGAAAGCGTGCGCGTCCCTTTTCATGTCATGTTGTAATGAGTTGATGTGGTGCTGGCCGATGCATAAGTGGGGGCTTGTGGGGCAAGGCACTTGTGCACACTGAGATTGGCCTCCCTGGGGTCAGGGTTGGCCGGCTGTCGCCCAGGCAGCTGAAGCGGAATGCAGCCGTTGCCGTTGCTGATGCACACATTGCATTGCTGGCTGCATGGGGGAGCTCTTTGAGCCAGAAAAGCGAGCGCGCTACAAGTAGCGGCTGACCACCCGCATGGGCGGGACAGAAACAGGTCGAGCTCCTGTGCGGGGTGGGGGCGGCGGGGGCCCGCCCCGCCGTGCAGTCTGGTGGGACGTAGCATGCGTATGTCCCAGCACGGTAGGCCAAGGCAGACTGTGAGGTTGCAACAGCTGCCCTGCCAACCAGCCGCACAGCCATACAGCATCATCAAACCTGAAAGGGCGACATTACTGCGCTGCTCACCCGCCAACACGTGGCTTGACCTGGAAGTGGCTCCGGTACCAAACCGGGCTTGCCCAGCTAATTGCTGAGTGAACCACTGCTGGAGTGCAGGACACCAGTCTTAAGGGAGCTGGTCATGAAGCATGCTGCACGTTCTGGCACGCTGCATATTCGGAACTGATCTTTACCTGCCCTTAAAACCGAAAAAGTTGGGAGGCTTGGAGCAGCGCGTGGCTACACTCGGCAGGGCTCGGTACATAAGAAGGGCATGGCAAGGCGTGCTTGGGCTGCCTGTTGCAGCGCCCGCAGCTCAGGGTGTGCTCTGCTCTCCCGCCGCCTCCCACACTTTGACGCTCCTGTCGTAGCTGCCGGTGAGCAGCAGGTTGGCCCGGGCGTCGTAGCACAGCGTGCGCAGCGTCTTGGAGTGCGCGTGTAGCAGCTCCATCCGCCTGGCAGTGCCCACGTGGAAGATGCACAGGGCGCCGTGGGCCGCAGCTGTGGCATGCGTATGGGTTGGAAGGGTGGGGAGGGAGGGATGTGCAGCCAGGACTGCAAGGCCTGGCATCAGGACAGCATAGCAGTGGCCTGCCTCGATTACACTGGCCACCACGCTGCCACTTTGCATGAGGTGCCGCTGAAGCTGGCGCGGTCCCGGCACGCTCACCCGCCATGACGTACAAGCCGGTGCGGTCAAACGCGGCGGCGGCGCTGTGGAACCGCTCTGTGGGGAGGCCCACAAGCGAGCGCACCAGGGCCCACCCTGCAGCGGGGTTGCAAAAGGGTGAGTGGTGTTGCCACGGGAGCGCCCATCACGGCGACCCCTGGACATAGGCAGCGCAGCAGGCACACCGTGGCACGCACGCGTGCAGCCCACCCCCAACCTTCCTGCCGCCCCGCTCCTGCACCGCTTACCATTCCGCTCATAGACCAGCATTTGCCCATTGTCCGCCGACACAAGCAGCAGGCGGCCGCAGGGCGACAGCGCCAAGTGCAAAGCGCTGAACGACACGTGCTCGTCGCCCGCAGCGTTCAGGTTAATTGGCTCACATGGCAACAGCTTGGCGGCGGAGCCACTGCCCACAATGCGCATGCAGCGCAGGTAGTTGCTGCCTTGCACTGCCAGCAGAAAGAGGGCGCCGCCGCCGTCAGGCGGGGCACCCTGGCCTCGCCAGCTGTCACTTGCCACCTGCCTGCCATGGCCGCCCTCGCTGTCGTTGCAGCAGCTGCTGCTGCTGCTGCTGCTGCTGCTGGGCAGAAAGAGGACCGCATTGACGCGGGCCGCCGTCTGCTCTGTGTGCATGGTGATCAGCCGCCACTCTCCTTCAACGCTGGTGCCCCCGTCGCCACGCCCGGGTGCAGGTTTGGCTGTTGCCCCGCTGCCCGCCTGCCTGTCCCGGCGCTGAAGCGCATGCACCGCAAAGCTCTGGTCCCAGGAGGCGGTGACCAGGTGGGCGCCGTCGGGGCCCAGGCTGCCGCCACAACATACTTGCGGTGCGGCTGCCCGCGGGCCACCACCCGCCCTGACCCCGCATCCAGCAGCGCCACGCCGCCATCCATGCCCCCTGCCGCCACCAGGGCGCTGACCGGGCCGGGGTGCAGCGCGAGGCACAGCACGCCGCTGCCGCCTGCAGGCACGCGCCAAAGCAGGGCTCCATCGTAAGCCACCAGCGCCACACCGCCGTCGCTACTGCCTACAACGGCTGCACGGCGCGCGGGCCAGCACTGCAGGCTGGTGATGTTGGACGGGTGCACAGCCTCGATGCAGCGCTGCAGGTGCGAGGGGCAGGGGTGGCGGGCAGGGGGCGCACCCCCGCCAACAGCTCCTCTTCCAGGCGGCGGCGGCGCACTGCAGCGGGGTCCTGGCGAGCGCTCTCTGCCAGCTGTCGTTCCACATGGTCGTACACCAGCTGGGGGGGCGGAAGATGGCGCTTTCCGTTGCCTGGCTGCAGGGCTTGTGTGGTGTGAGGGTAGGGGCTGAGGCAGAGGCCCAATCAGCCAGGCTGCGTGCGCGCAGCGGGGCGACCAGGCCGCGACCCACCTGCAGCAGCTGGCTGCCCTGCTGCACCTCGTCCTTCAACCGCAACCCAGCCTCCCGCTCCAGGGCCGCCAGCGCTGGGCAGCAGCAAGGCACACAAAAGGGGTGAGCAGACTGCACCATGGCGGTGGTCATCGACAGCGCACCTTGCGTGTATCCATGCTCGTACAGAAACTGCTGAGTGATGGCCAGCGCAAAGCGGTCTGGATCGCTGGCCGCCATGCAGGTGTCTGCTGAGCGCCGCCTGTTAAATGGAACTCCTGGGCGCCCCCTGCTTCTACCGCATACAGCAACTATTTGCTGATCCTGTTTGGCACAATTCTACGGCGTTCAGCTGCTAGAAGCACGAGATCAGCGCTGTTCCAGCGGGGGCTCAGCAACCTCCTTGATGCAACCGGGTATTCCCTTGAAACTATGGTACTAGCAAAATGCAACAATTCCTCATTTAAAAGTTGAGGCTTCCGTTGCTGAGGTGGCTTGCTGGGGAGATGCCGCTGGAGGAGGGATCGTCGACCGAAAGTGCAACTGAGCACCCATGGTCGCTTCCATATTGGGCTAATGTCCTTGAGTGGGCTAGTCGGCAAGTTTGCTAGCACTGCAAAAACCCCTCCATTCCTCCTCTGCCGAGGGCGGGCCTTTGTACCCAACTCCCGCTGATCACGTAGCTGTTACTACATCGAGAGGCTTGCAGAGCAATCAAGTGGCGGCCTGAAGGCCCCATGGCGAGTTGCTGCCACACGGCTGGCAGGAGGCTCGGTTTGCTTGCTGGCAGCAAACCCACGCGCCGGCTCTTACAGAACCATGGACTTTCAGCTCCTGCAAGGGCCCGTCGGGCGGCCGTCCTGCCGTTGGCCGGGCAGCGCTCGTTTGGCGGCAGCGGCGCGCCCTCCCAGGAGGGAGTTCGGCAGCACCCGCCCTCGGCCGTGGCCAGCCAGCCCCTTGAAGTCGGCCTGCCGCCCCGGTAGCCGAGCAGGAGCGCGAGCTGAGCCTGCTGCTGGCCCAGCTGGGCAAGGCGGCCAGCTATGGTGAAAAGGTGGGTTGCAACCTGGGTGGAGCGGGCAGCAGGCAGTCCCGCTGCCCCTTGCTGGCGATTGCTGGTGGTGCGGCCCCCACGCCTCTGCATCCCTGAACGCCGCTTTGCAGCTGGAGATCCTGTGTTCCTTGCCCACGGTGCAAGCCTTCCTGTCTGGGTCCCGGTGAGACGCGTGGGCGGCGGCGGTTGGCTGCCAGCCCGTTGGCGGCCTGTGCTTGGTGCAGCGTGCATGGATGCCACGAGTAGAGCTGCCTTGCGGTGCCTCGAACCATCATGTCTTGCGACTATTGGTGGCTACCAGGCCAACGCAAACCATGTTTGTGCCCCTGGGCCGCTGGTCCCTCCCCCATGCAGCGAGGGGCGGCTGGTGGACCAGGAGCTGGGGCAGCTGCCCCCAAGCACGCCTTCTGCCTGGCCGCCCTGCCCGCCATGCACCAGGGCCACGTGCTCTCCCTCATCCCCACCTCCATCCCCATCAGCAATGCGCTGGCGCAGCTGGGCACGGGTGCGCACCGCCTGCCTGCTGAATGCTGTTGAGGGAGGGGGAGGGGGCCCTGTGCATGCCACGGGGCCGCCGTCAGACCGTTGCCGCTCACTGCCGCAGCGTGTGGCAGGCTCGTTCGCAATGTGTGCCAATACCTGCATATTCATTGCAGCCCTGTCTCGCGTCGAGGACTTTTACGACTCCATCGGCGGCCTGATAGGCTACCAGCGGCAATGCCTGGCCCTCATCGCTGCGCACGAGGCTGAAGGGCCCACCCACGCCGCGAGCAGCAACGGCCGCGCTAGCGGCAGCTGGACGGACAGTGCGGAATGGCCCTCGCACGGCGGTGGGCAGCGCCCCCAGCCCCTACCACCGAGTTCCTGGTGCCGGCGGGGCTGGACCTGGCCAGCCCCGAGCAAGCTGCAGCAACTGCCGCGGCCGTGGCGGCGGGCATCGACGCGCTGCCCCGCATGGCCGAGATCTACCCGCTGGGTGGCGCCGGCGACCGGCTGGGCCTGCGGTGCGATGTGAGCGGCGAGAGCCTGCCCACTGCGGTGCTGCAGTACTGTGGTCGCTCGCTGCTGGAGAACCTGGTGCGGGACCTGCAGGTGAGCCTGCCGCAACGCGCATGCGGTGGAGCGGGGTGGGGTGGGTGGGTGCGGAGTTCAGCACGATGCGTTCCATCATGGGCTGCTCCCACTCTGCGCTGCGCGCCCCACTGCGGCTGGTCAGCCTGGCCAGCGAGGCCCCCGCCGCGCGCCAGCATTCGCCGCCAGGCAAGCGTGTTTGGACACCTGCTGTGCGCGCCGGCCCCTCCCCCAGGCACGCGAGTACCTGCACTGGAAGCTGCGCGGGCGCCAGGTCACCACTCCAGTGGCCATCATGACGTCGGCGGCCAAGGGCAACCACTGGCGCGTTGCGCAGCTGTTTGAGGAGTCGGCCTGGTTTGGGAGGGGGAGGCCTCCTTCCGCCTGTTCCAGCAGCCGTTGGTGCCAGTGCTGGGCACGCGTGACGGCCGCTGGTTGCTGGACCAGCCCCTCAAGGTGGGCACGGGTGGCTGGCGGGGGAGCAGCGGGAGCGTTGATGCTCTGCCGCCTCCCAGCGCTGACCTTACTGGGCAGCCCTGCTGCCCTGCGGGGCAGGCCATTCCTTCCCCCACAGCCTCGCCCATTCAAGCCCCCCCCCACCCCACAAACTGCAGCCCCTGATGAAGCCGGGGGCCACGGCGTGATCTGGAAGCTGATGATTGACGCCGGCGTGTTCGACTGGCTGGCAGCAAACGGCCGTGAGGCCGCCGTTGTGCGCCAGATCAGGTGGGGTGCGGCCGTGCAGGCTGTGTGTATGGTGCTGAAAACAGCTTTGGCCCTTGCCCGCCCCTTTTGTGCTCTGATTGCGAGCGGTTGCAGGGCAAGATGCCCTGTCTTGCATGTGTGCCAACAAAAACCCGCCCCCTCCCTCGCCCCCCCCCCGCACGCACACTCCGGCAGCAACCCCATGGCGGGCATGGACAACACACTGCTGGCGCTGGCGGGGCGGGCTTCTCTGGCCGCCGCTCCTTTGGCTTTGCCTCGTGCGAGCGCGTGGTGGGGCGGCAGAGGGCATGAACGTGCTGGCGTGTGAGGTGGCGGCAGGGCAGCACGGCGCCCCCTTGCAGTACAGCTACCGAGTCACAAACGTCGAGTACACCGAGTTTGAGCGCCTGGGTGGGTGCCTGCGTGCGCCTGAGCGGCAGGGTCAGCAGGATGTGGAGAGCGCCTCCCGAGGCATGGCAGGGCCGCGGTTGTGTCCCTGCCGCCGCCTGCCCTTCCTGGCTGCACCGAGGAGCTGCATGGGCACAGCGGCGCCCCCAGCCATGACCAGGCTGGCTGCTGCCGGCATGCGCTGCCTTGTGCGCAGGGGTGGAGGACTCCAGCGTGGACGAGGGCAGCAACTTCTCGGTGTTCCCCGCAAACACCAATGTGCTCTATGTGGGGCTGCAGGTGGGGCTGCAGGTGGTGTTGTGGGGGCGTGTGTGTGTGTGTGTCGAGGGGGAGTGCTCATGGGTGCACCGGGAGGTTGGCCAGCGTGGACGTGGAGGACTGCCGGCAACCCTTACCAGGCACACACACCCCCCACGTCGCGCAGGCCGCGGAGCGTGCCGTGCGAGCCAGCATGGCTGCCGGCACCACCGACGCCGTGCTGCCGGGCATGATCCTCAACGGCGGCAAGCGGCTGACGTGGGCCGACCCGCTGGCGGGGGCGCGCAGCGCAGCGTGCACGCCGGCCGCCTCGAGTGCACCATGCAGAACCTGGCCGACTGCCTGGCGCAGCGCTTCGACGCGCAGCTGACGTCGCCGCAGGAGCACGCCGCGCTGGACACATTCCTGGTGTACAACCAGCGCCGCAAGGTGGGTGCCTGTCCAGCTCCCGGCCACAGTGCACCCCCCTCCCCGACACACACGCACTGTGCTGGGCCCGCCCGCGCACCCACCCGCGCGCCTGCCACCCCTGGAGCAGGTCACCTCCTCCGCCAAGCGCAAGCGCAAGCCGGGCTCCACCGCTGTGCACCAAACTCCCGACGGCTCCTTCCTGGATCTGCAGCGCAACGCGCGCAGCTGCTGGCCCAGCACTGCGGCTGGGAGGTGCCGCAGGTGGGGGCGGGGGGGGCGCGAGCGTGGGCACGCCCGCCGCGTCGACGAGCGCTTCATCGTGATCGACCTGCTGCGTGGCCACCAACCCCTAGCCTTGCCGGCGTCGCCTCGTCACGCCTGCCGCGCGCAGGTGGGCAGCGTGGACGAGTACCTGGACTCGGGGCCTGGGTTTGTGTTTCTGGCGCACCCGGCGCTGGGGCCGCTGTGGCGGGTCATTGGGCAGAAGCTGCGCGGCGGCTCCCTGGCTCCCCGCTCCGAGCTGCAGCTGGAGGCGGCTGAGGTGTGCCTGCGCGGCGTGCACGTGGACGGCAGCCTGCGGGTGCTGGCCGACGCGCCGCTGGGGCACCTCGAGATGCGGCCCGTGGTGCTCGCCGACGGCAGCGCCACCACCGCCGCCCTCGCCACCCACCGCTCCAGCATCCTGGACAGCATCATGCGCTCCGCTGAGCCGGCCGCCAGGAACAACGGCAGCGCCACGCTGACCGGGCTGGGCAGCACGGCGCGGCTGGTGGGGGTGGCGGTGCGCCCGCGGTGCGCCCGATGACGACGGCTACAGCCAGCCGTGCACCTTCCCAGCTGTCGAGTGCGACCCCGGCGCCGCCCGAGAGCCGCGCCTGGTGTTCAGCGACCGCTGCGGCCGCCTGCGCCTGCACAACGTGCGTGTGCGCAATGCAGGCGTGCAGTGGGGCCACCCGGGCAACGTGTGGTGGCGCCACTCCCTGGAGCGCGCCGAGAGCTGCCGCATCCTGCTGCACGGCGCCGCGGGTGAGGGGCCGCCGCCGCTGCGCCCGATGCGCTCGCACCCTGGGCCCGCAAGCATGGCCTCCTCCCTCTGCCCCTTGCTGAGAGTGCGTGCTGTTCCACACACACACACACACACACACACACACCGCCACCCCAGAGTTTGAAGCGCGTGACGTCACCCTGTCTGGCGACCTGGTGTTTGAGGTGCCCGACGGCCACCGCATGCTGGTCCTGCCCGGCCCCGACGGGCAGCCCCTGGTCCGGCTGGAACCCACCCAGGGCCCCACCTGGCGCTGGCGGTACAGCATGGACCCTGCGGGAGAGGTGCAGCTGGAGATGGAGGAGCTGAGCGGCGGTGGTGGCCCCCTCACCGCTGCAGGCTCCAGCGCCGGCAGCACCGGAGGTGCCGCGCAGGCTGCGGGGGAACTGCTGGAGCAGCATCACTGCAACTGATTCGTCCAGTCTCGACCCATTGATAACATTCCCCCACCCAGTTTTCAGCCTGGCAAACTCAAGCGCTCTGCCCCGCCCTCTCTGCAGCCAGCACTGACCGGCCCGCCCGCCTGCTGGGCCCGAATTTCATGCTGCCCATCACTGACTGTACTCTACCTTTTGCGGGTCCCGCTTGATCCCTAGCCTGTGGCGTGTGCCTCACTCTTTTGTTAAGCTTGTGTGCGCCACGCCGCCTTTTGCTGCGCCTCCCTCCCAGCGGCTTATGGTGCTCCGTGCCAAAGGCAAGTGTTACCATCCTCCATCGACGCAGCTCCGCACTCCAGATTTCACCCGTGTCTCTTTGGTCCTTTTGTAAACGGTGCGCGAGTTGGAAGGCTGGCGGACATGGGAGGGAGGCTTTGGGAAAGTGCGCCGGCGCCCCACCAACGCCTTGCTGGCACTGCAGCCAACCTTCCCAAACCTGCGTAGTTCGTGTCGGCCATTCCATCAAGCGGGCTCGCTGGTAGTTTATAATTGTTTTATAGATCTGACGGAGAGGAGGGGACAACTTCTGCGACGATGGGGCGCTGGTCGGCGGTGGGGGACAGAACCACGCTGCTTCAGCAGGCCGCAGCGAGCGCACAAGACATTTGGAGAGACGTGACGGAGCTTGAAGCCGAGACGGAGACGGTTTCGCTGCAGGGTGATGAGGCTGGGCGGGCGTCCGCCCCCAGCTGTGGGATGCTGCGCATTTTGAGGCGTTCCCTTGCCCACCTGTTGCAGGCAGCAGCGGCAGTCCTATAAACCCACGCTGGGTCAATGATGCAGACTGCCTGGCATTCCTTTCCACCAAGCGCTCGGCGTTTGTCTTGGGATTAACTGAGGGAGCGGGGTTTGTCATGGCCAGGCAAGGCCTGGGTGATGATGTGGGCCAGTCCTCACGTGCCCTGCACACCACTCCACACCCTCTTGCACCCACTTTCTGGACTAGCCCCTTTGTAGGCTTCCCAGCCCGCAACCCTGGCTGGTCCGCTGGAGCGCGCCACTGTTTGTGTCGGTGCGGCTGCGCTCCCCTGGGCATCAGCGCGGGACGGCTGGCCACACGCAGCTTCCTGGCATGCATGACGCCAGACCTGCGGCACATGCTGGGGCAGCATGGGCGACGCAGGCTGACAGGACTGGAGGCATCCTTCAACTGCGGTGGCCTGCAGCACAAGCATGACTTGATTGCCGCCGCCACGGACCGCGTGGGCACAGGTGTTTGGGTAATGGTGGTGGTGTGTGTGTGTGTGTGGGGGCTGCCCTCGCTGGTTGTTTGCAGCAGTTGAAGCAGTCATAAGCTGCTTGATAGGCACAAACATATTTGCCTCCAGTGGGTGAAGAGCGAGCAAGGTGGACGGAACGCCCCCAACCCGGTTTTGCCCTGCTGCACATCAACGTGCGCGGTGCAGTGGGCATCAACGCCACGCGCGGCTCCATGCTGGATCTCAGCTGGAACTGGGGCGTCCTGGAGGTGGACAATGCCAAGCACCAGCTGGTGTACAGCCCAGGTGAACTGGAGGAGGGATGGCGGGGCTCACAGTGCGCTGCACAGAGGTCGATGGCACCGTGGGCGGCTTGGCGAGCACCTGCCCTGCTTTCGGGCCCTGCCTCCAAACGTGCGTCACGTCCTCTCCTGAGACTGCACACGTGTGCATAGCCTCTTTGAAGAGTCACCCCTGCCCCCACCTCGCTCCACGCTGCTGCAGGCGTGACGCCGCTGCAGGTGCTGGCGGGCGGGGTGGAGTCTCCGCGCGAGATGGCGCCGCTGCTGGGCGAGGTGAATGCTGTGGTTGGCACGGTGGAGCGAGTCACACCCCCCGCCCGCGTCAGCGCCTCGCTGGAGCGCTTCACAACGGGCTACGACCCCGACAGGCGCATTGTGATGCCCGACGGCGCGGTGCTCAGGCAGGACGATGGGCGCCCCCGCAGCAAGGATTTGTAGCGAGAGCAGGCGGGGGGGGATGCATTAAAGCCGTTGCGGTTGGTGTCTGCCTGTTGTAAGGGCTCATAACAGGAGACTCGCCAAACAGCCTGAATCACACCTGTACTGGAGTGGTGGCCTCAAATGAAAGCTCCAAAGTTAAGCGGAAATCTCCATCACCCCCACCCCATCCTGCATGCAAGCACTTGTCAGAGCTCAATCGTGACAGTAGTGAGCAGACAGGCTCTGCACGACCGTCATGTATTTGGTGGGCCACTGCGCCGCACACATTAAATCCTGCCACCCAGCGCCCCTGCAGAGCGCACTGTTGGGAGAGCTACAACACACCATCGTGCCCTCCCTCACCCTGCCAGCTGGACAAGGCGTGCGCGGGGCTGGGGGTGGGGCTGTGCACGAGCTTCCCCATGCGCGCACGCACCCCCGCCGCGCAGTTTGAAGGGGATCGCACGATGGCCGCGTTTGCAGGCGACGGCCCTGCCTACCCCACCCACGTTCAATCATGTCGTGTCTACATGCATGCCCTGCGCCACTAATGCCTGCCAGTTCTGCTTCCCAATATTACAACACGCAATGCACACGGGCATGAAGGGCTGTGCCAGGGGGCAAGCTTGCCTCATGCCTTGCCCGCCAACACCTGCTGCGCAAAGCTGGCGGCGCCCAGCAGCTGCAGGAACTCGTCAGACCCGTCCACCAGGCACTTATCCGCCTCTGACAGCCGGCACAGGATGCGTCCCTTGGCTGGGGGCCACAGGGAGGAGAGGGGAGGGTCGCATGCCAGCCGAGGCCAGCAGCAACCCTATGCGCAGCCGACCCAGCCCGAGCGGCCTCTCCCGTAACCCCTGGCGAACGCTGCCCTTAGCTTCCCCCCGCGCCGCCCTCCCACCCACCCGCATCCGACGTCTGTTCATCCGCCAGCAGCGCATCCTGCAGCTGCAGCAACACCTCCTGCGCCGGGTAGCCCTCCGCAACAAGGTCGCCCACCGCCGCCTGCACCCGCGCAAATTGGCCGCTGCGCGCTGCCGCCAGAACGCCCTGCACCACCGCTGGGGCACCGCCCCAGACACATCTGTGATGGTCGCAGGCTGCACGGGGCTGCCCCGCAAGCGCACCGCGCTCTGTGCACAAAGGGGGGGGGGGGGGGCGGCGCGAGGAGGGTACAGTAATGACCGGCCTGGGCGAACGCAAAGGCACCAGGAAGCTATGCGCTGGCTGAGCGTCCCCCAAGGTGCAGATGGCTGCACGCATGGCTGCCCCCTCCAACGCGCCCACCTGCAGCGTGGTGATGGCCTTGCGCATGTCGCCCCCGACACACGCGACAGCGCTTCCAGCGCGCCCTCGCCCAGCGCCACCCCCTCGGCTGCGCGCAACAGCAGGAGTCCCAGCACGCCAGCGAGATCACAAGCCCAGGAGCACCTGGCCAATTGCGATGGCTGGCCCCGGCCCATGCTGTAGGCCAGCAACGGCGCCCTGCATGGTGCCCCCTCGGCTGCTGTCTCGCCTCAAGCCTGCCCTTCCCACAGAAGCAGCCTCCCAGCAGGGCCCTTGCAACCCCTCCGCGCACCCCCCCGGCCCCCCACACACCCCCGCAGATGTGGTGGATGCGGTGGTTGATGACGTCGCCCTGCAGCGGCTTGAAGCGGAACTTGGCGCAGCGCGAGGCGAGCGGCTCGATGATGCGCGACACGTAGTTGCAGATGAAGACGAAGCGTGTGACGCGGGAGTAGGTCTCCATGGTGCGGCGTAGCGCGTTCTGGGCGTCCTGCGGGGATCGCGAGGCGCGGGAGGCCAGGGCTGGGGTGGCAGGACCACGCCGGGCTGGCGGCCGCTTTGCCAGCGCTGCAACGCGGTTCACGTGGTTGCTGCCCCCTGCTCACCCCGGTCATCGAGTCGGCCTCATCCAGGATGACGACCTTGAAGGGGGGGCAGGGGTAGCCCGGGACGCCGCCGCCCACCGACCCCGCCGCAAACCCCTTGATCTTGTCCCGCACCACGCCAATCCCGCGCTCGTCGGACGCGTTGAGCTCGAGCACACGCGCCTTGCTGAGTTCAGGCCCAAACAGCTGCCGCACAATGGCCAGCGCGCTGGTCGTCTTGCCGGTGCCAGGGGGCCGTAGAAGAGCAGGTGCGGCAGCTGCAGCGCAACAGCGGGGGCAGCAGCGGGAGGGAGCGGACACGTGTACGACATGGTATCAGACAAGCGTGGCGCATCGGGTGGTAAATGGAATTGGGAGGGAACAGGCGCAGCCTCACGACCACGACAGCGCAATCGACAGCGCCGCCACATAGGACCGCTGTAGCTCACCGTGCCCGAAGACAGGGCACTCTGCAGCGTCTGCACCACCTCCTCCTGATGTGCCACCTCACCGATGGTCCGTGGACGGCTGCAGGGAGGGTGTGAGCAGGGAGATCAGTTCCTGCTGGAAACGAGGCAGCAATTGCGGAGCTGAATCCTCACTATTTCTCCACCCAGGGTTGTGACATTGCTGTGTCCTTGTCAGGTGGATGCTCCGCGAGGAGGCCTCAACGCACGAAAGTGCAGTGCAGTTCTCAAACAAACTTGGGTGTGCGTGTTACGAAAACCGAACCGCACACAAATGCACAGTTGTCACCTCGATCGGTGGTTCGTCCCGAAGCTTGCCGAGAGGCACCTTCAATTGCACCGTCCTGCGCTTGTACCGTCACTGTCTCTTCAGAATGTCGGCGTGTTTCGGCGAGATGTTGTGCGTTCTGCTCCTACACGTCTATTCAACATAGCCCCGGAGGCCTTGTCAGTGCCGACACCGGAGGATGCCTCCTTCTGACGCTGCGGTGGAGGGGGTAGCGGGGGCGATTGGAGGTGAGAGTTGCCTTAGTGTACACTAACCCATGTTATAGCCCTTGAGACGGACCACAGCCCTGCCCATGCTCCTGTTTGTATGGTGTGCAGGCATCGTGGCCACCGTAGCCACTTATCCCCTGATGACGGTACGTGAAGCTGCACAATGCGGTTGCAGGGGCGTGGCAGCCCCTGCAAGCGCGCACTTCGAGCCCGGTGGATGGCTGAGGCACGAGCTCCGCCAAAATGCCTATACTTACTTACTATGATTTTTTGCAGGTGAATACCCTGCAAGCCATTCGAGCCCGCACTGTACCTGCCGCAGAACAGGATGTAGAGGCAGGCAAGCAGCAGCAGCAGCAGCGCCGTCGCGGCACGCTGCATGAGCTTGCAGAGGTGAGGCGGGCCAGGCGGGCTGGCGGTCCCCGCCCGTGCTGGTCCACCAGTCCCGCGCGTCTGGTGGTCCTGGGTTGCAAGCTTGCCACCATGTGTCCCATACGCCGTTTGATTGACCCTACCCCACCTCCTGCCTGCAGCTGGCACGCACCGGCGGCTACCAGTCGCTGTTTGCGGGGCTGCCCGCCAGCCTGTTGGGCACCACTGTGTCCCAGGGCATCTACTTCTACCTCTACAGCCTGCTGCGCCGTCTGGCGGTGCTACGCCGCGCGGCGGCTGAGGCAGCGGCAGGCGGCGGGCGCATCCTGCTCAGCGAGGCGGACATCCGAGGGGCGCACGTCACGGTCGCCGAGTCGTTGGCGGTGGCGGCCCTGGCGGGCATGGGGAATGTGCTGCTGACCAAGTGGGTGCAGGGCGGGCGGCTGCGCTAAGAAAGTAAAGAAGATGGAGGCGGGAGGCGCAGGCGCGCATGCCTGCCTGGGTTCCCAGGCTGAGCCGCCTGTGCTGCCACAACTCACAGTGGTCGCTCCCTCCACCCCGCTGTCCCCGCGTGCAGCCCCATCTGGATGGTTGCTACCCGCATGCAAGCGCAGGGCCGTGCCATCAGGGTGCCCACGGCAGCAGATGGCCAGCCCTCAGTGGTGCCCAGCAAGACGGGCATTGTGGCAGGTGGGTGGCCGGCATGCTCCAAAGCACAGGCCAGGTGCCCAGCAAGCACCCCCACCCTTCCTCTCTGTGCTATCATCGGGCTTTACTGTACAAACAAACCCTTGCCCCTACCCTGCAGTGGCGCGTCACGTGTATCGCGAGTACGGGTTGGGTGGCTTTTGGAATGGCACCGCCGCCAGCATTCTGATGGTAGTGAATCCGACGGTGCAGTATGCGTTGTACGAGTGGCTCACCGCGGCATGTGCCAAGCTCAGGTAATGCTCAGTTGGGGTCGAGTGTCGGGCACCCGGTACGGGGCAGAAGGGCTGGACAGCTTGCCTGGGGCAGTGACAGCTTGGCCTGCAGCCGGACCAGCTATGCCTTGCTTTGCCTCGTCGCACTTACGCTGCCCATGCCGCCATCCTGCTCATGCCAAGGCGTGCAAGCCCGAGCGGCAAGGCGGAGCGTTCCTCCGCGCTGGAGGTGTTTTTGTTGTCGGCTCTGGCCAAGGCGGGTGCCACCCTGGCCACCTATCCCATGATGAACATCAAGGTGGGGCAACCATCGAATTAGCGGGCTTCGTGGCCAGGTGGCATTGGTTCGGCCGTGCGAGCCCACCCTTTTCTGTCGTTACTCCCCACCACAGACGCGCATGTACACTGCCAGCCGTGGCAGCGCGGGGACAAAGGCGGGTCGCAGCACAGCAGCATCTTGTCTGCGGCAGCCGACATTGCACGCACTGAAGGTGGGGATGACGGTGCCAAGGTTGAACATTGTGCCGCCTGTTTTGCCCAAAGGGAATAGGTGACTCTTTGACCAGGAGCAAGGGTTTTGTTGATACCAAGCAAAGCGTGCCCTCCACGTGGCAGGCACAAAGGCCCAACCCGCTTCCCGCTCCCTCTCCCCAGGCATTGGCGGCTATTACCGCGGACTGCGCACAAAAATTGTGCAGAGCGTTTTGGCAGCGGCGTTGTTATTTGTGTGCAAGGAAAAGTTCACAGACCTTGCACGGGACCTGCTGGAGACCGTGGAGGGCGGCTCCACAGCCAAGGCACAGCGGGCTACGGCGTGAGGCTGCGCCCTGAACTGCGCCTGCGGTCAATCAGTGTTTCTTTTTAGCGTGTGCAGCTTTGATCGGTCATGGTGCCGGCATGCTTGCAGCATTGCATGCAAAACACATGTAGCGCAGCCACAAACCTCGATGCCTGTCCAAACCCTGTGCTGGGCTCGCTTTGCCAGCAAGTAGAAGCCTCAACCATGGGCTGCAGCCCGTTATGAACACCTTGTGTGGGTGTGTTTGCTCGATAAATTATCTTCAGGGCCTCCGCAGACTGTTTCAGCCGCACCTGCGAACTACACAAGTGCTCAATCCCTCCCCTGCCGCAATGCCCGGTCGGAAGGAGCTGCTTGTCTGGGGCTTCAGGCATGGGCGCGCGGTGCTGCGCAACGCCAAGAAACAGAAGGTGGCTGCTGTGGCGAACGCAGGTGAACCCAGGCGCAGGGGTGCACGAGTGTCCACAAGTCCCAGCTAGGTTGGGCACGGCGCGGATTAGAAGCAGTGATCCTGCGTTGCAGCGCCTAACCGTGCCTTTGCTGCCAACCACGCTTTCACCAACGCCAGTGCTGCGCCGTCTTCACCTGCAGCCTCAGCCCAACTCCCTGCCAAGGAGGCCTTGCCAAGAAGCAGGCATGCCGATGCCACACAGCTGCGATTCGCTGCCGCACAGCGAGGGAACCGCAGCATGCCACCAAGTTTTGCTGCGTCTCCAGTGTGGGGCAGCACATCCAGTGCCTTCCCAGCAGTGCAGCAAGCAGGCAGCGACCCTTTGCCTGCCGCAGCGGCTGTACTCAGCAGATTGCCAGCAGCAGTGAAGCGCAACCCGCTGTACCGTCTGGCCACGCTGGACCCTGCTCCGCCTGCTGGCACGATCGCACAGCCTCCAGCAGATGGTGGCCTGCAGCCCCTGGCGCGCTATGCCAAGCTTGGCGCCATGCCTGCGCCTGAGGCTGCTGCCAAGCTTAGCGCTACCTCTGCCCTGCTCAAGTTTGCCAAGATGGCCAAATGAAGCAGCATGGGTTAAAAGTTGTGGGACGTGCACACCTGCAGGTGTGCTGCCAGGCACCTGTTGTACAGCGCTGGCCAACTGCACCTCCGCACCTGTCTGATGTCCGCCACTCAGGAAGAATTTCGCAGATGCACCATGGCATCGGTGGTACTAACAATAAATCAGATGGCCCTTGCGTGCCTTTCAACATTTAGCTTGTACTCTGGCTCAGCTGTTCAGGTTCTCTTGCCTTTCTCTCATTGTATTCCCTGTCCGCCTGCTTGCCGGCCTTCGTATTTGGCCTTTGGAAGTATTTCACGTGTCATTCACGAGTGCTACCATTTTTCCATCCAAGGGCACCATCCAACCTGTAAATGCGCGCAACTGAGCCGACGCCTTGTTTTTGCTGTACGGAGCTTATGCATAAGCAATCGAGCAGAGCAGGAGATAGTCTCCCATTCATATGCAATACCTCCTGCCTTGCTGTTAAAGGAAAGGTTTGGAATGTGCCACTGCAAACGATGGACTTGAGGCAGGGCATCGTGGCCGCTTTCCGTGCAGGCGGGTGGAAAGGCGCCACTGGTGGCGGTCATATGAATGCAATCTACGCCTGGAGAGGCCTCTTTCTCATAAAATCATGAGCGTTTGGGGCAAGGCGGCGGGCGGCGGAGCGTGGGCTGACCATGTAGAGGAAGAAGAGGCCGCAGGTGATGGACTGAGTTGGGAGCTCAGCGGCGCGCACCCTCCCTGCAGCACTCCTGAGCCGCGGTGATATCATTAGGAGTGGCAAGCCCACCATCCTGTCGCTGCAGCCAAACGCCTTGCGCCTGCTCTCTGCATGCGGCTGCCTGGCGTGCCTGATGGGTCAGGTTGGATTGCTTGACCTTAATGCAGCCTGCGACGTTTGGCTGCAGGCACCCTGGTGGCGCCCACCAGCGCCTTCCCAGCGCTGGGTGTCAAGGAGGACGATTTCCCGGACCTGGCTGCTGCCGCCAAGGTCAAGGAAACCCGCAAGGACAAGAAAAAGAAAGCGACGAAGCAGGTTCTCTCTCTCAACGAGTTCCTGAAGTCTGATGTCGGCGGCGGCGGCCCACTGCTGGGTGCTGGTCGCCGTGGTGGTGATGTGGACATCCTCAGCCTGCCAACAGCGCCAAGGCCGCGTGCCGAAGGCGAGGAGCGGCCTGATAGGCCTTTGGGCGGTGGTTTCCGCGAGTATGGCGGCCGGGAAGGTGAGGCTGCCAACTGCAGGGATGCAGAAATGCCTGCATGTCAACCCAGCAATCTGGGATCTTCTACAGCCATCATATTACACCATTCCCGGGCATCTTATGTGACCCTCTCATCATCGACGGGTCACATTGCATGGCGTGTAAATGCGCGCAGTCTTTGTACCATGCCTGCCCTTTGTGACATGGTGTCCTGCGTGTGCCGTTCCCTTGACCCACAGGCGGGCGCCGTTTCGATGACGAGCGCCGCCCGCGCCGTGGCGAAGAGGAGGACATGGGCCCCTCACGCGCTGAGATGAGCGACAACTGGGGCGCGGATCGCAAGTTTGCGGCTTCTGAGGACCGCGGGCGCGGCGGCTTTGGCGGCGGCTTCCGCGAGCGTGATGGCGGCTTCCGTGACCGCAGCAGGTGTGGGCTGCGTAGCGCAGGGGATGGGGGCCCGGCTAGGGATGATTTGTGCAGGTGTGGTGGATGTACAGGGCCTGCCTGCAGGGAAGGCCCGACTGTGCTGCACTCGTCTCACGCCGCTGCTATTGCGTTGCAGGGAGGGGTTGGACGGTCCCTCTCGTGCCGATGAGGTGGATGATTGGGGCAAGTCTAAGCAGTTTGTGCCCAGCGGGTCCCGCGGCTTTGACGATCGCTCCCGCGGCGGCTTTGACGATCGCCCCGCGGCGGCTTCCGCGAGCGCAGCCCAGGTTTCCGTGAGCCGTCGCGCGGGACACCGAGGACCGCTGGAGCAAGTGAGGGCATGGGGGCTGCTGGGCTGGGGTGGAGGTTTGGCAACCTCCACTTCGTTGTCGACTCGGCTGTTCAGTATCGGCGGATGGCAAGGACGCTGTGTGTAGACGGGCGCACAGCACTTGGCTACCAGTGGGCAACTTGTCTGCCACGGTCCTACGGCTGGCCTGCTCCTACATGCTGACCCACCCTCCTCTCCGCCTCCTCTTCAGAGCGTCTGGTGCCGACTTCAAGCCCACCGCGTTTGAGGATCGGTCGCGCCGCGAGCTTGACGACCGGCTGCCCCGCCGCGGCTTTGGCTTTGGCGACCGCCCTGGCAGCCGCGACGCCTCACGCGACCGTTGGGAGCGCACCGCGCCGCGCGATGGCAGCCGCGACGCGCGCCCTCACAGCCGCGACATCAGCGCCGAGCCCACGTGGCGCCGCGCGGGCCCAGCTCTGTCCCCCAGCTCCCCGCCACGCGAGCGCCCGCGCCTCAACCTGGCGCCGCGCTCGGCGGCCGCCCCCCGGCCACCACCCCTGCTGGCGCCAGCAAGGCGTCTGTATTTGGCGCAGCGCGGCCTCGCGAGGAGGTGCTGCGGGAGCAGGGTCGGGATGCGGTGAAGGAAGACTTGGCCCTGGAGCACGAGGCAGTGGACAGGTGGGGGTGCTGGCAAGGGGGGTGGGGAGGAGGGGCGCGCGCGGCCAGGGAAGCAGCCAACGGACCGGGCAGCGTAGTGGGGAGCAGCACTGCAAGGGAGGGTTGTCTAGATTGCTGGCGGGAAGGCGTTGAGGCACAGCCCGGCGGCCTCTTGCTGACACCCCGCCCGCTGCTGGTCGCGCCTGCCTTGGACCTCCTGCAGGCCCGAAACCGCCGAGGAGCGCGCGCTGCGTGCGGAGATCACCAACCTGCAGGTGCGCGTGGAGGCGGGCGAGGCGGACGCAGAGTACGAGGCTGAGGGCGGGGAGGAGGCAGATGGTGAGGGGGGAGGCGGCCGCCGCCCGCACCGTGGGCCAGGCCCTGGAGGATTTGGAGGGCCGGCTGGCCAGGCTGCAGCTGGAGCTCGACACGCAGGCCAAGTACGCACGCGCTGCGCCAGAAGGCGGGGAGACCAGGTGGGCGCGCTGGGTGGCGGACGGGGAGGGGGAGCGGGTGTGGCATGGGCTTTTTCGAGCTGATTATAGCTGGGGCAAAGTCTCCATCGCTCAGGGGCCCACTGCTGGGCCCAGTATGCCGGCCACCCAGCCTAAGCCCCCGCCATCGCCTTGTGCTGGTGCAGGCCACGCGCACGTGAGCCTTCGCCCGCAGAGGCCAGCTGGCGCCGTCCTGCAAGCAGCTCAAACGGCGGCCCGGCGCCCGCGGGTTCCGTGAAGACAAGTCGGCGCGGGAGGAGCGTGCTCCGCGCAGGTGTGTGCAGGGCGGGGACGCGCCGTGCACGTCAAGGGCTGGGTGACAGGCAGCTGGGCACTGCTTGCCTGCCAGCCAGCCAGCAGGCGCGCTGGCTGGCCGACTACAACCGACAGACGCGGTGCAGCGCCTGACTGCCTCGCTTTGCCTTGCCCGCTGCAGCCGTGTGGTTGAGGATCGGGGCGCCGCGACAACTTCCCGCCCCGGGACAGCGACGCCGGCCGCGGCAGTGCGCGCTGGTAGGCTGCAGGGCGCGCTGGCTGGCTGGCGCACGCGCCCACCTTGCAGCGACCCAGCCCGCTGGCCAGCTCCAGCGTGAGGTCAGGAGCCTGGCGCTGGCTGGGTGGTGGCCTGAGCAGGGCGCCCGGATGGGCAACGCCCTGGGGCCTGCCAGCCGCCTTCCGCACCTTGAGCACTAGCCTTTGCTTGCGCTGCATCCTGTCATCCTGCTGCACATCTCCCTCACTTTTCGACTTGTCTTTTTTTCTTTTGATTCTGGCTGCGCAGCACATAGCATGGGCCTCAACGGGTGTTGATGCTGGGCCTGTGAGCCTCTTACCGGCTGCTCCTGTTACAGCACAACCAGGCAGGCGGCGTCAGTGCAGACAGTCTGCTCAGCCAGTGCTTCGCCCCCTGCCTGCTGCTCCTCCCCCTCGCCCCGTCCAGCTGTTGCCGCTGCTTCGGGTCGTCCGACACCTGCGCCTGCTGCTCCTCCGGCGCTGCCCCGCCCTTCTCCCTGGCGGCACTGCGCTGCGCCTCGCGCTGCGCCTCGCGCTCCTCCTCCCGGTAGGGCCAGGGTGCGCACGTTGAAGCGGCACAGCTCCTTGAAGCGCTCCACCACCGCCACGCCGCACTGCGCCTTCACCACGTTCACCAGGATGGCCTTCTGGGGGCCCCCAGGTTCACCCTGTGCGGCTTCTGCGGGAGAGGGCGGGGTCAGGGCCGCGCCTCAGGCAGCACGGCGGTGCGCAGCGAGCGCGGCTGGTGCCAGCCTGCTGCACTGGCTGCGCGTCACATGCACTCAATGCTGCCGCTGCGCCTGACAGCGCCCCCACCGGCACGCGCGTGGCGAAGGCGTTGATGACCTCCATGCGATCCAGGGGGCGCGGCACGCGCGTCATACATCACCGCAAACTGGAAGCAACAAGGGTGGGAGTCGGGAGAGGCAGCCAAGTTGGGCAGCAGCGCGCGTCGCAGCTTGATCACAGGCTGCCGGCTGGCGGCACACCCCCGCAGGCCCCCCCTCCCCCCATCACCCACCCACCTCAACGCCCTGCTCCGCATCTGCGGGGAAGTGCTGTGCCACCACATGCTCGGCCAGCTCCTGCACCTTGTCCAGCGAGGCGTAGCAGGTGTGCTCCACAGGGTAGAAGCGCGAGCAGTGGCGCGTTTGGACCTGCTGCGCAGCGGCCACGCGCTCGCATGCATGCGCCACCAGGGCAGCCGGCGACGGGCCCTCCGCGTCCTTGCACTCCACGTAGACGACCGAGTGCAGGCCCAGGTGGTGGTAGTAAAAGGGCTGCCGTGACCGCTCCCTCAACTCCGCAACCTCGCTGGCTAGCGCAGCGGCAAAGTCGGTGGGCACGTCGTCGCTCGCTGCCGGCGCTGCCTGCTGCGTCCATGTGCCGCCCAGCTGCTCATAACTCTGCAGGGCAAGATGTGCGGGAGCGTGCGTCGCAGGACTGCAACGGTGCAGCAAAACCGAATGGTGCCACAGGGCTGTGACGCCAACCGGTCACCTCGGTGAAAAGAGCGATCGCCTCCCTCCCGGCTTGCTGCTCCTTCGAATTTGTGCAGCTGATCAAAATGCCTTGTGAGTTAGGGGGTATGGCGCCCTTCGAGCTGACGACAGCCTGCAGGCACGCAGTCAGCACCTTGAGCTGCCGGGCGCTGCGACACCATTCCTTGGAGGCACTTACTGCCTTGTTCACGTAGCGCTTCTTGTTGGGCTTGCCGCCGCCCCCATCCTGCCTGCCTCGCTTGCCGCTCATAGTCTACAAGCTTGAACAGGGGAGATACATGGGAAGGATAATGACAAATGCTTTCGAATTCATGCAAGCCTCTACTCGCCCGCCAGGCTGTCTGCCGCCGCTCAGCAGCAGGAGTGATGTGGCATTGCACGGCCGTCCGATGCCCCGTGCGCGGGGCTTGCACAGGAGGACGCCACCCTCCCTTCATGGCTGTGGATGTCTGCGTAGTTTAGGGGCTATGATGGCCATATGGGGCACTGCAGCCTGCCATGCGCCCTAAGCTGCTTGCAACGGAGCGTCGGCGGTGCGGTTGTGTGCTGGCCCCACTTTAACCACGATGCACAGGTGGCCATCCTGTGGGAGCAGTGCGGGGATGACACTGCCTTTCTAAGCCTCCTCGTACCGTTTGGCGTCCTTTCCAGAAACAAAAGCCATGGCGCCCTCAACCAGAAACAGAAGCCATGGCGCCCTCAGCCGCTTCCATGCAATGCCAGACTTGGCGATGAAAACCTTCGACAAAGTTCTCAAAGGCGCAGGATCGGATCAAACAGCCGAACAAGTTCACGCAACGGGGCTGCCAGCTGGGCGCCAGTTTAGGGGCGGGCGAAATGCCGTAGGGATGCCATAAATGTCTCCCTCACGCCACCAACTCTAAAGATCAACTCTACAGGCATTTTGGTGCTTTCCGTCCAGACTTTGCAGACCAGGTCCGCCATCCCAACATTCTTTGAGGGTGAGTGGCGCATTGCTGCGAGTTGCTTTGCTGAAAACACCGCATCAGCATGTTGCACGTGTCTCTTGGCCCATGGCTACTTACCGCGGCGAAACAGTGGTGGCTCCTCACGTGGCTGCCCTGTGCACCCGCCCATGGTGTTTTTTCCACTTGCCTGCTGCCTGCTGGAGTTCCTGCCATGCATTCTTCCTCTGTCGCGCTCAGCATTGAGTATCACCATTTCACCCCTGCTTCCTTGCCTACCGGAGCGCAGCGAGAGCCATGGCGACCCTGCATGGCGTAGAGAGGGTGACGTTTGGCAATGGCGTGCCGGGCTATGTGTGCGGCAGCGTCAAGGACCCCGCGGTCATCGTGATCCAGGAGTGGTGGGGCATTGTGCCCACCGTGGTTGAACATGCCGTGAAGCTCAGCCAGCAGGGCTACCGGTGGGTGGCTGGCCGCTGCCTGCCCGCGGTTGACAGGAACCTGACCTCGCCATGACGCACCGCGCGTCAGCTGCTGCGGCCCCGTGACGCTGCCTTCCTGCGCGCCTAGCGCGGCCTGCTTATGCACCCACTCAACGCCTGCCACCCAGCCACGCCTTCCTGCACATCCATTGCGCGGAAGCCGCCTGGCGCTGTCTGCCTGTGGGCGTCCTCAGCCCAAGCCGCCCCCTTGCTGCTGCAGCTGCCTCATCCCCGACATCTACAAGGGCAAGGTTGGCGTGGACAAGGAGGAGGCGAGCCACCTGATGAGCAAGCTGGACTGGGTGCAGGCGGTGGACGAGATCAAGCAGGCGGTGGACTTCCTGCGCGCCGATGGAGCCAGCAAGGTGGGCCTGGTCTGCCCACGGCTAGGGCATGCCACCCTGCGACCTGCCACAGGCTGCTGGTGCCGCTGCAAGACGACCTGCAGCTCATGCCCTGCGCTCCTGCACGCTGGCGGCTGCCTGCCCGCGGCTTGATTGCCCGCACCACGGCCCTGCTGCCCGGCAGGTGGGCGCCATCGGCTTCTGCATGGGCGGCGCCCTCTCCTGGCTGCCGCCCAGCTGGCGGGTGTGGACTGCGTGGCGCCCTTCTACGGCATCCCCGCGGTGAGCAAAGCGCAGGCAGCGGGCGTGCCCGAGTGCGACGGGCGGTGGCGAGCCCTCCTGTGACGCTTCTGCCATCTGGTCTGGGAGTCCTGTTGGGCATTTCTTCAGCTGACGCCGCCCCAGCACTGTCGCAGGCCGAGCTGTGCCAGCCTGAGAACGTCAAGGTGCCGGTGCAGATGCACTTTGGGCAGCTGGACGAGTTCAAGGGCTTTTCGGACCCGGAGGTGGGCAAGGCAGGGATGGACCCGGGTGCAGCTTCTGTGGCCGCCTTGTTCATCCCTCTGATGCTGCACGTCATCCCAGCTTGTGCTGGACCCCAGCACTGCTGGCGGCCGTGTCCAACCTCCCGCCACTGCCCTTTCGTTTTGCGCCCCTGTCTTGCAGACCGCCAGCGCGTTTGCCGACAAGGTGAATGCGGCGGGCGGCAAGGCGGAGCTGTTCATCTACGAGCAAGCGGGGCACGGCTTCCTCAACACAGGCGAGGAGGGCAAGGCCAAGCGTGCGCACATGGGCTTCCCGGAGCCGCCCGCGGAGGCGCAGGACCAGGCCTGGCAGCGCGTCCTCGCCTTCTTCCAGGCCAACCTGAAGGCCTGAAGGGGTGGGGCCCCGCCCTGCCCAAGCATCCCCTTGGGGGCGCATGCCCGCGCCGCGCGCTGACCCGCGTGACGCGACGGCCTTCCTGTTTGGACACGTGTGCCAGCCTATAAAGACACCCTCCCCCACCCATACATACTACATACTCAACCCTCTCTGCTTGACCTCCTACCATGCACCGCTCTGCATGTAGCCAGCATGCACGACCCGCGGAACGCATCGCACGCTACAGAGAGCTGGGACACTATGCCGCAAACAGAGGACGGGGACTGGAGGGATGCGACATTGGGAAGGGGGAACGCTTGGCTGCAGGTGTATACACGGCGACATGGTTGGATCAGAGGTGGGCCGGACGTACACGGGATGCTACGGCGGGGGCAGGGCTTCAGTTCCGTAGGAAGTAAGACAGTCACCAAAAACAGTGCGGTGAGCGCACAGCTCATACAGGAAAGCGGCAACAAATCAATACGATGGCAAAAGACGGGCGTTCATTCTTGTTGTTCTTAAGTTCAGGTGGTGGGAAGGCAGCAAGGCAAAGAGTGTGTTTGAAGAGGCGGGATGACGGATCAGGCGCTGAAGCGTCGCGCACCGGCGGACAGACACTGATGGTACAAGAAAGCAGAAGAGGCAGACTGGCGGCGCAAGGAGCCCTCAACGCTGCGACTCAAAAGCAAGGGAGGCGCGGCGGCCATGCCGGCAGCACGCGCCTCAGTACAGGCCGTGGCGGGCGAGTCCCTCCAGTATGCCACGGGCCATGGGAGCGTCGGTCACCACCAGCCGCTCCTCCTGCGGCTGCTCCAGCACCCACTGCACGAGCTCGGGCTGAGCGTTGCCAACAACTGTGCCGGGGGAGGGGGGAGCTGGCCCAGCGTTGGCAGAACAGCGCTGGCTGGCCAGTCGCCGCGTCAGCCTGCACTGCCTGTTCCAGCTGCATACACACAAGGCACGGCAGCGCTGCGCGCCCGCAGGCCCGTCCCGTCTGCCCACCGATGGCCAGGTTGCGGCCCCCAGCATGAGCGTGTCGTTGCCCGAGTCGCCCGCCGCCACGCAGCGGTGCTGCGACACGCCGTACAGCTGGCGCACGTACTCGAGGGCGGCCAGCTTGCCGGCGCGCGCCGACGTGACGTCCACGTACCGCCAGTCGCCTGTGCCGCTCACAATCACGCGCGCCTGCAGCCCCGCCTCCGCCACGCGCTGCTCCAGGGCAGCCACCACGCGCGGCGTCACGTCGGCGCGGCTGGAGATGCACACGCGGTGGGGGTGCTCGCTGCCGTCGTCCTGCGCTCGGGAGCGGTGGGGGAGGGGGAGGAGGCTCCGGTGAGGGCCAGCATGCCGCTGGAGCCGGCGATGAGGGGGCGCAGGCGCAGCCCCCACCCGGTGGCGGCGCGCGGCGGCGGCGGCAGGCCTGCAGGCGCAGCGGCGGCTCACCAGCCAGGAGGTGGCCCCCTGGTGCGCGTCCAGCACCCGCTGCACGCACTGCCGCATGCTGGGCAGGCTCCACCCCTCGTCCAGGGTGCGCGCCCACTGCAGGTCCTCCTGCCAGGCGAGGCCGGTGGCGGTGCCGCGCGTGCCGCCCGCCGCGTCCAGGCGCCACACCTTGGTGCCCACCGCCGTGATGAGCACGTCGGGCACCGGCAGCGCCCCCGCCTTCCACTCCAGCAGCCCCTGGAACTGGCCCAGCGAGCGGCCGGTGTTGTACACCAGCACGCCGCCCGCCAGCGCCGCGTTGTCCTCCCAGTAGGCGGCAAAGTCGCGGGTGCACGCGTCCGCCTCCTCACCCTCACCCACCATCGTGCCGTCCAGGTCGCTCACCTGCGCCGGGGGCAGGCGGGCAGGCAGGCAGGCAGGCGGGGCAGCGCAGGCGGTGGGTGGGCAGGCGGGCGCGGCAGGCCGGCATCGGGCAGGCGGGCAGGAACAGGTGGCGGCCAGTGCCAGCTGGGCCCCTGGCGCATGCTGCGCGCACCAGCATCATGGGTGGTTGTGTGGCCATGGGGAAGGGCCGCAGCTGGCCGCGCAGCAGCTTGTAGCCGCCGGGGTGCAGGCAGCGGTAGGTGCCGCCTCCAAAGGGACGGTCCTCGCGGCTGCCGTCGCTGCTGGTCACAAAGAATTCGAGGGTGCGGTAGCCAGGGGTGGGGCGCCCCCGCCGCGCCCTCCCACATCAGCAGGCCCGCCACCTCGCCCGCCGACGCGGCATGGGCGGCCATGGCGCTGCCGTTGAGGCCCACGGCGGCAGCTGCAGCGCTGCCGTTGAGCCCGGAGGTGTTGCGGCCATTGCCGTTGCCGTTGAGGCCGCCATTGGCGTATGGGCTGGGTGGCGCTACGCTGGCGGCGGGCTCCTTGGGTGGGGCCGGAAGCGGGGACGCCGGCACGGTGACGGTGAGCCAGCTGCCGCCCAGGGGCGCGCGGCTGGCGGTGGAGTGCATCGGCGTCGCCTGCCACGCCTGCTCAGGCTCCCCCGGCAGCGACGCAAAGCGGTGGTGCAGCGTGGCGCCCTTCCAGCCGGTGGCGTAGTGGATGTGGAAGGCCGGGGGCGGCGACATCGGTGCTACGCGGCAGCACAGGGCGAGGGCGGGCGGGCGTGAGCCAACCACACGTGAGCCAAGTCCATGCTTCTGCTGCTGCAGCAGGCACTGGCAAAGCCGCCACAGGCCACTGGCACGCAAGCGTGCATGCCGCCTCAGGCTGCCGGCGGGCTGCAGCGAGCGCGCCTGCCGCGGCGTGTGAAGCCCCCACCTGTTCACGAGGCGGCCCTGGTCGGTGAGGGAGGTGGGCAGCGTGGGGCACAGCAGCCACTGGCCGTCCACAAAGAACTGGAACTGGTAGCGGCTCTGGGGCAGGCAGCAGCGCAGCGTGTGGGTGCCCCGGGAGGGGCTGTGCGCCAGGGGCAGGAGCTCCGCCCACGAGTTGAAGCTGCCGGTGAGCAGCACGTCGGAGCCGCCCAGCTCGGAGGAGCGCCAGGTGAAGGTGGCGGTGGCCTGGATCAGCCTGCGTACAAGCAAAGGACATGGGGGTTGGGGTGGGGGAACGGCGCATATGCCTGGACACCGAGCAGCGGAGCGCAGGCGGTTGCAGTGGCCTGCACATGGCAACAGTTGCCCCCAGGCCCGGCCCCGCGTCCCGTAAAACTACTCGCCTGTGGTTGTTGTAGCCCTTGCCGCTCTGCACCACCTGCTCGCAGGGCGAGCAGATCCACTCCCCGTCCACCAGGTACTTGAAGTAGGCGGGGCCAGGGGGCAGCGCCACCGACCGCACAAAGTCGCCTCCGGGAGCCGCCCGGTGCAGCGCCAGCGGCTCCCACTCGCTGAAGGAGCCGCACACTGCCACCTGGTTGCCACCCAGCGCCGCGGGCCAGCGGAAAGTGGTCACAATCAGGCCGTTGTCAGGAGGATCGGGGCCGGGCTGCCGCTGGGGGCGGTGCGGCTGCTGGGCGCCGAGGCGGCGCCGTTGGGCAGCGAGCGCCCACTGCTGCCCGCTGCTGAAGGTGGTGGCGTGCCCAATCGGCGGCCGTTGGGCGATGCAGCAGGGGGATCCTGCTCCAGTAGTTCTGCCTGGGGCGCCAAGCTGGCTGCGCGAGCCAGACGGCGGGCTCCGCCCTTGGTGGGGGCGGCGCTAACGCCCGCCCAGCTAGTCGCAGGCCTGGCTGCACGGAGGCAGCCTGCCGCCCCACGGAAGAGCAACAAGTCATAAGTGTGGATGCCTCGCGCCCGCTGGGCCGCGTTGGCACTCGGGGCGCCCACCCAGTCTTGCTGGTGGGAGAGATGGCGATCGCTGGACAGAGTGCAGCTCTGGAAAAAAACGACGAGATGAGGGCTGAGTGTACGATGTGCTTGCACGGGACAGCGCTTCCAGGCCGTGTCATGCCCACAGTTTTACCCGACCTTGGTGGAGTTTCTTCCAAGGAAAAATTCCGTTATGTGCACCTATGACAGCGGAATGGGCCCGTGCTTTGTATTTTTGTAGTCACGAGCGTCAGATCAAGTCCCTCCCCAACTTCACAGCACCTGATCTCGGGTTTGGCATGGCCTTGAGACCTCTGGTCGCTCTGTGTCGCCCTGCAGCCTCCCAGTCGTTCTTCCGAACATTTTTGGTGATCCCGAACGCTGGCTTCAGCCGCCCCATCTCCTTGGACTGCCCAGAGAAGGGGGCACCAGGCCTCCGCCGCTCTGCTGGAACCCTAGACGCACCCACCAGGGCTTCGACTGTCTACACCAGGGCTGTGTCAGACTCCTCCTCCGCCTCAATGACATCTCAGCTGGCCCAACGGGCTCAGGCCGTGCTTGACTTCTGGTGAGTGGGCAGGTGCCAGAGGAGTCGCAGGTGCGGTCCGTGGTTGCGCGCCTGCGTCCCCCAGATGGCCGGGCTGCCCGCCTGCTGCCACATTGCCGCATTTGGTATGGCTCTTGCAGGCTTGGTGATGGCTGGGAGGCGGCAGCGCCTGATGACACGCGGCCACAGAAGCGCGGGATTTGGTTCCAGGGCGGCCCAGAGGTGGACGCCGACATTGTGTCCCGCTTCAAGCCAGACTGCGAGGCCCTGCTGCGCGGCGACTACGACGCGTGGCAGCGCCAGCCGCTGGAGGCACTGGCAGGCATCATCATCGGCGACCAGCTGGCGCGCAACGTGTACCGCGGCACGGCGCGCATGTACGCCGCCGACCCCAAGGCCCTCGCCTGGAGCAAGTCGCTGCTGGTGAGCTTGGGGGAACCTGCTGGCGCGCGCGCAGGCTGCTTGGGGGCTGGATTTGCGGCGCTGCATCTTGCAGATGGCGCTGCCTCCCTCCTCATTGGGCAGTTCTTCAGCCCCCATGAACATGCGATCCGCAGGCTGACGGCCTGCAGCGGCTGTCCCCATCCAGCGCGTGTGGGTGCTCATGCCACTCATGCACTCCGAGGCACTTGAGGACCAGGATGTGAGCGCATCGTAGCATGCATGCATTCAAGGAGCACGGCTGCTGTGTTGCACGTGCAACGCCCGAGTTCCACATCGATCGACCCGAGTGCGAATGTCTGCTTTGTGCTGCGGCCCCTCTGCAGGAGTGCGTGGCACAGTTCACCAAGCTGGCAGCGGAGTGCGCGGCGGAGGGATGGCAGGAAATGGCGAAGCAAGCTCAGGTGCGGCGTACACGGACGCTCTGGTGCCGACTTCCTGGCTCCTGTAGTATATGCAACTGAGCCAGCACAGCCTGCTGAGCTCCCATCTCCTGATTCCCTCCACCTCCTCCCCCGCCATCTCTCTGCAGGAGAACGTCAAGTATGCGGCGGCGCACCGCGACGTGGTGGCCAAGTGGGGCCGCTTCCCACACCGCAATGCTATTCTGGGTCGCGAGAACACGCCTGAGGAAGCAAGTGGCATGGCTGCGGGTGCTATTCCCAAATGGTAGCTGAGACGCCCTGGCTTGTTGATCCCAGCATCAGCAACATGTCAGGCGATTTTCGAAACACTATTTGTTGATGTCTTCATGGTAGTATGCAACTGCAGCGTGCGTTCAGCCTCAAATTCACCAAGAACGTCTTGAAACCTGACGGGCATGGCGTGAGCGCTGTGCCAAGCACAGCTTGAGCCCCTTCACCCGACCACGCGGGCTACCTACAAGCAGACCGATTGCATGTGACGACTAGGATTCTGCGCTGTGAGGGCACACTAGGGCGCGTCCGCTGTGCACACAGCGATCGCTTGCGTCAGTAGCCTGTGCTCGCGCTTCCTGCGGTGCTCTGCAATGATATGAAGCGCTTCCATCGCGCTCGTAATGCGGCAAACCTTGCCAGCTCCTTACCCACTCCATTCAATTCCAGCCACCGCCCCTGGCTGGTTGCAGGTGCATAGCAAGCCGTGCCGCCTCAAGCCTGATGGCACAGCAGGCAGGCCCACTGGAGGCCGGACCTTCGCAGGTTGACTATGAAACCGTTTTCACAAACAAGAAGGTAGATCGTCATAAACAGCCTTTGGCAACATGGTCTTGCGCAAAGCTTTGTGTGCCATGGCCCCCGGTGAGTCCCCGCTTGCAGGCGGGCATGGAGGAAGTGGATGCCGAGCACGTCAAGCGCGTAGTTTACGAAGCCAGTAAGGTGAGCCGGCTGGGGTTGACCAGAAGCTTCTTTGGCTGGGCAGCAGCGGTGGACCGCAGCGCAGCCTGACGCGCCCCCACCACCTCCTTGGGCGCCTGCTGGGCCCGCCCTGCAGGGGAGCGCGCACCACGTCAACGAGCAGCGCAAGGAGCGCATGCACCAGCAGCGCATCCAGCGCTTGCTGGCCCTGCAGCGCAGCCTGACCTCGGCGGACTTGGCGCGCCACACCGCCTCCATGGACGCCCGACTGGCGGCTCTGGAGGCCACGCGCGACTTGACCCGGTGAGCCCCGGGCGTGGGCTGACCCGCGCGCGCTCTGCTCCCTGGCACCTCCTGCTGCCAGTTGCAGTGCCTGTGCCGCGTCGCCGCTTCCAAGCGCCCAAGGGGTCCGGGTGCCGCCTTGCGCCCTGCCTCAGGACTTGGCTGCACGTGGACATGGACGCGTTCTTCGCTGCTGTGGAGGAGCGCGACAACCCGCAGCTGGTGAGTGCGTGCTCATGTGTGGGTGGGGGAGGGCCTAGAGGGTGGTGGAGGCAGCTGGGAGCTGCCCTCAACAAGCCAACTGTTGCGACGTGATTGGCCGCTACGACTGTCCTCCTGCTTGGCCTTCATCCTGCTTGCAGCGCAACAAACCCTTTGCCGTGGGCGGCATTGGCATGATCAGCACCGCCAACTACGTGGCTCGCAGGACTGGAGTGCGCAGGTGGGTGTGCTGTGCTGCTCCAAGCGTGCCATGCGCCCGACAGCCCTCTGTGGCACACTGGGCAGCGGCTGGTGCCGCCGGCCAGCCAGTCTGCGGCGCCGGTTCTGTGCACCTTTGTTCTCAGCAGATGTTGCCCCCTCCCTTGCCGCAGCGCCATGCCCGGCTTTATTGCTCTGAAGCTCTGTCCCAACCTGATCTTCATCTCAGGCACGTGCCTCAGCCTGGCGGCCCAAGGCGCTCGCTGCTGTGAAGAGGCACTGTGTGGCTGCATGTTTTCTGTCTTCCATCATTTTCTTGCACACTTGGTGATCCGCAGCAGCGACCTCCTGCCGCAGGCAGCCACGATAAGTACGTGGGAGCCAGCGAGGAGACACGGTGGGTGGGGCTGCCTGGGTGCCAGTGTGGAAGGGAGCCGGGAGTGGAGTCCTATAGGCTCGCCTTCACCTTCAGGCTTCGAGCCCCATAACTTGCCAGAACTCTTCAAAGCCCTGCATGCACACAGACACACACGCACACATGCATGCGCCGCTGCCTCGCGCAGCGCCGTGCTGCGAGCGTACGACCCCAAAATGCGCACCTCCTCGCTGGACGAGGCCTCGCTGGACGTGACCGCCGTGTGCGCGGCGCGGGGCATGACAGGGTGGCAGGTGGCTCAGGAGATTCGTGATCGCATGAAGCGGGAGACGGGGCTGACCTGCTCAGGTGCCTGACACTTTGTGGGGATGTGGGGCACGGGGCAGCCCCCCGCCCCTGGGGTAGGGCTGCGTGGCCAGGGCTTCTTTGCAGCCAAGTGCCGCGTGTGTTTGGAGCCCAGCGCTGGCCCCAGCCGCCCGCCTACCCCTCGCTGCCCTGAGTCGCTACGTGTTGGTGCAGTGGGCATTGCCCCCAACCGCATGCTGGCCAAGATCTGCTCTGACAGGAACAAGCCGGACGGTGAGCCCCGCTTGAGGCGCCTGGCAGTGGCTCGCCTGGTGTGCGCTCCGCCAGCCAGCCCCTGCAGCCTTGCCCACAGCGCCCGCCAGCTCACCAAGCAGCTGCGGCCCCCACTCCTGCCCCCAGGCCAGCACCAGGTGGAGGCCAGCCGGGAGGCGGTGATGGCGTTCATGCGGGACCTGCCCATCAGGCATGTGGGATGGGGTGGGGGTGGGGGGCATGCATGAGGGAGCCTGAGCCCATCGCTGCAAGGACAGGCTGCGTGGCACGGGATGGAGCCTCCCCTCCCATACCCCCACCCAACCCGCCAACCCCACCCAACCGCTGCTCCCTCCCTCCGCAGGAGCGTGTCGGGCGTGGGCAAGGTGTCTCAGCGCGTGCTGCGCGCCCTGGGCATCTGCACCTGCGGCGACCTGCTCACGCAGCGCGGACTGCTGCAGGTGCCCGCCTGCGGCCGATGCGCTGCATGGCGGGTGGGGCGACGGTGGCGAGGCGTCCACGCTTGTCCCCCGACCCTCACCGGCGCTGACTCTGTCGGCAGCCGGGTCCTGACCCACCCCTCAGCCCCCTCACCCCGGCTCTTTGCACCCCCCGCCCTCGCAGCCCTTGCTCTCCCCAGCCGCCTGCGACTTCTTTGCCCACGTGGCGCTGGGGCTGGGCAGCCCGCGTCGCGGGCGCCGCCTGGCGAGGGCGAGGTGGCGCGCAAGGGAATCAGCACGGAGCGCACCTTCCGCGCCGTCAGCGCGCTCGCTGACATGGAGGCGCGCCTGCGGGAGCTGGCGGCGGCGCTGGAGCGGGACATGGCGCGGGAGGGGCTGCGCGGCCGCACCGTCACCCTCAAGCTCAAGCTGACCACCTTTGAGGTGTGGGCGTGCGGAACCCACCTTGTAACAGTTGCATCCACGTCTGCGCCCTCCCATCTGCGCTGGCCTCCCCCCGCTGCGCTGCCGCCCGTGTCTGCGTGATGTGGCTGTGGCGTGGAGGCTGCACAGCTGCCCGGCGCGCCCCGCCTGCCCGCCGCAGATCCGCACGCGCGCCTTCACGCTTCCGCACCCCGTCAGCACCGCCCCCGAGCTCTACGCCGCCGCGCACCGACTGCTGCTGCCGCAGCTGCCCTGCGAGCTGCGCCTCATGGGGCTGCGCGTCAGCGGCTTTGTGGAGCCGCAGCGCCGCGAACGCGGGCAGGTGGGGGCGCAGGCAGCGCTGGGCGCGTGAGAGCCGCGGGCCGCGCCTGCTGGCCGGCCATCGCCAGCGCAGCATGTGACCCCTGAACCCCAACCTTCCCTTGCCTGCAGCTCTCAATAGAAGAGATGCTGGGCAGGCTGCAGCAGGAGCAGGGGCGCGCCAGGCAGGAGGACCAGGGCGGCGCCGTCGCGGCCCAGCAGGGTGCCAGCAGCAGTGGCCAGGGGGAGCTGTGCTGGGCCCACGGCTGCCCGCAGGAGGAGGAGGAGGAGGAGTGGGACGACCTCGCCTGGGGCTCCCCCGCTCAGACGCTGACCTGGTGGAGCTGTCGCTGCGAGACTGGGGGCTGGGGGAGGAGGCGGGCGGCGCAGACCCACCCCTGGAGCTCTCGCTGCGAGACTGGTGCCAGGAGGCGGGGGGCCGCCAGCCGGGCAAACGGCGCAGGCCAGGGTCGGGCCCTCGACGAGGGGGGCCTCAAGAGGCGGCTGCTGCAGCGCACCTTCCGCGAGGAACGGCGGCAGGGGCAGCAGGCATGGCAGCCCCTGGGTTGGAGGCCCGCCTGGGTGATGACCGCCAGCCCGGGCCCCAGCCCCAGCCCCAGCCCCCACTGCCTGTCACGGCGCTGTGCAGGCGGGCCCTGCAGCTGGGCAGGCGTTGCTGCATGCCCCAGCAGTAGGAGGGCGCGGCGGCGGGCCACCAGGCGAGCAGGTGCAGCTGGTGGGGCAGGCGCGGCCGCCGTCGGGGTGCAGGCTGCTGGTGCTGAGGGGGCCCAGGAGGGCGCAGCGGCGGCTGCAGCCCCCCAGCCCCCACCTGGACCTGCTCCGCCTGCGCCGCCACCAACCCCAAGACCGTGTTCTGGTGCGAGGCCTGCGACGCCAGCAAGGCGCAGGTGGGGCCTGCCGCCCGCAGGGCCAGGCGCGGGCGGCCGCGCCCTCCATCCTCCAATTCGTGTCGCGCCAGCCCTCGCCGCAAGCGGACGACGCATGTGCCGCGGCCCAGCAGCAGCAGCAGCAGCAGCAGAGCGGCGCCGCTGGCAGGGAGTCGCAGGGGGCGGGTGTTGATGAGGATGAGGAGGAGGACGGCATCAGTTCGGGGAGGACTGGTCCGACCCCGAGGAGTGGGACCCCGCCTACGAGCCCACCCCGCGCTCCCGCCTGCTGCCCGGGGAGGACATCCTCGAGTGCCCCCAGTGCGGGTGGCTGGTGCGGGAAACGCTGTTCGAGGTGAGACCGGGCGCGGCTGCCCCGCATGGCTGTGGTTCAGGGTGTCTGAGGTGCGGGCGGGCGGGCGACAGATGCGTAACCCTCCCCAATGGCCGCCACACGCGGTGCAGGCGCATGAGCGGGGGCACGAGCAGGAGCGGGCGCGCCAGCAGGCAGACAAGTTCAGGAATCTGTTTACGGGCAGTGCAGGGCGCGGTGGTGGACGCGGCGGCGGACGATCTGGTGGACAAGGCAGAGGATCGCGGCGCAGTGGGCGTGGCGGGCGCAACGGCACAAAGCGCTCCTCCAGTGGGCGAGGGGGAGCGGCAAGAAGCGTGCGGCGGACGGCTTGGCAGGCGGGAAGAGTGGCAAGCAGTCCGCCCTGCTGTCTTCATTTCTGCAAGCAGCTGCAGAGCCGCCTGAGGCTGGCATGTGATTGTGATGATTGCTCGTTTGCATCCCAGGAAGAGCGCTCTGGTGGTTGGCGGGACGCGGGTGGCGAGGTGGATGTGAACATTGCGGGCAGACATCGCCTAGCTGCTCATATTTTCGAAGTCGCTACCGGTTGACCTGCGAAAATAACAAGCCTCTGCACAAAAGCTTGCGAGCAGGGCGCGGAGAGTTTGGCATGGCGCGGAGGGACACAAGGACGGGCTTTATTTAGCAGCCAAGTTGTCCTGCATGACCTCAACGCATTGCAAGGCAGCGCTGCCCGAGCGCCGCTGCTCGCTTGTGGTGGCCGCGGCCAAGCGCGGCAGCGGCGGCGGCGGCAAAAGCCAGCGCGGCGGCGGCGGCAAGGCGAAGCAGCAGAAGCAGCAAGCGGCAGTGCAAGCGCCACGCAGCAAGACGCTGCACATGGCAGAGTGCAAGGCGGACGAGATTCTGTGCTTCGACCCCGTGCCCGCTGCCCGCGGCGCTCTCCAGGTGAGGGATAGCGGTGGGGCGCTGCCTTGTCGGCAGGCCACGGCAGCCACCCCGCCCCTCAGCCTGCGCTCCTCCCCTTGCAGGTGCTGTATGCCTACCCGAACGAATATGCGGTGGGCATCACCAGCCTGGGTTACCAGCTGGTCTGGGCATTCTTCGAGACGCGGCCAGATGTGTCTGGTGGGGCCAGGGATCCGCCCGGAGGCAGCCGCCGCCTGCTTTCTGAGGGCAAAGAAGCACCCGCCTTCACACCTGTTGCATTTGACGGAGTCAGTGTGAGATTTGTCTTTTTCTACCCCCCCCGGGCAGTGCACCGCTACTTCACTGACGCTCACGACCCGCTGCCCCCAGCCCCGACCTGCTGGGCTTCTCCTTTGCCTGGGAGCTGGACTACGCCAACCTGCTGGGGTGGGGGATGGTGGGGGTGGGGGCACCTGCCCACAGGGCGGGGCGGGGCGCGACCCTGGCTGACACAGCCGCGTCCCTCGGCTGCGGTGAAGGTGGTCGGCCAGTCGGCTGATCAGGCCCTGCTGGCGCGCGTTGCCCTGCTGCAGCATGCTTGAGCAGCTGGGCATCCCGCTGGCGGCGGAGGAGCGCGGCGAGGAGCACCCGCTGGTGTTTGGGGGCGGCCCTGTGCTCACAGCAAACCCCGAGCCCTACTCCGCTTGGCTGGATGTGGTGCTGCTGGGGACGGGGAGGAGCTGCTGGCCGCCTTCACAGACCGGCTGCTGGCGGCCAAGCGGGAGCTGGGGGCCGTCGCGGGGGCGCCGGGCAGCCGCCGGCAGCTGCTGCTGGAGCTGGCGCAAGTGCCGGGGTGTACGTGCCGCAGGTGAGGCCCGCCCGCCGAGCGGCGCACCTCCTCGCTGCCCAGTAGCAGCTGCGGGATGCGGTGCCAGGCTGCCGTGTCCCCGCCCACGTTGTGAACTTCACGAATGCGGCCGCTGCCCGACTGTGCGCCCTGCCAACTCCCAACTCCACCTTTCACGCAACCGTACTGCAGCTGTACCGCGTGGAGTATGAATCTGCCACAGGGCCCATCACCAGCATCGCTCCCATGCACCCGAGCGTCCCCGTCGTCGTGCAGAAGCAGACGTACCGCGGCAACACCCTTGCCAGCAGCACGGGTGGGTGGGGAGGGGCGCGGGCGTGGCTCCCCGCATGGTCCAGCTGCAGTTGGACGTCAGCTGCCACCCAGCTGCCCCTGCTCAGCACACTGCAGCAGCCCTCGCAACGCCAGCCCTGTTTGCAACCTTTCCCGCCACCTCTGCCCATGTAACCGTCGCTACGCGCACCCACCCGCTGCCCCCTGCAGTTGTGTCCAAGCGCATGGCCTGGGAGGGCATCTTCATGGCCGAGGTGGTTCGCTCCTGCCCCGAGATGTGCCGCTTCTGCCTCGCCTCGTACCTCACCCTGCCCTTCCGCTCCGCGCCCCTGGAGGGCAGCCTCATACCCACCCTGGAGGTGCGCGCAGGCCGGCCCGCCCCGCGCTGCCGCATAGTGACGAGCGCATGCCCACCTCATCGTGCACACCCCAGCCGCTGGTGATGCTGACACGACGCATGCTGGGGGCATCGTGCTGGCACGGCCCCCTTTCCCCCCTTGCAGCGCGGCCTGGCCGTCACAGACCGGCTGGGCCTGCTGGGGGCTTCTGTCACGCAGCACCCCGAGTTCCCGGAGCTTCTGCGCTGGCTGACACGGCCGGAGCGGGACCACGTGCGCCTCAGGCACGCGCCAGCAGGGCTGGCAGCCGCCCGCCAACGCAGCCGCCTGCTGATCAGCTCGGGCCCTGCTCCCAGCCAGTCCACCCATGCCTGCCGCACTGCACTGCCCCCCAGCCTGCGCGCCCGCCTTCTGCTGCGCTCCCCGCAGCATTGCCTCTGTGCGCACCAACACAGTGACGCCAGAGCTGGCGGCGGCGCTGAGTGGGCGGGGCACGCGCTCGCTGACGGTGGCAGTGGAGAGCGGCAGCCAACGGGTGCGCAACATAGTGAACAAGAAGCTGGCAACAGAGGAGATTGTGCAGTGCGCGCAGAATGCCCAGGTGAAAGCGGGTGGGAACAGCAGGCGGGGCGCTGGGCAGCGGGATGCATCTGGCGGGGTGCTTGCCCGGCGGGAGTGCACGGCTGGGCCCCATGCATGCGTGCAGCGTGCTGCTGGGGACCAGCCCTGATCCCCCTCCCCCCCTTTTGCGTGCAGGAGGGGGCCTGGAGGGTCTGAAGCTGTATGGCATGGTGGGAGTGCCGGGGGAGCAGGAGGAAGGTGGGCCCTGAGGCTCCGCTGCCGCCCTCGCCTGTGGCCAGCGACCGCTGCTGCCAGCGCCCGCCTGACCTCTCCGCATGCCCCAGCCCCGCAGATGTGGACGCCACCATACACATGATGCAGCAGCTGCGCAAGGCGGCGCCTAAGCTGAGGTGGGGCTCAAGACCAGGGCAGGGCGGCGCGCAGGCGCGCAGTGCAGCGACCGCCGCCCACCCGCAGCGTGGCCGGCTGCGCCGGGAGCGGCTGCCATCTGAACGCATGCGGCTGTGCCCCCACACACACACACACGCAGGCTGACCCTGGGCTGCTCCACCTTTGTGCCCAAGGCCCACACCCCCTTCCAGTGGTACGGGGTCAGCGCGGATGGCGACCGCCGCCTGAAGCGGCTGGAGCGCACGCTGGGCAGGGAGGGGGTGGACTTCCGCCCGAGAGCTACAAGTGGAGCGTGGTGCAGGCGCTGCTGTCGCGCGGGGACCGCCGCCTCACCCGCCTGCTGCTGCTGGTGCGGCAGTACGGAGACAGCCTGGGCAGCTTCCGCCGAGCCTTCAAGGAGCTGCAGGTGGGCAGCGGGCCGGGGTTGGGTGATGGGGGCAACGTGCAGTAAGGAGGGGTTGCGGAAGGCGGGTGGTGAATGCGGAGGCGGCCAGCAGCTTGCCTGCAGCCTCGCGGTGTGTGCACATCAGCCGCCACGACAAGTGCGTGGCGGAGCACGCTGGCTGGGCCCCACCCCATGTGCTGCACCCCCTGCTTGTCACGCCGCCGCAGGGCGAGCTGCCACCCATGGAGCACTACACCTCGGCCCGCTACGACCCCGCAGGAACAGGTGCGGGGAAGCTGGCAGGGCTTGGGCCTGCTGCGCGGAGCCCTTCAGACCCCGCCACCCCTCCCCTGCTGCGGTGCTGACGCCATTGCCCCGCTCTCACGTGCCGCTGCTTCCGCCTCCCGCCTCCAGTGCTGCCGTGGTCGCACCTGCACGGGCCTCTGCCGCAGGCGACGCTGGTGAAGCACCTGGAGGAGGCGCAGCGGCACATGTGACCAGGGCGGCACCCCGGTGGATGGCCCGCCCTGCTTCACCTCGGCTGCAACTCTCTCCCCCTCTCTCCGACCTTACTGGAACGGCTGTTGGCTCAACTTGTGAACGGCATGCTTAACGACTGTGACCAGGATGTGTGCCTAAACGCAGCGGGGCTGATGGCCTGGGAGGCGTGGGGAAGTCAGCGGCGGCAAGAGCCGGGCGGCACTGGCGGGCCACGTCAAAGCCGCAGCAGCCGGCGAAGCAGCAGTTGCGGAAGTGCGGCCCTGCAGCACAGTGGCTCCACCACGCCGGAGCAGCGCACGGTGGCGCAGCCGGGGCAGGACAGGGAGGGCTCAAAGGGAGGAGGGTCCTCAGGGTTTGTGGGGGCGCAGGGGCAGCGCTTCTTGCACTGAGGCTGAGTGCCGCCGCGGCAGGCAGCGCGGGGGCTGCTGTAGGAGCGCCCGTTGCTGCCACACACGGCCCCGCTGCCGGGCAAGAGGTAGCAGCTGTCTAGTCCACTGTCGATGGGGGCGCCGGCGGGTCGAAGTTTCGGCGTCGCCGTTGCCAACAGCCCCAGGAGCAGCATCGCCGGCGTCAGAGCTGCTGGCTGGCAGACTGCTGTACGGGATGGCGGCCTGGGCGTCGCCGTTATTGCCATCCTCCTGGGCACTGGCCAGGCATCCTGCCAGCAGCAGGCTGCAGGTGGGGGACATGGTTGGGCTGGGCTTGAACCAGAAAGCAGCGCACTTCCATCGATCAGGTGCCCCGACTGCGGTTTGCATGCATGCCGACAACAGTCGTGTAGGGCAGTCCATCCCCTCCTTGATCTCCACATTCCTGCTCATCTCACCTCGCCAGGAGCAGGAGGCAGCGCAGCTGGCGGTCCATAGTGACGGGAACCTTTCGAGGAGTGCTCACCAGTCCTTGGGTGCGTACGGCGGGCGCTGTGGGTGCTGTGCCTGACATGCCGCATGCGCGTCCTGCCAGATACTTGGCAGTCGGATGGATTCTGACGAGCATCCACCAAACCTCTAAGACGGGCAAACAGGGAGCCGTACTTTGCTGTGGGCGGCTCGCGCGGGCAGTTCAATGGACAGCAAGCGCCCCAAGAGGCCCATCTCACGGAAGCTGACAGCTCATGCAATTACATGTCTCTCTCCAGGTATCAATAGTCTTAACTCATGTGCAACCCACAATAAGACTTTGCAAACAACTGTGTTTTCCACTACAAGCGAGCTGCGCGCGGCAGAATTTCAGCAGATTCAAGAACATGCGCCAGGGTTGCAGTTCTTGGCCTCACAGCAGCCAGCGTGGCATGAGTTGCTGAACTGGACGCCGCTGCAGCACACGGGAGCGTACAGGGCGGGGCAGAGCACAGCGGCACAGCCGGGGCAGGAGGGGGCAGGCTGGCTGGGGTCGGGCACTGGGTGAGGAGGTCCAGGCTTGCCAGGCTTGCTGGGTTTGCTGGGCTTGCTGGGGCGGGCCTTGGGGGCGGCGCCAGGTTGGGTACGGCCCGCCGCCGTCACCCCCCTGCCTGCCCCGGAGCCGCCGTACGGGATGGTGGCGGCGTCCTCCTGGGCGCCCACCAGGCACCCTGCCAACAGCAGGCTGCAGACAGAGTGGGGGCTGGCTTCAGGGGTCAGATCAGGGCTGCAGGCTGTAGGAGGAGCAGCGCCCATGTGCACGGCAACCCGTTGTTAGCTTTGGGGGCACAGCCTACAATTCAGCAACCTGCCTTCTTGTCTTACCTTCCAAAGAGCAGTAGACAGGACGTGCGGCGATCCATGCTGGCTTGTGGCTTGTGAAAGGGTGGTTGCTATGGGCATGGCCGGGCAGCGCGTACGGCACAAATGGAATGCTGGGCATGCTGCGTGTGGACCGCCAACCTGTCGCTGCACGCGCCAGCCCTTGCCAGCCCTGTGCAGCATGCCGATCAACAGTGAAACAGCTTTGCGAAGGTAAACAAACTCACCAGATGTAAAAAATCGTTACGTCTGTTGAGTGAGATGTTTACAACCCGTTACGTTACATGGATGTGGCAATCAGCGTTCAGGGAGAGGGGCAGGCGCCCGGGTAGCACTGCATGGAGGACCCATACCCGCAGCACTTTGCCAGGCACGAGTTGCTGAAGGTGTAGCCATCGCAGCACACGGGGTCATACAGGGCAGGGCACAGCACAGCCGCACAGCCTGGGCAGGAGGGCGGGGGGCGAGCTGGCGGGGGCATGCCGCCGGGGTGGCAGGGGCAGCGGTGGAGACACTTGGGGCTGGTGACGCCCAGGCAGGCATCGTAGAGGCTGGAGTAGTCCTTGCCGTTGTGGCCGCACACCGGCAGATGGTGTTTGGGCAGCCACTGGCAGTAAGGGGTGTTGCTGTGGGTCGGCTGCCCTGCCTGCGGGTTGATACCGCTGCCATCGTACCCGCCGCCGCCAGCAGGCTGAGAGTCAGCGCGACAGGTGGCCAGCAGCAGGCTGCAGCAGAGTGGGGGCGATAGGCTGGGATTGGACAAGGAGAAGAACCTCGGAGCCTCAAAACAGGCAAGCTGCCTTCCCCCACTGGCACCCCCACCCCTCCTGCCCTCCCAGACCTCACCCAGCCACGACAAGGGCGAAAGTCAGACTCCTTGCCATGGTGGCGAGCTTTGACTGTTGAAAGGTGTTGAAAGTGAGGTTTCACAAGGGCAACAGGTGACTTAATGGCCCTCGCTGCAGTAGCTGCTGTCAGCTTCCCGTAGGCTGCGGCAGCTGCGGCACCCCATGCAGGCAACTTCTGACACCTCCTGGATGTAAATACCTTGTTCTGACATTGTTCAGGAACTCTTGCCGGAGACACAAAAGCTGGGGGAAGGGAAGCGGTGCCCTTCAGGTCAACAGATGCAGGCATGCCCAGGCAAGTCAGCATACTTGAAGAGAGAGCAGAGCCAGCAACAAAAATCGCGATGCAGGAAATGACAGCACCAAAACAATTCAAGCATGCTATCGGTGTGGTTCCTTGTGCGGCAAGTGGGAGCGGCGCAGGCCAGCAAGGGCTGCTGACGGGTGTGGCCGTCACGCCGCCGCCCCCACAGCCCTCAAGTACTTGGCCCGCGACGGCACATCGTCGGCTGGCCGGTTGTGCGGCGTCCACACGGGCTCACCCACAAACAGGCGCAGCGCCTGCGAGGGAGCAGCGAGGGGTGGCAGCGGTTGCCGACGGGGTACCAGCCACGGCAGCCGCACCCACCGCTGGTGATGCCCAGCCGGCTGGCGCGAGGGCTGCCGCCGAGCGTCTCCTCCCCTATGGCCACCGACAGCCCCAGCGGCGGCTCGCCTTGGCGTAGTTTCCCTCGTCCAGCGTGAAGCGGTGGTAGATGCCCTCGGGGATGACGATCATCGCGCCGCGCCGGGTCCAGATGCGCACCCAGCGGTCCTCCAGGTCCCGCACATCAAAGTAGCCTGGGGAGCAGCGGGAGGCGCCGTCAATCGCAGCGTACCGCGCGCCCGGTGCCAGACACCTGCCCGCACTTGGCAGTGCCTGCCGCTCGCGGCCCACTTTTTGGCGGCGGCGGCCCGCGCCGCGTGGCGCCGTCCCCACCCACCGCCGCCGTCCAGCATGTAGCGGATCTCCTCGTCGGTGTGCAGGTGCTCCTGGTAGAAGATCTTCAGCTTCGCCTCGTAGTCGGGCATGGCCTGGGGCGTGACCGTCACGCAGTCCTCGTAGCTGTAGCCGCGCGCCTTGCGGATGGCGGCCAGCCGGGGTCGCCGCGCTCGTATTCGTCGGGGTCTAGCACCCAGGCTCGCACCCCTAACGCATGCAGCACCTCGGGAGGGCATGGCTGGTTGGGGTTGAGCCTGCAGGGGCAGGCGCAAGGGCCACAGAAGCTGAGAAAGGGAGCCGGACTACCAGCCAGCCGCACCTGCACCGTGCTAGCGGGCGGCTCTTGCACCTCATGTCGCACCTGTGGGGCTTGCGTTGATCTGTTTCTTTGTCGTCGTCCATGTACCATGTTTCAATGGGGGAGTCCGGGCCCGAGGGCCACTGGGAGGGTGGCAACTCCTGCAAGCAGCGCGGGTCTCACTCACGACAGTCACTCAGGAGATGCTCCGCGCATGTTCCTCCTATCAGCGGAGCGTGCTTATATCAATCAGTCCATCCCAGCGCAGAGAAGCGCCTCACCCCCGCCAAGGCTTGCTCCTGGGCAGTAAGTTCCACGGCCATCCCTCGCAAAAATCGACGCAGTACCCTGTAAAGTCAAACCACAGGCACAGGCTATCCTAGCGCCACTCACGGCGGGCATTAGCTGGCGCGCTGACGTGCACGAACCGTGGGGCCTCGCCGTGACGTAATGGCTCAAAGTGCACCTCACCGTGCAGCGCCTGCACCTCTGCATTTGGCGACTTCAGTGATTTGGCGGTTGCAAAAGCTTGTTGCACGTGTATGCAGGGCTAGAACATCAGGTGTGCCCAGCAGTAGTGTGCCTGGCAGAGCGCCCAATCAAATGAGTGCGAGGATTCAGTTTTGTCCGGCAGGCGGTATAAAAGGGCAAAGGGGCAATGGAGCACATCGCTTGGGGCAGTGGGGCGGTGTGCAGCAATAAGGCGGGGGTCAGGGGCAGGGGGCTTGGCAGCTGCCCTCACGATGCCCTGCCCGCCTGTTCAAACCTACCGCTGGGAGAGGGCAGCGCACGAGGGGCAGCAATAAAACAGACGAGTAACATTCCGAAGCAAACGCAACACACTGTACAGACAACCCGGGCGAGGGTTCTCCAAGCGGAAAGGCGCGCATGGCGGCACCCTCGCTTACGTCCACGCCCGGATGGCGAGGCTGGCCGCGCTGCGCTGGCGCGGCCGTGCGACGGAAGGGGCTGCCTGCCGCCTTACATGAAGAAGGTGACGGAGCGCTCGCCCAGGGGCTGCGGGGGCGCGCGTTGACGCCCGGCTTGCGCCCGCCCCCGCAAAGAACATGAAGTCCACCACCTGGTCGGGGTTGACCTGCAGCGGGTCCAGGAACACATACCAGTCCACGCCCGTGCTGCAGGGGGTGGTCAGGCTGCCGCTGCGAGGGGGTACAAAGAGGAAGAGGGGGGTGAGGGGTTGGTTGGTGCATGGGCATAGCCATTGCACATGTGCAGGGACAGGTTGCATCCAAGCGCTCCCACGGTGCGTGTGATCCACGGCAGGCCCCACTGCCACCGCCCATCTTGCCGGCAACGGGCGGCCCATCCCCACAGGTCACCTGTAGTGTGCGTACGGGCGCATGCCGTCAGCGGTGCGGACCTTGGGCAGCAGCGTCTGCAGGTTGATGGGACGCTGCAGCTGCGTCTCCGCCCCCGCCGCGGTGGGTGCCGAGCGCAGCGCCTCTGAGATCACGGGGTTGGGCAGCAGGTCGCCGCCGCCCTCGATGAACACCCCCAGCACCGCCAGGTTGCCCGTCTCCAGGTTCTTGTGCACCAGGTGCGCCTCCATGGCCAGGTTGGAGCCGTCGACGGTGTGCTCGCTGGGGGTGTGGAAGTGGAACTGCAGCAGGCGGTGGCGCTGCCCGCCCGGGCCCAGCTCGTACTCGATGCCCTCGGGCACGTTGACCTGAGGGGTGGCGGGTGCCGTGGGGGAGGGGGAGGGGGAGCAGCTCAGCACGCTGGTAGGCCAGCTGTGCGAGGCTTGCAGGCAGCGCCTGGCATGGACCAAAGGTGGATGCAAAGTGCGGGGTGGCAGGCAGCGACCAGGTGTGATCATGCAATGCACAAGCAGAGCAGACGCTCAGCCTGCTGGGCAGCTCGGATGCACACCGCCCGTCTGGCTGCGCGCTTGCCTGCATGGTGCCGTGGCCGGTGTTGCGCACGGTGGCGCCAGACTTGATGAAGCGGGGAAGCGGGGGCCAGGATGCGCAGCTGGTTGTCGCGGGCCGGGGGAAGCGCGCGTCGTAGTTGAGGTTGATGGGGGACTGCTGGCCCACGGTGGCGCACACGCCGCTCCAGTTCACGGGGCCGTCGAGGCAGGAGTAGCCCCAGGGCGGCAGGCCCACGCCGTCGGCGATGGTGGCCACCTCCTGGGCGCCCTTCAGGATGGTGGGCCCGCCGCAGCGCCAGCCGTGGAGGCAGCGGGGGCAGACTCCTCGGCCAGCGCTGCCAGCGGCGGCGGGCAGCACAGGCACAGTCCAGCGGCAAGGCCAGCCTTGAGGAGCTGACGGCGGTTGGAGATGAGCGGCATGGCGGCGTTGTGAGGTGCTGGACGGGAGTCGCGGGGCTGAGGCTGCGGCTGTGCGCTGGCCCTCACGCCCGCAGCTGCTACCACGCTCAGGCTCATGCGCCTACTGCTGCTGCTACACGGAACAGGCAGTGAAGGGGAAGCAAAATTTGCTGTGCAGGGTCGCGGGGATGGTTGTAGGCGGGCCACCAACGTCCTCCAACAATGCTGCGCCAGCCCACTAGCACAGCACGCCACCCGACCCGCGACCCCGAAAAGCGTTTTGCATTGATTTTATCTGGCGATCATTGTCGTCCATGTTGGAAGTGCAGGCCCGACCGCGCCCAGGGCGATCGGCAAGCCGGTCGCAAGCCGCACTTGCGGCGCTTGCGGTTGTGCTTGTTTGTGGCTGGTTGCTCAAGGATGGCGTTCAGGATCCAGATGGCGCGGAATCGACAGTCCACACCGCTGGGAAAGCAAAGTTGGAAGCAACTGGTGTGCCCGAAATAAAGGCAGGTTGACCTTCAGGGTTGGGGAAATGATGTTGACAAATTGCGCTGCGGGATTGGGCTTGGCAGTTTCAGGAGGGGTTATCCGCTGGCGGCCAACTCCCACCTCTGCCGCCAGCGGCGCCTTGCATTGGAGCGCAGCATTTGTTGAAACGTCCTGCTTGGCATCGGCGTGATATAGCAAATTTTTTTGCACCATCGCCACCTGTATGCAGACCATCAAGGATCTCGAGACGTTGTGGGAGGTGCCCATGAAGCCCAAGGGAGTGTTGTTTGTGGCGCATGGCTGCAGCCATCAGGTGACGCCGCCTTGCCGCAGGCACCCACCGAGGAGCAGCTGGACAGGAAGGTAGCTGACCTGCGTTTTCTTGCTGCCCAGCAGGGCTCCGACTTTTGGCCGCCCTCAAAACGTTGCAAACATTGCTTGGGGCTGCCCGAGGAGGTGCGGGTGCGGGAGGCTGCGCTGCGCCGTGGCTATGCCGTCGTCGCAGTGACTTCCTTCAACCGCACCTCCAAGTGCTGGCACAACACGCAGCCAAAGCGGTCGGAAGACCTGAAGGTCAGTTGCATCCAGTGCATCCCAGGCTGCTGCGTCTGAGCAGCAGCTCAGGCAGGATGAGCAGCCGGCAGCAGTCAAGGGGCCGGCTGCAGTGTCATACAAGGAGGCGAGCAGGACCCTGACCCCTGCCCCCCCCCCCCCACCCACACACACACACACACACAAAAAAACGGCATGCAGCGCTTGCCCAGCATACTGCGGGAGGTCATGACGGCAGAAGGGCTGCAGCAACTGCCGCTCTTTGTCTTTGGTGCCTCCAGCGGCGGCAGCCAGGTGCTGCGTCTGGCGGCCATCATGGCTGAGGTGCAGGCGAGCCTGGGCTGGGAGGGGAAGGATTGCCGGGGTGGTGTGCCAGGCTGGCATCCTGCTGCTGGCCCCCTGCTGCCCTCCCCCATGCCTCCACAAAAGGGCTTCCACGTATGTCCACCCTGTGCTGGGTGTGCTTCCTTTACATTTTAGCATAAGCCACCAGCTTTTTTTCCCGCACTTTTACCATTCTTATCGATCCCACCACTTGCGTAGGGCGTAATCAGCCAGATCACGCCGGTGAACCCGTCGACACTAACAGTAGAGGAGGGCGGCCGCGCATTCCCGCCCACTCTCTTTGTACACATGGCGCAGCGCGACCCTGAGAAGGCAGAGACGGTGGCGGCGGCTTTGAGATGCTCGGGTGGGCGCCGCCCTTGGTCAGCTGCTCAGCCTCGGTTGTGAGGCACCGCGGGGTGCCCGGGCGCGAGACCCTCGGCGTATGCCGCAGGGGTGCAGCAATGCCTCGACACATCTTCTGGCTGCTTGCCGAGCTGCAGGGAAGCAGGCACTCCCGCTGCTGAGATCCGAGTGGCGCCGCAGCCGGTGACCCCGCAGCTGCTGCAGCGGTCGCGCCAGATCAGCGCCAAGCTGGCCAAGGCGATTGTGGTGGCGCTGGAGGAAGGGGGTGCGCTGGATGAGGTGGGCCCATGGAGGCGGCAGCAGGGTGTCCGTCTTGCATGTGGCGCCAAAGACAAGCCACCCTTGAACTGGAAGAGCCGACATAAAGATGTCGGCGCCTCAAGCACTGGGTGCACTTGCTGAGCCTACGCCGCCCTTCCCCCGGCACACCCCCAGGATGGGCTCCTGCTCAAGGAGCCCCGCTCCTCCGCCTCCAACTGGCGCTCGCTGGTGCGGCCGGTGGTGGGAGGCATGAGCCTGGAGGCGGACGTCAGCCATCTGGCGGAGCTGCTCAACGTGGCCTTTGCGCGGCACGAGCTGGTCAGCGACCACACCGACGCGGCGCTGGCGTGGCTCGAGGCGCGCGGCAAGGAGAGCATCGACACATTCCTGTGACGCCGCCACCGTGCACTTGGCTTGTAACACAATGATGCAATCATCATGTACATTATGTAATGTAGACAGAATGAAAACAGGCGCCTGCTGGAGGCATCGCGGCGGCAGCAGGCCGTGTTAACATAGCGGGCGCCTGCCTGGCACGTACAGGGCGCGGCATGCGCAACGCTGACAAAACCAGTCCATGTCATGTCGATGCGACACTATCCGGCTGGAACGGGCTCGAGCACGACCAACTACCATAGAACTGTTTCAACGCGTGCACCTCTGAGCCGCCCTAAAAGCGGAATGGGCTCGCTCAACGCTGCTGCAATCCTCCTCTTGATACTGAGCGTTGCAAGCGACCTGTTCCCGCCGCTTGAAGCGGGGGACAGCGGCCCACAGGCGCCCCCGCCACAGGCTGCAGTCCCGCCACTACCTCAGGACAGCGGCACCTGGCCCAAACATGCGGTATGCGAGTCAGGATAGCCTACAGGCATCCATGAATGACGCAAGCACACCTCGGTGGCAAGGTTACATGCTTTGCGCTGCCCTGCGCCCCGCTGCCGCAGACCATCCGCGGCTTGGAGGTGCTGTGGGAGGTGCCGGGTGCCCCCAAGGGCGTGCTGTTCCTTGCGCACGGCTGCGGCCACGGCGCCCCCAACTTCTGGCCGCCCTCTCAACAGTGCCCCTTCTGCATAGGCCTGCCCGAGGAGGTGCGGGTGCGGGAGGCTGCGCTGCGCCGTGGCTACGCCGTCGTCGCAGTGACATCCTTCAACCGCACCTCCAAGTGCTGGCACAACACGCAGCCAAAGCGGTCGGAAGACCTGAAGGTGAGCCAGCAGCGAGATGCTTGAGGCGTGGGGACAGGCAGGCATGGCAGCCGTGACCAAGTCAGGCGGCCAACCCTGCAGCTCAGGCAGACCCGCACCACCCACCACCTGCATGCCCTCCCAACATGCAGCGCCTCCCGTCAGTATTGCGGCAAGTCATCCAAAGGGAGGGCCAGGAGCAGCTGCCCCTGCGCCTGTTTGGCGCCTCCAGCGGCGGCGGCATCGTGCTGCGGCTGGCGGGGCTGATGCCCGAGGTGCAGGTGGGCGCCCGCCGCCTTCTGCCGCCCTGGCCCACACCCGCTCCTCGCCTGGCCCAGCGCGCGAAACGCACCGCTGGGAAGCTGCCGCCGCCGCTGCGTCGGGATGTCGCAGGGCGTGGTGGCGCAGGTGGTGCCGGCCCGGCCAGAGCTGCTGGCGACAGAGGGCGGGTGGCGCTACCCGCCGCTGCTGCTGGCGCACATGGCAGAACGGGAGGCGGCATGGGCGGAGCAGATAGCTGCAACCCTGGACTATTGCAGGTGAGGCGGAACGCTGGTGGCCGGGTGTGCATGCGTGGAGCAGGCACCGCATGCTGCATTGTTCTGCGCCGGGGTCGAGCTGCCTGCTGGCCCCTCGCAGAGCCCAAGGCATCCCCGCCGCCGAGGTCAGGATCGCGCCGCAGCCGGTGACCCCGCAGCTGCTGCAGCGCGCCCCTGCCATCAGCGCCAGGCTGGCGGCTGACATCGTGGCGGCGCTGGAAGGCGCGGGCCTGCTGGACGAGGTGGGGCCCTGCTGCTGCCCTGCGCCAGCTGCGCCAGCCAGCCCCGGGTCGCCCCCAGCAGCCCCGCACTCCTTCCCGTGCTGCCACGCCCGTCCCGTGCCTCCCGTCGCCGCCCGCGTGCGCCCCGCCAGGGCGGGCACCTGCTGCAGGACCCGGCCACCACGCGGCCGCTTTGGGAGGCCGCGCTGCGCCCGCTGGGGCTGGGCGGCGATGTGAGCCTGGGGGCGGGGCCCGGCCCGCTGGCGCAGCTGCTGGCGGTTGCCTACGCGCGGCACGAGCTGACCAGCGACAGCGTGGGCCTGTCCCTGGCCTGGCTGGAGGCGGGGGGCTCTCGGCCTGGAGGAGCTGGCGCAGCAGCTGGAGCAGGGGGCCCCGCCGCCAGCGGCCTGAGCAGGGCCTGGATTCAAATGAACCAGCACCCTGTGCGCTGCCTGCTGCTGCACCGATCTCATGAGCTCTTGCACACTTGCACTTATTCTTTACAGCGTTTGGGCCGTAACCATTGCGACCCACCCGTCGAGCGGGGGTGCAGGCGCCCGCGCAGCCCCCACGTCAGCGGCCCCAGGCGCCGCCCTGGCCCTCGCTGCCCGCGTGCAGCGTGACGGCATGGGAGGCGCGGCCCCGGCTGTACACCCCCACCAGGCACCCCGCCCGCTCGTACACCTGGGGCCGGTGGCTGACCACCAGGTACTGCGGGGCACACCCGCCACCCGCCCGCTGCTGCGCCGCGATGAAGTCGGCCACGCGGGCAGCGTTGGCCTGCGCGGCGGCAGGGGGCAGTGTGTGCAATCACATCGCCTGGCGGTCTGTGCTCCGGGGTGCATCTCCAGCTTATGGCCCCTTCAACGTCGCCCCCACCCGCCCCCCGCCCACCGTGTCGAAGGCGGCATCTATTTCGTCGAAGAAGAAGAAGGGGGAGGGCAGGGCGGCCTGCAGCGCAAAGCACAGCGCCAGGGTGGCCAGCGCCTGCTGCCCGCCGCTCAGAGTTGGGAAGGGGCGCCAGCGCTGGCAGTCGGGCCTGCATTCAAAGGGGCAGTGACAGCGGTTGTGGGGAGCTGAGGCTTGCCAGGCGGGTGACCTCCGCTTGCCAGCCCCACCTGACGTGGAGGGTGACCCCGTCTGCAAACGCCGCCGCCACGTCTTCATTGTAGCTGTGGGGCGTGGAGGGAGGTGCGCGCAGGTGTGTGTTGGGGTTGCTTTGATTTTTCAGAGGCCGCACGCCCAGCTGTCAGCCGGCAACTAGGACTGACACTTGCATGTGAACAACAGATGGATGAACAGGTGAGTCCTCCCTGCCTCGCCTGCAGTATGCATCTCCCTGCCCCCTGTCAGCCGTGCGTAGATGGGCGACAGGTGGCGGTTGACCTCGCTCAGCGCACCATGGAAGCGGCGGTACCGCTCTGCCTGGCAACAGCAGGTTTGCGCAGGCGGCCAAGCAGGTCAGCGCGGCCGTGCCAGCCTGCACCTGGGAGCTGCATGCAGCACGGGGGGCCAGCAGACGCACCTGCAAGCTGCCCCGCTTGGCCTCCAGCGCCGCCAGCCTGTCGGCCATCGCTTCCAACTCGGCGCTGACTTCCAGCAGCTGCGCCTCTGCGGCCGCGTCCTCCGCAAGCGCCGAGGGGTCAAGGGAGCTGCGCAGGCTCTGAAAAAGTGGCCACGAAGGGAAGCGCTTCTGGTCCGTCAACATGCAATGCTGTTGTGTGAGGGACCCGCACTCCCCCTTCCCGCTCCCTCCTTTGCCGCCTGCAAACCTCACCCAACCCCCTCCCCGCTGCTGAGCCCACCCGCAGCTCATGCTCCCGACCTTCCAGGTCCAGCAGCGCAGCCGCCACTGCTGCCTCGCTCCAAGCCGCGCTGGCGGTGCTGGCTGGCCTGGCAGCCCTGGTGGCTCCCGCCGCCCGGCGGCCCCTGGCGGGCGCAGCCTGGATCTCGAAATCGCTGCCCTCTGTGTCGCTGCCACTGCTGGTGCCGCGCACCAGGCGCGCGCGTCTGGACGCCCGCCGCGCCCGCCCCTTCTTGCTGCCCACCTGCTGGCTGCCAAACTTGCTGGCGGCGGTTGTGTGCTCATCATCCGTGCAGGGGAGTGCTGGGCGGCGCTTGCTGCGTGGTGCTGCGGCACCGAGGGGAGAGCGATGAGCAGACCCCTCAGCCTCCTCCATGCTGCTGCCTCCCGTGCTGCCCTGCCGCACAAGCCTGCGCCGCTGCTGCTGGCGGGTGTCACCTGGGTCTGAGCCATCACTGCTGCTCCGCTGTGTGCTTGCAGCCTGGCGCTCTGGGGATCTGTCTGCAACATCGTCGTCACCCGGCCCTGCCGCAGCCAGCTGTGCCCTTACATGCTGGAGCTGCTGCCCGAGCTTGCGCTGCTGCTCCTGGTGCTGCCTGAGAGCAGCACGCTGCTCTTGGCACCCACGCGTCGCGGCTTCATGCCTGCGGACAGCCGCCCTCCACTCGCTTTCTACCCTGCTGCTCCGCTGCCTCAGCGCTTCCAGGGCTCCCGCCAACTTGTCTGCCTGCTGCTGGTTGCTCCCCGCGCCCCTCCCGAGCTCCTCCACCCGCCGCTGCAGCCGCTCAGCCCTTCCCTCTGCCTCTTCGGCTGCTCGTCGGGCAATTCTTGCCTGATGCCGCAGGCGTTCCAGGGCGGCCAAGGCTCCCTTGGCCCCCGCCTGCCTCTCCTGCGCCGCTCGGAGCTGCAGCCGCACCGCCTCCAGCTCCTTGTCGGCGGCCAGCAGCTTGCTGCCGTGCTGGCTGCAGGACATGCCAGCCTCGTAGGCCTGCTGGGCTGCGCTGCGCTGCCCTTCCGCATCCGCCAGATCCACCCCCGCGGCTTGGACAGCTGCAGCGGCATCGGTCTGCTGCCGTCGTGTGGCATGCACTGCACGCTCAAGCTGCTTCAGGCGGCCGTCGGCACCGGTGGCCAGCCCAGCCGCTTGAAGCTGTTCGTGCAGCTGCTGTGCTGCTTCCAAGTGCCGGCTGCACTCACGCTGCGTGTGCTGCAGGCCAGCCAGCTCCGCCGCCGCCTGCTCTGCCTGGGCCAGGGCCTCCTCCGCATGCTGCCCAGCCTCCGCCTCCTGCCCTCGCAGCGTTTCCACCTGCTGCCTCAGATGCCGCTGCTCGGCCTCCAGCTCCTCTGCGGGTACGCCCTCAGGAGCGTCTGCAGGCCCCCCAACCGGGGCATAGTGCGGACCCAGCAGGTAGGGGCGAAGGTGTGGGGCCTGCGGCTGCGAGCCCACAACCTCCCCATCCGCCTTGAACACCTCTCCAGCCGGTGTGACGAGGTGCCTGCCCGGCCGGATGCTGCCAGCAGCGGGTGCGCCCGAACGGTCCCGCTTCATCGCTGCAAGCGCCGACTCGCGGTCGGGCACCAGCCACCAGCTGCCCAGCAGGTGTTCCACCAGAGCGGCAGACCCGGGCACCCGCGGGTTGGCCTCCACGCACTCTGGCAGCGGGCGCATGCCAGGGTGGGTGCCGGCATGGCCGCCGTGCTGTCGCCGGCTGTGCCCCGGTGCTGCTGCAGCTCCGCCAGGATCATGCAGGTGGCCAGCCCCACCCGGTGCCGCTCAAAGTGGTGCACGACCCGCAGCGCTGTCGAGCGGTTGGCAACCACCAGGCAGCTGGCCAGGTTGATGCACTGCCGCAGCGCGGCGTGCACCGCTGTACCCGCTGCCTTCGCTTCGCTGGGCACCAAGCGCACCACGCTGTGCAGCCTGCCATGAAAGGTGCCCTCTGCGCATGCCTCCGCCAGGGCCTTCACAGCCTGGTCGCTGCTCTGCCTACCCACACGTCCGTGCCCGCTGCCTTGGGCTGCAGAGCTCGCCTGACCCTCCAGCTCAGCCAGCTGTTTGGTTGTGGCAGCCAGCCTGGCCTGCACCTCTTGGACAAGGGCCATGCACTCGTACTGCCGTCTGCGTACCGCCTGCAAACGGGAGGCGGCCTGCTGCGCCTCACCCTGCAGAGCGCTCTGCTGCTGCTGAAAACGGGCGATGGTGGCTGCCGCACCCTGCAGCTTCGCCTCGTCCTCCAGTGCTGCTGCAGCCCCGACTGCTGCTGCTGCCTCTGCTGCCGCGAGGCGGTCAGATGACCGCTGCTGCTCCTGCTGAGCCTCCTGCAGGTGTGTCGCTGCCCTGTCACGGCGCGCCTGGGCAGAGGACAGGGCTGCTGCCAGAGCCCTGAGATTGGAGGTCGCCTCAACTGCCCTGCCAAGCCTGCCAACCTCGGCGGTCAGCTCTGCCTCTCTGGCACAAAGGTGCTCCACCTCAGCTGCTGCCTCCTGAAGAGCCTGCTCTTGCTGCCCTGCCTCGCCTTCCGCTCCTCTGAGCTGCTCCTGCAGCCGCTGCAGGGTCTTGGTGCTGCTGCAGCTCTGGGCTGCCTTGAGCTGCACCCTCAGTTTCGCGGCCAGCAGCTGGGCCTTCTCCGACGACTGCGCCAGCCTTGCAGCCTCCTCTTGGGCAGCTCGATGCTCCGCCTGGGCCACCGCCTTGCTGGCGAGCAAGTCGTCTGCCGCGGCCTTGGCCTCAGCCTGCTCTGCCATGCTGCCCTCCACCCTGGCCCGCGCCTCCTCTACCCCCGCTCTTCCTGGGCCAGCTGGCGCTCCAGAAGGCTGGCCTGCTGCCCCAGCACCCGCGCACGGCGCCTGCCAACTGACTCTGCCTGCTCCTCATACCGCCTCCAGCGTGCAACCTCGGGGGCCAAACGCTGACGCTTGAGCTCTAGGCTGGAAGGACGGAGGGTGCATGCCGACAAGGGCCAGGGAGCATGGCTCAAGCACGGACCAGAGCTGGGCCGGGCGGCTATGCATGACTTCTTCTATGCATGACCCCCTCCCTGCTTCCCTCCCCCTGCAGCTCACGTCTCAACCGCATCCTCGGTCGCATCGTATCGCCCCCGTTGCCTCCGCCTCCTCCGCCTCAAGGCCCCGCAGTTCCTCCTGCAGCCCCGAGCTGCCGATGAGCAGCTCCAGAAAGGAGGCCAGGGCGGCGGGCTCCCGCACCTCAACCGCGTGCCGCTGCTGCGTCACGACAAACCTGAGCGGAGGAAGAGCAGGAGGGGAGGAAAGAGGGACGATCTTCCAGAGAGCAACGCAACCCCCCAAGCAGGGCTTTGATGATCGGTCACCGGTCTCGAGGGCGCGCCCCCATCCCCACCTATCCACCGCGTCTGTTTGCACTCCCAGGGGGACAGCATGTCTCGAAGGCCGGCGGCAGTGATGGGCTGCCAGGCAGGTCGGCTGTCCTCAGGCTGCACAGCATCACGGCCGGATGGTGCGGGCAGCATGTGCACAGCAATGTCTGAGCGGCCGCTGCGACTGACCCGCCGCCGCACCAGCAGGCGACCGACATGAGAGCAGCCTGCCGCCGCATGGCGGGCTGCGCCCGCAGCTGTCGCCACTGCCCTCCTCACCCCTACCAGCTGGCAGCAGGTCAAAGTGGATGATGACTTCGGCTGTGGAGGCGGAGGGCGGCACGCCGGGTGTGGCGTTCACCAGGGCCCCCAGGTTGTGTGCTCGCAGCATGCGCGCATTTCCCGAGGGCAAAAGCGATGGCTTCGCCCTGCAAGCAACAGTAACGTGGAGCAAACGGAAGGATGCAGAGACCGAGGCAGCAGCGCTCGGATCTCTCGCAGTGCCTGCTGAGGCAGCAGGTGCCACAGAGCATATCTCTCACCCCCTCCTCACCAGCACACTCTTCCCGCTGCCGTTCGGGCCCACGATAGCGGTGAACGGCCCAAAGGGATCACCCACCACGACACGCTGAGCATAGCTCTTGAAACCTGAGGCGGTCCGAGTGCACGTCAGTGGCAATTCATATGGACAACCTCGGTGCATCTGCTGTGCACTTGCAACTGTTTCACCCAGCAACCTTGCCTTGAAGCTCGACTGCTCGAAGGCTCAGCCTCCTGCCTGCCTCTGTGACAGGGGCTGCCTTAGGCTCCTCTTGATCTGTTCTTCCTCCCTCCGAAGCCTGCTCCTCGAAATCAGCAGCCATGCCACAGATTACGTCGGGAGGAGGAATGCCCAACACGGCAGAAAGGATTCACTTTAACTTGGCCTGATGGAGTCTCTTCCACACATCTTAGAAACTGACAGCCCTTGACCGCCTTCGGGTTGCCCACATCCATGTCTTATCAGCCGCAGTACCACACTTCACTCGAAGTACCACGTTTCCATATTCAATGCTACAGACTGATACACTTGCACTGCCTTGTTGCAGGCATACCTGCTTCGTAGCCGCTGAGGATGCGGTTGCACCCTGAGCAAGAACATTCAAGGCTCTCTGCCTGGTTTGGTAATGACATTAAAATCCTACTGCTCAGCATTTGGCTAGGATGCTGTTGACATAAGTCAAAGTGTGTAGTAGAGCCAGCTGGTTCAGCTCCACCTGCCTGCTCAAGCGCTCTCGTGCGTTGTACGGTGCCGGTCGGCGCGTGCCCGTCCCTTCAGACTCCTTGGATGCGTGAAGCCGCCCTTCTCCTATACATGTTAGTGCGGCTTGCTTCACTATACATAGTGTGGGTTGTTTTTGAGCTTCGCAACAAACTTGGCGCTCGTGTACTGCTTGAATCGTTCGGACGTACCTCTCAGGCGTCAGTGCTCATTTGCGGGAGCATTCCAAAGTCGAAACGTGCTTCATAGAGCCTGCAGGGACACGGCGCTCTGTGCCGGCAGAAGTGATCGAAGGACAGGCAAACTTTCAGGATGTCCGGAACGGCATCCGCCTGGGCCCGCTTCAGACAGCGAGCCGTGAAGGGTCTGGCCACTGTTGGTGCCTTGAGCCTTGGCAGCACCGTGCTTGCCGCCGTGGTAGTGCGCCGCCGCCTCGAGGTACGAGCTCCGCAGCCTGTGGCCCCTCGACCCTCTGCGCACGCGGTGCATCGACAGCATCCTCCCTTGCCCAGCCAGCTTTGCGTGCCAGGCAGGCCTACCACCGGTCCTGCCACCTTGTCGCCAGGCTGCGGCGGCCCTGCCCCCGGCGCCTTCCTGCTGGAGCTGGACCTGGAGGGCACGGCGGTGAGGGAGGTGGCCCGCCCGGCGGCCTGCAGGCCCTGCTGGCCCCCGCCGCCGCCCAGCTGCCGCTGCACAAGGCGGTCGAAGCGCTGCGTGCGGCAGGCAGCGACGAGCACGTGGCGGGCCTGCTGGCGCTGGCTGGCGACCAGCTGGGGCTGGGGCTGGCGCAGGTGCAGGAGCTGCGCGATGCCGTCATCCACTTCAGGCAAGCGGGGGCAGCTGGTCGCCCGCTCCTGGTGCCAAGCACTGTGCCGGCCCATGAGGGTGACCAGAGGCGGCCAGCCGCCCCTGCTGTCGTGAGTTGGCGACCGCAAGCGGGCTGCTCTTGCACGATGTGCGCGCAGGCAACAGTCCGCGGGACGCGCCCGGCGCTCATCTATGCCCACGCCTTTGGCGAGGGTGGGGCAGGCGCCACCTCTGCTTTCTACCTGGCCTCTGCCTTTGACGTGGTGGCGGCGCAGCCGGGGGCTGGTGTCGGTGACGGGGCTGGCTGCAGCCATGCCATACGCGCGCGGCCTGCTGGACCGCTGGCGGCTGTCGCCGACATTCTTTGCGCGAGAGGTGAGGACAGCGTGGCTGGTGTGAGGCACAGGAGGCGCGCTGGTTGCCGTGGCGTGGCCCCCCACCTCGGCTCCGACCAGCCGGCAGCATCCCCGCTGGCCAGCCCAAACCCTGTCCCCCACCCCCCACCCCTCCCCAGGAATACAAGAGCGCTGCCTCGTTCCTCACCAACCACTCCTCGACGGCGGCGCAGCGGGAGCAGGTGCAGGCCACCCTGGACTGCATGTACGGGCAGGTGGTGGCGGGCATTGCGCGGGGCGGGGCCTCACGGAGGCGCAGGTGCGGCGGCTGCCTGCTGCTGGGTGGGTCAGGCTGGGGTAGGGGGTGGCCTGCCACAGAGCAAAGCGATGCAACGAAGAGCACAATCGCTGCCTGGCTTGCAGCGGTACAACACAAACCTGTGCCAGGCAGCATCTCCGCCCTCCTCCCACAGGTTCGCGCCGCCATCGACAAAGCTCCACATGAGGCCTCTGCAGCAGCAGCGCTGCGCCTGATTGACGCCCGCTGCACCGAGACCAGGCCATCAAGCTGACGGCGCGGCTGCACGAGGCCGCGGCGCAGCAGCCAGCTGGCGCCAGGCTGGCGGACGAGGCGGGGCTGGCCTGCGTGTGGCGGGCAAGCCTGCAGCGGCTGCTGCGAGACCCGATGCAGAGCCCGCGGCACGGGTGAGGCGCGTGCCGCTGGCCAAGTACGTGGCGGCGCTGGAGCGGGAGCGGGCTCGCCGGGAGGCCCAGCTGCAGCGCAAGGAGCGGCTGGCGGGGCTGCTGGTGGGTGCACGGTCGCTGGGAGCCCCTGCTGGCGAGGCGCTGGCAGCTGCCCAGGCTTGGGCCGGGCGCTGCTGGGCCTCCCGCAAAGCGTGGAGGAGGAGGATACGCGGCAGGGAAGCGGTGGCGATGCTGCTGTGAAAGCCCAGCCGCAGGGTGGGCTCAACGCGCTGGCAGGGGAGCGGCCCACAGTCGCCTTGCTCACCCTCACTGGCCCGATTAATCTTGGGCCCAGCGCCAGCCCGTCCCTGGGCGGCGACTCAAACGACAAGATCGCCTCCCTGCCGGTGGTGAAGGCGCTGCAGGCGGTGCGGCGGGACGATGCCGTGCGCGCCGTGGTGCTGAGGATTGACAGCCCGGGTGCGTGCCTGGCTCAGCACAGCGCCCCTCCTGCCTCAAGGGCTCCCCCATCCCCCGCTCCTGTAATGGCTCGCGCTTGGCACCGCCTCAAGGCGATGCCGCCCCGCCCGACTGTCCTGGCCCGACTGTCCTGGCCGCCCGCCGCCACTCCCCTCCTGCCCTGTGCCCTGCAGGCGGCTCCGCCGTCGCCTCCGAGGCCATCCACCGCGAGGTGTCCCTGCTGGTGGCGGCGGGCAAGCCGGTGGTGGTGTCCATGGGCAACGTGGCGGCCAGCGGTGGGTGGGTGGGTGTGTGGGTGTGTGTGGCGGGGGGGGCCCGATGCAGTCCGGCCCTGCAGCCTGCTGGCAGCAGCCGGCAATCCTGAGGTGGCGCATGCTCGGCTGCTCATGCGCAGCATGCGCCTCACCCTCCACCCTCAGGTGGCTACTACATCTCCGCCCCCGCAAGCAAGATTGTAGCCCAGCCGGGCACCATCACAGGCAGCATCGGCGTCCTCACAGGTTCGTGGGTGCCAAGGGGGCAGGTGTGCGGGTGGCTGCGGGCGCGGGGTGAGGGGCGGTGGGTGGAGGAGGGTTGGGTCACGCATGCCTGCTGGCGGTTCAGCAATGTGCAGGGCCTTCTTGCCCGCTGACAGATCAACACCCCCCGCCGGGCCCTCCAGGCAAGCTGGTGGCGGACGCGGCTCTGCGCCAGCAGGGCGTGCGCGTGGAGGTGAGCCAGGCGGGCGCAACGCCGCCGCGCAGTCTCCCTGGCGCCCTACACCCGCGCCCAGCGCCGCCAGGTGGAGGCGCTCGTCGACGACACTTACGCGCTGTTCAAGCAGGTGGGGGCGTTGGGGTTGATGCGTGGGGTGGGGACCCACCCGCCTCCTTCTCCAGCCGCCATCTGGGTTTGCTTTTGCAGCCCGACGACCTGAGCCCTCCTGCCACACCAGAACCTTGCTTTGCTGCCTTTCCACCTCAAGCCGCCCCTTTCTGCCTCGCAGCGGGTGGCCGAGGGGCGCGGCCTGAGCGCCGAGGCGGTGGCTGCGGTGGCCAAGGGGCGCGTGTGGACGGGTCAGCAGGCGGCGGCGCTGGGGCTGGTGGATGCGCTGGGGGGCTGGAGCGCGCTGAGCCTGGCCAAGCAGGAGGCGGGGCTGCCGCTGGATGAGGGGGCCGTGCCCATCAGGCATGCCTACCCTGACATGCGCTCACTGCTGGCGGCGGCTTTGAAGAAGGTGACAGGCGAGGAGGAGGAGGAAGGAGCCAAGCGCGGTCAGCCAGCAGCAGCGCCCGCTGCACTGGCGGTGCTGACAGCGGCAGCGGCGGCTGTGGGGCGCCCGCTCACGAGCGGCGAGGCCGCAGTGCTGGAGCAGCTTGCGGGCCAGGTGGCGGGCGGCGGGCTGGCGCCGCAGTGCGTCTCGCTCGATGCCGCCATGCTCGCTGCTGCCGTGTGAAAAATTCGAGCATGTTTAAATAAACGAATTGTCTGTATGTTGCAGCATGTACTGTATGATCAATGGGATGGAGTGTGCTGTTGCTTCTATTTCTGTTCACCAGCAAGCGATCCGCCCAACTTCCATCTTTCCTGGCACTCCTCACTTTTACTATGATTTTATCCACAGTTCTCCTTGGTCGGGATGTAGCGCTCTTACGTTTGTGCTGCTCCAGGATTGATGCCCTGCCCGCAACCGAGCAGGCAGTTGGGACACGCAGCACCGCCGCCAGAATGCCGACCCTGGCGGGTCAAGGTGGAAGGCCCTTGAGCTGCCTGCATCAGGCCATCGGGCCCTCTCCTGCACATCATCACTATTTCGACGGTCCTCAGAATGCAGTCCGCCACCATGCTCAGCGCGGCTCGGGTGCAGCAGATGGGGTGAGGCTATAGCAGACATCAGGTTTGGCGCATTGGGGCTCCATCGCGCCTCAACGACGTCGTTTTGCACTGATCTGCAGGGCTGCAGTGCGCCGGGGCGCGGGCAAGCGGACTCGGCGGCAGATGGTGGTGAAGGTGCGAGCAGCGGCAGCGGGCGGCGCTGGGGGCGGGTGTAGGGACGACAGGGCCCAGCCAGCAATCGCGGGATGGGGCGGTAATGGGTTGCACTAGAAGTTTGTGGACCTAACTGAGCCTGATCTACTTCACTATCAAATCATTCATTAAATCATATCACAAGGAATCCCCCCCCTTCCGCAGGCCGCCGCCGACGATAAGTTTGCTGGTTACGAGCCCAAGGTGGCCTTCTTCTTCCCGGGTCAGGGCGCTCAGACGGTGGGCATGGCCCAGGAGGCAGCGGCGGCGGTGCCCGCCGCCAAACAGCTGTTTGAGCGCGCCTCCGACATCCTAGGCTACGACCTGCTGGCTGTGTGCGCAAAGGGTGAGGGGGGCGAGCAGGCAGGCGGGCACCAGGGCCAGCTAGGAGGAGGGGGAGGGAGGGGAGGAGGGCCGGGGAGTGATGCAGGGCAGGGTGCAGCACGGGCTGCGGCGTGCGGGTGCTGCAGGGGGCGCAACTGGCGCCACGCAGGGGAGCATGCGCCTCACGTGCCGGCTGCGCCCGCCTGCCCCCATCGCTGGCAGGCCCCAAGGAGAAGCTGGACTCCACCGCCGTCAGCCAGCCCGCCATCTACGTCGCCTCGCTGGCCGCCCTGGAGAAGCTCAAGGCGGAGAAGGGGGAGGAGGCGGCCGCGGAGGCTGACGTGGCTGCGGGCCTGTCCCTCGGGAGTACACCGCCCTCACTTACGCAGGTGCGGGCGGGGGGCTCCTGTCTGCGGTGTGTTCATTGTGCACAGAGGGGCCGGAAAGTGCTCCAGGCTCGCCGCGCTGGAGGGCGGCGCAGCCTGCTGGCTCGGGGCTGGCGGGCTGAGGTGGGGCTTGGAGGGCCGCCACCCACAGCCCTCCTCGTTTTGAGCAGGCGCCATCTCGTTTGAGGATGGCGTGCGGCTGGTGAAGCTGCGCGGCGAGAGCATGCAGGCGGCTGCCGATGCGCAGCCCTCGGGCATGGTTTCGGTCATTGGCCTGTCCGCTGACAAGGTGTGTGGGGCGGGCCGGGGTGCAGCCGGGGATGCCTATGGCTGAGGTGCAGGACTCCGCAGCGATGGCAGCCTGCGCTGCTCAGCTAGGCGCGACCGCCCCTGTACCCCCCAGGTTGCCGAGCTTTGCGAGGCGGCCAGCAAGGAGGTGGCTGAGGGTCAGGGCGTGCGCATCGCCAACTACCTGTGCAACGGAAACTACGCCGTCAGCGGAGGGCTGGCGGGCTGCGAGGCGGTGGAGAAGCTGGCCAAGTCGTTCAAGGCCAGGTGCCTGGCCGGTGCTGCGCCGCAGCGCTGCCCGCTGCCTGCCCCGTTGGCGCAGCTGGCGCATTGGGCCATGAGCCGCCCCCTCCTGCCCCCCAGGATGACTGTGCGCCTGGCGGTGGCGGGCGCCTTCCACACCGACTTCATGGCCCCTGCCCGCGAGAAGCTGCAGGAGGCTCTGGCCAGCACCGCCATCCAGGTGCGTTGCGGGCGCACGCGGGTGTGTTGGGGGAGGGGCTGGGAGAGGGATGAGGCTGGAGTGCGGGCGAGGTGAATGTTGTGTTTTGGGGGTGGAGGGGGCGGAGGTTTGTGGTGCCATGCCTGGGCTGAAGGAGCGTTACGGGATGGATGCCCCCCCCCCCCCACACACACCCACCCACCCAGGAGCCGCGCATACCCGTTGTGTCCAACGTGGACGCCGCGCCCCACAGCGACCCCGACGCCATCAAGGCCATCCTGGCCAGCCAGCTGACGGCGCCGGTGCAGTGGGAGACCACGCTGCGCACGCTGCTGGACAAGGGGCTGCAGCACTCGTACGAGATCGGGCCCAACAAGGTAGGCGGCCTGCAGGGGGACCCATGGCTGCATTCGCCGGCGCAGGCGAAGCTGCCATTGCATTGCGTTGCCATGCATTGCGTGGACGTGTTGCTGCGGCGGCCAGTGATGCCAAGCAATTGAACAATCCAATGCTGAGTCCTGGTGACTGAAACCTTACGACACACTTTGATGAGGCCGCCGCGCTCAGCTCCCTCGCCTGCCGGCCCTGCCTGCTGCCCTGCTTGTTGCTGTCCCAGCACGCCTGCAAGCGCCGTGTTGCTTTTGTGCAGGTCATTGCCGGCATCATGAAGCGTATTGACAAGGTGGGTCTGGCTGGCAGCTGTGCGGCCGGCTGCGCCGGGAAGCACCCGCAAGGCCCTGTCCATCCTGCCCCCGAGCGTGCTGAGCACCGTGGTCGCCCCATCACTCCCACCTGCAGGCCCACCCGATTGAGAACATTACTGTCTGAGACCTGAGCCCAGCAGCCACGCGTCTGCGGTCGCGTTTGAAAGAGAGCAACCCATCCCAGGCTTCCACGGATGGCCACCCGACCTTTGTTGCCACTGTGTGCGCTTTTGCGCGTGTTTTCACACCTCCTCCTCCCTGCTTGCACTTCAGAACTCACTGCCACACACTGCTGCGCCAAGCGTATGTTCCGGGAGCACTGACTGTTACAACCAGCTCCTGCTGTTGGAGGCGAGCAGGGGGCAGGCAGTGGGGTGCAGGCAGGCGGCGCGTGGCGGTCAGGGTCAAGGGTGTCAACGGGTCAGTGCCGCTGCAGACAGGGCCACGCTGCGCAAGGTGCCATCCAACGGGGCACGCTGGGTGCTGGGCGGGGCGTCACGCCACCGCCTGCACGGGCGGCGTGGCCCCACCACGTCTGTGCCCAGCGCCGCCGCGTCCTGCAGGTGCCCCACGTTGACCAGCAGCTGGGCCAGCCAGCGCCGCGTGGTCACGTCGTCCTTGAGGCAGGCCGTGAACTGCGGGTTGCGCAGCAGGTCGGGCAGGCACTGGCGCAGGGCCTCGCGCGCCCTCGGATTGTCGCTCAGCCGCAGGTAGCAGCGGATGATGTGCTTGAGCAGGCGCACGCTGGGCTGCTCAGCAAGGCCCGCCACCATGGAGGACAGCACGGCGCCCACGGCAAAGAAGCGCTCGGCGGTGGCGCAGATGTAGCTGAGGCCCACCTGCAGCGGGAGGGGTGCAGGTGCGGGTGTGTGGGGAGGGAGGGGTGGGGATGTGAGGTTCAGCAGGGCAGGGCTCAGCAGGGCGGCCAGTTCGCACGCAGCCCGCTCAGCCCGCGCGCCTCCTGCCCTAGTCCCCTCCCCAGCCAGGCGCCTCACATTGTCCAGCAGTATTTTCTGCACGATGAAGGTGGCCACCGTCTTGGACAGCTCGCTGCCCGTCTCCATGGTGCGCAGGCAGAGCGGGATGATTTCAGTGGACAGCAGGAAGTTGATCACCTCGGTGTCGTCCACCTGCCAAGAGGGGGCGCGGCAGCGCCAGTGACCATCCACACCTGCCAGCGGCATGTCGCAAGCGTGCAAAACCAGGCGCCCAACCGCCGCGGCCGCAGCCCCCCACCTTGACCAGCGCGCCGATGACGCCCAGGCTAGTGAGGCGCAGGTACTCAAAGGGGCGCGTCTTGGAGATGGTGTTGAGGAAGGGGTAGAGGAAGAGCGGGATGTGGGCTGCGGCGGGGGGGGGGGGGGGGGCAAAAGTGGGGCATGTGGGCACGACGGTGCTGCAGGCAACCAGCCCGTCAGCAGGCAGGCGGGCAGATCGCCAGCAGGCGGAGCGGCGTGCAACTGCACGCACAACGCCGAATGAGCTGATTGATGTGGATGCACAGGGTGAGGCCCGCGTGCGCGTGCCCAGGCTGCCGCCCGCTCTCACCCTGCAGGAACAGGCTGCGCGTCTCCGGGTGCGACGCCACGCACTGCAGCAGCGCCAGCGCGTTGCACACGCGGTTCGAGGCATGCGCTGTGAGCGAGGGGGCTGCAGCATGGGGTAGATGGACACAATCTCCTGCAGCAGCGCCGCCATGGTGCCAAAGCTGTGCCACAGGAACGGCGCCAGCTCAGGGAACGACTCGCGCTTCTTGCTCAACTCCAACAGCGCCGTCTCCTTGTTGCTGGGGATGGTGAGGTCCAGCACCAACGCCTCCTGCAGGCCCACGGCAGGCAGGTCACAACGGGCTGCCAGGCGGCGCAGCCGGATACCACAGGGCAGGCGGCACTGAAGCTCGGTAGGGAAGCTTTCGCGGCTGTAAGCCACCCACATGGCATGAACAGAGTGCACGGGCAGAGCGGTGCAGGGGACGCGATAGAGCGGCTGCGCTGCGCAGTGCGGCTGGCAACATCGACCTGCGGGCCTGTCATGCTCACCATCTTTCAGATAAGCCTGCGTTTCGATCCGAAAGAAGAGAAGCGCAGCAGGCCGAGCTGAGCGAGTGTGGGGGCTCGTGAAGCTGCGACACTTGTTGTTCGGGTGCTATCTGCAAGTCGCTGAGCCCACAATACTGATGAAACACCGCAAGTTGCAGGGTTGCGAAGGTGTACCTCCGCTTACCTGTCGTGACAGGGAGCGTTCACCTGCTCCGATCCCTACACTTTCTGATCCTCAGTATTGTCCGCGCCCATTTCTACACCCTATATTTGCAAGCTCTCGGGCGTGTGCACTTTGGTTGATCGACGCACGTTCACGACCTCTGACTTCGTTTTTTCCCTTGTATACGTCGTACAGATACGCTCTGTGGACGCTGTGGGGGCACCCGCTTCAGCAGGTTGGTTGCTGGCGTCGTCGGTTGTTGCAGCTCTTCCTTTCGGCTTGTAACAGCGGCTGAACCGCAAGGTGCAGTCTGTCGAAGGTGATACTTCCGGCAGGCTTGGCCCCTCCGCATCGGCAGCGCCGACGGCGGAAGCAACGCGGCTGCAAGCTCCTTATTCAGACAGCAGCCGGGGCAGCAGGATTATGTTGAGCAGCTCTGCAGCAAGTGTGCGCGATCGCACGCCAGAGTTTTTGCAAATCGTGGCACGGCTACAACAGCAGCATGGCTTGCCCACCAGCAGCGGGCGGGATGCGGCGGCTGCAGCTGGCAGCGCTGGCAGCGGGCCGCAGTCGGAGTTTGCGCGGCGCGCAGCCAAGATTGGCATGGGCATACACAGCACGTCGCAGAAGCTGCAGAAGCTGGCGCAGCTGGCGCGACGTACCTCCATGTTTGATGACCCTGCCGAGGAGATCAACGAGTTGTCAACGGTGGTGAAGCAGGACATCCAGGTGTGTGATGGGGGTGTGAGGCAAGGCAGGGTGTGGGATGGAGGAGAGCGGGACAGGGGGCTCTGGAAGGGTTGGCAGGGTAGCGGGGAGACCTCAGAGCGCTGTGAAAGGCAGGTGCGCACAGCCTCCGTGCGACGCCGCCGAGATTGTGGGACGCCGTTTGCACACCCTGACCTCCTGTGCAACAGTGGGCTCTTTCTAATCCCCCCGCTCCTTCATCATGCCCGCCATGCAGGCCCTGAACCAGGCCATCTCTGACCTTCAGACCTTCTCGGGGGTGGCCCCAACAAGCAGAGCGCCGACCACAGCCACACCGTGGTGGACAGCCTACGCAGCCGGCTCAAGGACGCCACCGCCACGTTCAAGGAGGTGCTGACGCAGCGCACCGACAGCCTCAAGGCCCACCAGCAGCGCAAGTCCATGTTCTCGGCGGCGCCAGAGGGCAGTGCCGCAGCCCGACAGCCGCTGTTCAGCCAGCCAGGAGCATCCTTCCTGCCACCCAACGCGCGCAACCCGCTGAGCGCTCCTGCCGTGCGGGGGGCCTGCAAGGGGGCAGCGGCAGCAGCGAGGCCCAGCCGCTTCTAGGCGGCTCTGAGCAGCAGCAGCAGCAGCAGCAGCAGCAGGCGCTGATGGTGCCGCAGCAGGACGCCTACCTGTCCAGCAGGGCGGAGGCGCTGCACCAGGTGGAGTCGACCATTGTGGAGCTGGGCTCCATCTTCCAGCAGCTGGCGCACATGGTGGGTGGGCGGGGTGCCAGGTCGGGGCGGCGGGGTGTGTGCGGGAGGGGGTGGGTGAGGTGCACTGCATGCAAGGTCCAGCCCTCGCACCTGCACAGGTGCTGGGATGTCACTCCTGGCGCCCGTGGCTGCCTGCCTTTTCTCCCTGCAGGTGCACGAGCAGGGCGAGATGGCGATGCGTATAGACGAGAATGTGGACGACACGCTGGCCAACGTGGATGCCGGGCAGGCGCAGCTGCTCAAGTACCTCAACGCCATCAGCGGCAACCGCCTGCTGGCGCTCAAGGTGCTGGGCGTGGTCCTCCTGTTCCTCATCTTTTCATTGTCTTCATTGCCTGATCAGACAGCCGCCTTGCCCTACTGTCTCACATGTCACATCACAGCTCAGGCAGGACAGGAAAGGCGAGGCGATGGCAGTACATTAGTAGGATGGGTGGGAATGGAAGGCGCATAGCAAGTCAAGATTAGCAGTCAAAGCCATTGATGTCTTAGGGTCGGTGCCTGTCAGCGCCCTGCTTCGCGGTCTTTGCGAGATAGGCTTTCACCCATGGCGGCAGCTGCGCGCCTGCCCATAGCTTTACAGAACATATGGACAGCGCGTTCTGCACATTTAAGGTTCCAGAGGCAGGCTGCCGCAGTGCAAGCTCGTCCCGAAGCTCCCCGCGGGTTTGGCGCCAAGAGCTGCACGCGATCGGGCCTGCGACATAGTGACAGAACGCTGAAGGCCTCGGGCTGGCGGCGACTGGTGGTGGCCAGCAGCAGCAGCAACGGCAGCGGCCCTGGCGGCGGCAAACCAGACGACTCTGACGAGGTGTCTGGGCTTCGCGGGGCCACTCGAGTGCCAGTTTGAAAGTGCAAATGGAGCTGCTGGGCGCGCTTTTAGTCAGGTAATAGGGGCAAACCAATCAACTGAGGCTGCCGTGGGAGCACTTCTTGCGCGCTCAAACTCTTGGTGGCATGGCTGTTCAGCGGCTGCCAGCTGCCCCTGTCCCCAGGTATCCTGGCATCATCGGCAGCCTGGCGGTGGCGGGCGGCTACTTCCTGCACATCAACGCGCTTCCCATGCACTGGGACGCTCACGATGCGGCGCTGGGCCTGCGCTGCGCGGCCCCCATCCTCGCCCTGGACGCCCTCCTCATGCTGCCCGACTGGTCGCCCGGAACCACCAGCAAGACCATCAAGATCAAGGCGCCGCGCTCGGTAGCCGAAAAGCTGCGGCAGCAGGAGGAAGGCACTGGTGCAGCGGACGGCCCGGGTGGTGTGCCTCAGGAGGTGGTTGCTGCTGTGCATGACGTAGTCGCCTCCACGGCACAGTCCCCCGCAGCTCGCGGCGACAGCAGCAGCAGCGAGCCCAGCACTAGCGGCAGCAGCGCTGGCGGCGGCGGCGTGGCAGGGGAGGGGGTGGCCGAGGAGCTGGTGGAGGTGGAGCGCACCATCAGCGTGCGGGCGGATCAGCACCCCGCGCTGGCAGCGCTCTACCGCCTGCAGATGGTGAGGGCAGGGGCGCCAACGGGGCCTGCGCTGCTGCCTCATCCCTGGCGGGGCACCGCCATAAGGGCATGGCGCGGGCCCGCGGACGCCTGTCCCCCATGTTCACTGGCACGCGGGCCCCACCCCCTCGCTTCTCCCCACTCGAGCAGGACAAGGCCAGCACCAACGTGGGCCGCCTGCTGTGGTTCCCGCTGGAGCTGCTGCTGCTGCTGATTGTGCACTTGGCGGAGGAGGTGCGAGCCCCCACACCCGCCCCCTGCACCAGCAGCTGTGTAGCGGCTGCTGCTCACCCGTCAGCAAACGGCCCCTGCGCCGCTCGTCTGTCCACGTCAGCCGGCCCCCACGTGTTTGCCCCCGACTGCCCCCCTCCAGATGCTCTACCGCGCTGTGATCCTCACCTGGGCAGCAGGGTGGACCATCGACCGCCTGTATGAGGCGGGGGCGGACGAAACGGTGTCCCTGCTGGGCCTGCAGCTGGCCACGCCGCAGGCAGGAGCGGTGCTGGCCGCCGTCGGCTGCGCGACCGCCAGCCTGGCGCTGCTGGTGCAGCAGGCCTTCTTCCCGCTGCAGCTCATCAGCCAGGCGGCGGCGGAGCTGGATGCAAAGGAGGCGGCAGACGGCGCGGGGCCCAAGACCAGGCAGGAGCGAGCCCGCATGCGCAAAGTGCTGGACAAGGTGGGTGGGTTGGGGAGAAGCGGGCGGGCCTGGTGGGGTTGCGGTAGGGCCGCGCTCTTGCATGGCTTGCCGGGGAAGCCCCTGCTTTATCAGCACCCTGAGTGGCAGGCCCGCGTGTAGGGCCGTGCGCGCATCAGTGCTGCAAGCTCCACGCCCCGCTGCTGCCCCCACCCCCTGACACCCGCCCCCGCCAGGTGAGGAGCGGCATGGTGCGCCAGCGGCGGTGGAGCACCGCGGTGGAGGGCGCCCGCGACGTCACCGAGTGGGCCTGCTACTCCACCTCCTTCCTGCTCACGGGTGTGTGCGCTCGTGTGGCGGCCCAACTGCGGGCCCACCCCTGCCCAGCACTCGTCCTGCGGACACCACCCTGCCCCCAGCACCTCGCACCGAGTTCCTGCCTGCTGCCGGGTCCGAAGCTGACTGGCGCCTCCCCCTGGCGCCCCCTCCCTGTCCCTCCCCGCAGGCAACCTGCTGGCCCCCTACCTCACAGCCGTCACCAGCGACCTGCTGTTCTCCAGCTACCAGCGGCTCAAGGCGCGCCAGGTGGAGCGCAGCCAGGCGCGGGCGCTGGCCACCATCCGGGACCTGCAGCGCACGGCCCTGGCGCTGAAGGACGCGCGCAAGGCAGCGCTGCAGCCACCCCCCGGGTGCTGCCAAGAGGGAGGAGGAGGCAGGGCGCGAGGAGGAGGGCAGCAGGGACTGCGACAGCAGCAGCGAAGGTGGGAGGGGCGGGAGCGAGGGCAGCAGCAGCTCTGCGCCACACGTTGCGCCAGACCAGCGGCACGGCAGCGACGATGCGCAGGCCGGCAAGTAGGCTGGAACAGCATAACGACTGTCGCCGGTTGGAAATGTGCCGCCTGCTGGGCAGGCTGCCCTGAATGAACACTTGATTCGCCATAGGACCCCTCCCATACCTTATCAGCATTTTTCTGGCAGACATTGCCTGCTGACAGGGCGTGTCGCAATTTTGCATGTGCTCATATCTACACACCTATGCACCTGCCTGCCACACATTGTTGGCAGGCATCACCCCTGCAGCCCGCAGGCAGCAGCCCAAACGCTGCGAGCTCTTTCAAGCCTGGCATTTCACGTTGGCATTCAGTGCAAGCGTTTAGAAGTGTGGTAGCTGACGACAAGAAAGTGGAGCAGGGAGGGGGCAGCAAGGAGCGACGAACGTGTGTACAGAACGAGGCACAGCAGCGCAGTAGTGTACAGGGGGCGGCCTCAGATCATGCTGTCGATGAGGCTGGCCCGCATCTCGTTCACAATCTTTGCGGGGTTGCTCTCCCGCAGCTTCAGCACGCTCTCAATCACGCTCAGCTCGGTGGTGGTGGTGTCCAGCCCGCAGAAGGCGGCCCAGTCGTTGGCCACCAGCCCCGCGCCAATCACGTCGCTGCCGCGGTTCACCGTGCCCGCCACAAGCGGCACCTGCAGCAGACTGGACAGCTCGTCCAGGTCCTCCACACTGGTCTGGGGGAGGGGAAGGGGGGGATAGAGGGGGTGGGGTGGGGTGGGGGTTGATGCATGGTGGCAGGCACAGTGAAGACCAAGTGACAGTTTCGACACCATCACCCAGATGGGTGGACCAGATGTGCACCCTGCCCCGCCACCACCATGCCAGGCCTCATTCCCTTAGATGTTCAAGCCATCAGCTTGCGCTCAGGCGGGCGAGCTCTTGTTTAGGTCTGTTGCCCGAAGAGTTTTGAATCCTCGGCCGGCATGGCGTACATGGCAGCATGGCGGCAGCACAGGCGGCAGCAGGGAGGGCTGCACACGCAGCTCATGCACCCCAATGCCAAGCTTGCAGCCAGTTTCCTGCCAGCCAGCAAGATCAGCATGCTGCAGCACGCCGAGGCGCATGACGCAGAAGCAGAGCGATGAACATGCAGGCCCCCAAAACAAAGGACGAGCGCACCTGCGGCGCCACCAGGCCCCCTGGTTGGTGAACTTGCAGTACGACCCCACCAGCACGTTGCCTGCCACGCTTTGCCGGAACACCTCCACCCCCAGCACATCTGCCACAATCTCCTCGGTCTCGCGGTCAATGTCGGGGTGTATCAAGGCCACATAGTCATTGGTGGCGATGCAGTTGCCCAGAGCTGACAGCCGCTCGTCGATGCGCTGTACCACCACCTCGTCGGGCAAAGAGTTGCGGATGTGCATCAGCTCTGCTCATCGGGAGGGAGGGGGACAGTCAACTCGGGTTGCCAGTCGGCTCGGTGGTTGTGACGCTGACGCGGCACGTAGCAAACACAGCCCCACTACATCCTGGCAGTGAAAATGACATCCCTTGTCCATTCCAACCCACCTTGATCTGTTGTGGTGTTGGGTAGCAACAAGCCGTTGCGGTTGCCCACCAACATCCGCCCTGCGAGGCGGGTGCCTGCCACCGACGTCTTGATCACCGGGATGTGGTCCGCCAGTTCTGCCTCAAACACACTGCATCTCGGGAGCGCAGTAGCTCAGTCAGAGAGAAGCCGCCAGGCAAGTCCCGGGTGGACTCAGAGCCAACGCCGCCACCCGGCCATGCATGCAGCGCAGATGCGACTGCGGCAACCGTCAGACCTGTAGAAATTCTCTGCAGCGCCATGGGCTGTGATGGCATAGGCGTTGGTCAAGCAGGCGAAGCAGCCCACATCGTTCGACCCTTCAAACTCGGTTCTTGTGGCCATGGCAAAGTGTCAAATGCACTTTCGAAGCACAGAATGCAGTTTCCCGCGCCTGCATTCTGGGCAGAGAGAGGAACGCGGTACGAGGCACGAGGTACAGCCACTCGCCCGCCTACTGGAAGACAGCCTGCTGGCATCAACGCATGCGTCATCGTGAATTTCATCGTTGTCGTACTCCAGCTGGTTGCTACAGACGACTGGGTCCTTTGCAGCAGGGCGCTTAGCAGCAGCGTGGGCAGCAACATGTCGCAACTCATACGAGTAAGCCGAGCGTACAGTCAGTAATCTTGCATTGCTCGGCGGCAGCTGCCAACGGCGCAGACCAGCAGGTCTGGTGCCTGGCGGCGCCCACGTAACGGCGGGGTCCTTGGTCGGCAGCTTGCTCTTGTATCCAGGGCCCCACATCAATGTGCAGGGCGTCAAGTCAGTGGAGGGCCTGCGACTACGGCTGGTGGATGCCAAGGGGCAGGTGGTAGGCCGGCTGGCCTCGCAGATAGCCACCATTCTGCAGGTGGGCATGGGCAGGGCGGGAGCGCACGCTGTGCGCGGGGCGCTGGAGGGGTGCCTGCGAGCCACCGCCGCGCTCCAGTGGTGGCGCTGTCATGGATCGCTCCTGCACGCCTTAGACAACTAGCCTGGAGCCGCAAGTCCTCCTCCTGCAGGGCAAGGACAAGCCCACGTACTGCCCCCACCGTGACGACGGCGATGTGGTGGTGGTGGTGAATGCGGAGCAGGCGCAGCTGACGGGGCGCAAGTGGGATCAGAAGCTGTACCGCTGGCACAGCGGCTACCCGGGGGCCTGAAGGAGCGCACCGCGCGCCAGATGGCGGCCAACAAGCCTGACTGGGTGCTGCGCGAGGCGGTGCTGGGCATGCTGCCCAAGAACAACCTGCGCCGGGTGGGGTGCTGCGGCCGCTGACGCAGGCCTAGCAGCGCGGCCATGTGAAGGAGGGGCGCGCACTGCCGGCTTCTCACTGGGCAGCGCGGTTGCCGTGTGTGGGGCTGGCAGCCGACACGTTCTCACGCTGCTGCCCACCCTCTCTCCGCAGTCTATGGCCCGCAAGCTGCGCATCTTTGCGGGGGAGCGGCACGACTTTGAGGGCCACCCCGACTTGGTGCCCTACCAGCCGCCGCCCCGCAGGCTGCGCGACAAGGGCGAGCTGTTTGAGCTGCCCCCGGCTTTGAGCCCTTCAACCCGCAGGCCTACCACAGCCGCTTTGGCCACCGCCTGGCCAGGCAGCAGCAGCAGCAGCAGCAGCAGCAGGCATCGGGAGCAGCAGCGGCAGCAGAGCAGCGAGATGGCACGAGCGCGTGAGATTCACTTACATGCGCTGCTAGCTGCCAGTATTCTGCTGACGTCAACCCCGCGCCTTGGCATGCATACCGACTGCTAGATGCCCTGCCTGACTGTGAGGAATCATTGCTCAGCGAAGCAGTGGCTGAAAGGTTTTCGCTGCAAGGGGCGAGGACGCTTGGCACGCTCCGCGGGCCTGGTGCCCCCTCAGGCAGGGTGTCACGCGTCGTCGCCGCCCTCCGCCCCCGCCTCCTCCAGCTGCTCCGGCTTGAAGGGCAGGTTCTTGGCCAGCGACAGCTCATACAGCGTGTTCTCCAGCTTCTTCAGCGTGTACTTGACCGCGTCCCTGCGGGGTGGGGGCGCTCTGCCCTGAAACCCTAAAACAACCAGGGGCTGGGGGGCAGCCAAGCGCCCCGTGCCTCTCGCCACCGCCTGGCCTGCCCAGCAGCCCGCCCGCCCACCATTTCTTGCGCAGGCTGCCGTTGCGCAGGTCGAACTGCAGCATCTGGCCCATGATGGCCTCCACCAGGTCCCGCGCCCGCGCCACCGCCGCCTCGTCCCGCGCCGTGGCCTGCATGATGGCCAGCCGTCCCAGCTCCCCGTAAAATCCAACACCCCGCCTGCGCACGGCAGCAAGGGACCGAGTGTATGGAAGGGGGGGTTCCCAGGCCACACAGTCTGTCAGGCTGCGCCGGCCTGCCCCGGGTGGGCCCCCTGCAGCGCTGGGTCCCCAGCGAGACGGGCTCCCTGCACTCGCCCGGGTGCGCCCGCCCCACCCCCACCCCACCCACCCAGGTACTCCTCCACCTCCGCCAGCTCCACCTCATCCCGGCGGATCAGGCGCCCCTCCCGCAGGTAGCAGCGGAAGGCGAGCGCCTCAGCATACTCCTCCACTGAGGGATGTGGGTGGGTGGGTGGGTGGGGGTGGGGGAATTTAAGGGGAAAATACCCAGTGAGTGGGTGGATGAGGCGCACAGCGACACCGTGACGACCCCACCCGCCCTGGCGCGGCAGAGCCAGCAGGTGGGGCGTGCAGCGGCGCTGACCCGCGTTGGCAAAGCTGCCCGGCCGCAGCGTTGGGCATTCAGCGATGAGGGGCAGCAGCTCCTCCGCCGTCTTCTTGGCGCTGCGGATGCGCTCGTCCGCCTCCTTGTCGTTGCCGCGATGCAGGCTGAAGATGGCCTGCTTGGAGAGCTTCTGCACATCCCGCGACCGCTTGATCACCGTCTCGCGCTTCTCATCCGCCGCGCTCATCTCGCCCCTCATCCGCTCAAAGTCGCTGCAAGCAGGCGTGCAGAAAACTGGTGGCACGTCTATCAGCTGGAAGAGGGGGTGCCGAGCGGCGTGAAGCGGCGCGGCGCTTTGTGGCGGTGGCGGCGGTGACAGGTGGTTGCGTGAGGAGGAGAGAGAGCAGAGGCGGCGACCTGCCTAGCATCGAGCATGCTGCTGGCTGACATGGCGATTTTCGGTCTCTTGGCAGCGGGAATAGACATGGACAGCACCAATTGGCGAAACCTGAGGCAGGCCGTCTCGCTAGGCGGCTGGCCGCGAGCATGTCACACTTGGAATCGCGCACACGCCCGAATGCGCGATATGCGCAGTGTTGAGGCTCAGCACGGCGCAGCAGCCACCCGCCGCCAGCCTGCTAGTGTGTGGGGCAGGCACTGTTGCGTGCTGGAGTGGGGCTACTGAGGAGCATGCCAAAGGAGGTTTCACGACGTGGTCATACGCATCAAGCATGCGGAGCACTGCTGCAGGGTGCTGGCCAGAGCTGGGTCGAGGCTGGCGCTGCCGCCGCTGCGCAGGAGGCCGTCCAGCTGCTCCACGCCCCGCTCCACCTCGCGCACAGCAGCTGCCAGTGGTGTCGCGGTGGCGCCGCCAGGTGCCTGCCCCCTGCGCCTGCACCTCCTTGGCGCATGCGCGGCAGGCCTCCACTGCACGACGCAGCGCCGCCGCGGCCGCCAGCGCCTCCTCGCGCAGGGCTAGGGCCCACGCCGCCGCCAGGCCCTGGCCTCCCCCTCCAGGTGCCTGCGCGTCTGGGCAGCGCTGGAAGTACTGGTGCAGCAGGGCTGCCAGCTCCGCGGAAGCCATGCCTGTCTCTGCAGCGGGCGGGCGGGCCGGCGGGAGGGCGGCGTCGGCTGGGGCCCCCTCCCAGGGCCGGGGTTGAATGCGCGAGGGACAGCGGCGCCCTGCTGCGCCCTCCCCCGCCCCCTTTGCCAAACGCACCCGGGTTGCGCATGGCGGGGGGATGGCCGCCGCCACCAGCTGCGGCAGGGGCGCGCTGGCTCGTGCGTACAGACGGTACGCCTCCAGCCCCGCGTGCCCCGCCAGCGCCCCCGCTCCCCCAGCACCGCCTGCAGCAGCTCCGCGTGGGGAGCCGCGCACCGTGCCAGCGCGGGCGCCGCCGCCGCCGCCGCCACCGCCAGCTCTGGGCGCCTCTGGCAGGCGGCCAGTGCCTGGGTCAGGGCCTCGCCCTTGCCATCTGGCAGCTCGGGCTGGCCGGGGGCAGGCGGGGTGGGCAGCAGCAGCGGCAGCATCGCCAGCAGCGGCGCCGCAAAGGCAAACTGGCCCCTGGCAGCGGCACGGGCCAGCAGCGGGGCAGCATGCGCTGGGCCAGCGCGTCCAGCAGGGGGCCGCACTCGCCCTCCTGCACCGGGCGGGCAGCCGCCAGCAGGCCGGGGGGGGTGAGCAGCAACAAGGGGGGCCGCAGCAATCGACGCATCCAGGCTGACCGGCGGGAGCGTGCGGGGTGCTGCCACGCAGCCACGCCCTACGAGCCCGCCTTGCCTGCTGCATGCCGGCGGCGCAGGCGTAGGCCACAGCGCAGCGCAGCGCCTCCAGCAGCCAGGCCAGGTGGGCGGCCTCTGGTGCGACGCCGCCCTCGTTGCCGCCAGGCAGCTGCTTCATCACCAGCGCGCCGGCGTGCCGCAGCAGGGCAAACAGCTGCTGCAGCGCCGCCGCGACGTGGGCAGCGGCGGCAGGCGCGCCCGTCGCGCCGTCCACCAGGCTGGCCACCCGCAGCTGGGCGGCCAGGCAGGCCAGCTGGCACGAGTCGCCGCCCGTGCCGGGCAGCACCTGCGGCGGCGAACAAACCCTGCAGCGTCAGCCAGCGCGGTGGGGCGGTGCGAGCGGGGCGGCAGGGCGGCGGGGCAGCGCGCCCACCTTGACAAAATTTGCGTAGTAGGCGTGCAGGGTGGGGCGGGCGCGGCAGCCAGCAGGCTGGCCAGCAGGCTGGCCAAGTGCAGGTGCAGCGGGGAGGGCGGCAGGTGGCGCCGCCCGCCGCCTCCGCCGCCGCCACCAGGCGCAGCAGGTCGGCCAGCGCCGCCACGTGCGCCTGCAGCAGCGCCTCGCCCGCCACAGCCGCCAGGTCGGCCCACACGCCGCCCAGCACCGCGGAGGTGAGGGGGTGCGGCTGCAGCGCGTGCAGGAAGAGCTGCTGCTGGCAGCGCTCCCAGGTCTGCGCCGCCAGCAAGCGCTCAGCCGCGCCCACGCCCTCGCTCCTGCAGGCAGCGGCGCGACAGCAAGCGGGGCTGGGCGGTGCGGCGAAGGGGTGCATTGCAGTGGGCCTGCTGCAGGGGGAAAGGCAGCATGCCGAGCCCGCCCGACCCATCACCGCCTGCCCGCGCACCCGGGCGCGGCGGCGGCGGCGTGGCAGCAGGCCGCCAGGAAGACAAACGCCGCCTCCTCCACCTCACGCCGCAGCGCCCGCAGCATGCGGCCGCCGCAAAGGCGGGGCCGGGCAGCGCGTCCATCACGCCGCCCAGCAGCGCCACGCAGTGGTGCCGGGCCAGCGCGCCGAGGCCGCGCGCGCCCCGCAGCAGGTGCAGAGCACTGGCCAGCGCCGGGGGAGGCGCGGCCCCCGCCTCGCCGCCCCCGCCGTCAGGCGCATGCGCAGCGCGTCCAGCATGACGCGCAGCTGGGCCTCTGCCCCCGCAGCCGCCGCAGCGTTCAGGCTGGCCGTCAGCAGGCGCGAGGCGGCGGGCAGCACCTTGTGGCGCAGCGCTGCTGCCAGTTCGGCGGCCGGGCCCACGCCGTCAGCGGCGGCCTCGAGGCGCGCCAGCTCAGCGTGCACGCCCAGCGGCACCTCCAGCAGCGCCCCCAGCAGGCCTGCCCGGCCGCCGGGAAGCTGGCCAGCAGGTGTCCCGCCTTCTGCGCCCAGTACAGCAGCAGCTTGGCCATGCCCGGGTCCAGCAGGCGGTGGCAGGCGCGCACGTCGTGCCGCGCAAACCCCAGCAGCGCCTCCAGCACGCGGCACCCGCCCAGGCCTGTGTGGGCGGGGGCGAGGGGCAGGGATGCGGCAAGGGACGGCTGCAGGGATGTGCAGCATGCAGCCCAGCACCCACAGCCCGTGGGCCACGTGCAGCCTGCCCGCGCCCGCCCCAGCGCAGACCAGCACCACCCACCTTGCTGCCCCAGCCCGGCCCGCTGCCCCTGCGGCACCGCCAACCACAGGCGCTGGATGCCGTTCCACAGCACGTTGAGCACCGAGAAGTTGCGCAGGCCGGGCGGCGATGGCGCGGGTCGCGCATCCCCACCACCTCCGCCGCGGTGCATCCTGCGGGCGGTGTGGAGAAGGCTCAGGGGCAGCCCAATTGTGCTGAAGCACCTCGGTGCGCAAGGTACATGCCCAAGAGTGAGTGGGAACAAGTGCAGGCGAGCGCATGGGATGATGCAAGGGCAGGAGAGAAGCGACAGCTGGCGCAGGCTGTCGCCAGCACCCACCCATGCGCAGCAGCGCCTGGAACTGCTCAGCCAGCTGGAAGGTGTCGCAGTCGGTGTGCTGCCGCACGGCGGCCTCCAGCAGCGGCAGCAGCCCCTCCTTCAGCATGTCCCGCGTCAGCGCCACTGTTCGAAGGTAGGCGGCGGTGCCGCCGCCCCGCGTCTTCGTGCCATGCTGCGTGCCACTCCTCGCTGTGCATGCATGTGTCTGACAAGGCCAACAGTGCCTGAGTCCACTGTGCGCGCTGAACCATGTGCAGCGGGCAGTCTGAGGCCTCCCTGTGCTGGCGTGCACTCGCAAAGCCGCAGCTTACGGCGCCCAGTGCATTTTCAAGCATGTCGGTAGGCAGCCGCCCGCCAGCATGCACCGCCTTCACCAAGCTGTTACAACCCTGCAAGTCACCTTGCCAATACATCACTCACGAAAGCCACCGCTTGCACGGTAGGCCGTGTTTTGCTGCCTTCAAAGACGACAGCAAGCAACAGGCCAGCGATGCACGACCTCCGCTACAGCCGCACCTGTTGAATGGCGCAAAGCGTGGATACAAGCTGCTCATCACTCTCCACCTTCTCCTCGCGACCTAGAAGTTCTAATGCCCCCACAAGGCCATCACTCGGTGGCGCGATAGCCTCCCCGTTCATTCTGATGCCAGGCTTCTCTAGGTTGTGGCTGATCTATAAACCGCTGTGCGTTACCAAGCTGTTCTAAACAGCAATTCATTGTCAGGGCCGCCGGTGCCCGTAGTCGCAACTTTGACATCTGCGTGCTGCGTGCTGTGGCTGGGCCTGCCCACAAAGCGTAGATGAGTGACCCAGTCTTGGTTGAAAACCGTCTCAGACGACGAGCACAGCATTGCGTGTCCCGCACTGACCAAGACTCCAGCGCATGGTCTTTACCAGGGCCCTTTCTCGCCCTACACCTGTTTTCAAGCACCTTCAGAGTCACAGACATCTACAAGGCTCGCGTATGGCCAGCATTGGAGGGCCAGGGAATGGTGGCGGCGCAGCGGCAGCCCAGCCGTCGCCCGCCCAGGCGTTGGAGTTCCTGATGCTGCTGCAACAGCTCAAGGTCTGAAACAGACCATATTATGGGCCTCTTCATGGCCTTTTATGCAAGGAAACCCATGCGTTGATGGTACTGTGCCAGTGTTCCGCCTATCCTTGGGTGCAGACACAGAAGCGCACGGGCTGGGTGAAGCGCGGGTGCAGGGCCCTGAAAGCATTGCAGACCACATGTACCGAATGGGCCTCATGGCCATGCTGGTCCAGGGCACCCATTACGATTACATCAGGTGGGCTGAGAGCGTAGGCAGGGTGCAGAATGGCGTGGCAAATCGAGCAACAGCTTTGCCAGGCGGTGCAGAGCTTGCCCAACCCACCTGCCGAGCCGACCCGCCAACAGGTGCATCAAGCTGGCGCTGGTGCACGATGTGGCGGAAGCGATTGTGGGGGACATCACGCCCACCTGCGGCATCAGCAATGAGGAGAAGTATGAGCTGGAATCGAAGGCGGTGCAAAAGATGCGCGAAATGCTCGGCGGCAGCTTGGCTGGTGCGGTGGGGCGGTGCGGCCAGGATCTTGCATCATTAAAAAGTCGCAAAGATGCACCTCTGGTGCCAAGCTGCGCAAGAAGAAGCTGCGCAAAATGTTCTGCACAATGCGCACTTGTGCAGGCGAAGACATTCATCAGCTATGGCACGAGTACGAGCAGGGGCAGACTGCAGAGGCTCAGCTTGTCAAGGACTTTGACAAGGTGAGGCTATGCACAAGCGATTGCAGGGCTTTCAAGCATGCTTTGCTGGCTGCCAAGCTTGGTGGCCTGCACTCGAGCCGCATCTTCTCCCCCGTCTGCTCTCACAGCTGGAGATGATCTTGCAAGCACACGAGTATGAGACCGCCCAGGGCATGCAGCTGCAGGAGTTTTTTGATAGCACAGCAGGGAAGTGGCGTACTGAGTTGGGCAGGTCCTGGGCAGAGGAGATCTACAGGCGGCGGCTGGCGGCCGCCACAGCAGCAGCAGCCACAAACTCCACACCTTTATGAAGCTTTACTCGCCTTTTCAGTGAGGTCACTGTAATGTTTGCGGTGCAAAAGCCTGCATGGCGAAGCCTGCAACTCCAAGCGACGCTGCTCCGCGCTGCGCCGCCTCTTGCCAGCTTGGCCTCAGGGTGACGTTGCGCGGCAACCGCTGCGTTTATTGCAATCGAACCATTGAACAATGCTCACGAACGATTCACTTGGTCCGCAGTGCTCCAAGCTGTAGGGCGGCACTCGTTGACCGCGACAGGCAATGGCGCCCGGAGAATGTCCTGCGCCTGGGTGCCCTGCTCCAGCAGACTCTGAAACGGCAAGCACTCCCAGTTCTCCACCCTGCTGCCGCCCCAGAAATGGCCACCATCAGTCTGGTCCGCCCACTCCCCCGCCTTCCTGGCGACCACGTGCAGGCGGAGCTGACATTTGATGGACTTGCGTTTATTGTCAGTGTGAAATGCAGCTCTGGTGACTGCCTGGAGGTTGCTGTAGAACAGAGGGACGATGCATCCACCTGGAGCGCCACGTTTGCCGCAAAGTGTACGTGAATGCTCGGCTCAGGCTGCCAAGCTGTTGTTGGCTGGCAAGCTGCATGACACGCCAATGAATCCTCGCACCATGCCGCAGACGTGGAAGAAATCACGGCTAAGACGGGAAGCTTCAAACGCTTTGCAGTATTTGTGAGGATGCTGTTGAGCGCGGTGCGGCGGGAATCGGACAGCGTCTGCGTGGATCTGCTCAGCCCGGCTGACCTGGACTTGTTGCGCAGCAAGCGCGCCAGCAGCAGTGCTGCAGCGACAGAGCAGCCCATGCTGCAGCAGCGGCCAGCAGCAACAGGTCAGGGCAGTGCGGGCCATCCCAGCAGCACCAAGCGCTACCTCATCCTGACCTACGCCGCCGAGTTTGATCGGGTGCACTACCCGCTGCCCCTGGCCTACGAGGTGCACCCAGATCCGCAGCGGTTGAAGGCCACCATCTGCCAGCTGCGCAGCCAACTCGCTGCTGCAACGCGGCCTGGTGGCATGCACCGCCGCGCACCTCCTGGCCCGATGCTGGCGTCAGCAGCAGAACTGATGAAGCTGCGGGATGAGAATGCTGCGCTGCGCTTGCAGCTGCAGGGGATCGAGGCAGCTGGTCTGGGTGCACATGGGGCGAGCACCGGCCTAGCTGCAGATGTGCAGCAACTTGCAGCAGACGCGCAAGAGACTGTGCAGGATTTGCGCGCCATGCGTCGGGAGCGCGACGGCCTGCTGGCCAAGCTGCAGGCGGCCGAAGCGGCGCTCGATGGGGAGCGCAGCTTGCATCGGCGAGAGCTGCGTCGACGGGCACAAGAAGTGGCGGATGTGACAGGGGAGCTGGCGGCTGCCAAGGACCAGGTTCGGGAGCTGCGGATGAAGTGCCGGGAGCTGATGCAGGAGCTGGACCTGGCGCAGCGGCGCGCCAAGGTGGCCAGCATGGGGTGAGCTGCGGGTGCTGCGGGGCGCAGGCGGCGGGGAGCAGCGGCACAGCACAGCCTTGTGCCCGCCCATTCGCCTGCCTGGGCTGCAGGCAGCAATGACTGCCAGAGCTTTGCTGCACCCTTGCAGTGCGCCCTTGAATGCTCGCCAGGCACAGTCTCCTGGGTCGTGGAGAAACGGTGCTGGCGAGCGCGCCTGTGTGGGTTCTAGAGCTGGCCTGTCGTGCGGCACATCGCCTGGGGGCAGCCGCTACCACAGTCGCGATGCATCGCCAGTTCCCTTCCGCAAGGCACCGTTGCCAGGTACGCACCCCTGCTGCAGAAACTCAAGCGCAGGAAGTGTGGCCAGGGGTTGCGGAGCGACTCTGCAGAAGGCAAGGCAGCCGTGCATGAACTGTGCGCGGACGCTGCACCTTCCACAATGCCGCACCTGCAGGCCCGCCGCGTTCCCGCTCAGCAGACGCCTATCGTGCCGCATCTCGGACCTCATCGCGGCCAGGCTCTGCAGGGCGCTTCGACCCAACCGAGTACGTCAAATTGAAGAGGGAGCGCGAGCGAGAGGTGGCGCGGCGCCTTGAGGACACGCGGCGGTCGGCGCGGCTGCGGGGGCCGAACGGGCGCAGCCTGCCCGGCTCCTTGCCTGGCACACGTGAGTGTGCTCCAAGCTGCGATATCAACCCTGACAAGACAAGTTGCACGTTGGGGGTTTGAGAAAACCCCATCTGCTTCATCTGCTGCTTGCAGGGCACTCCACGCCACAGCGCAGCCGCAGCGCCAGTCGCGACCCAAGTGCTGTCAGGTCGCAGCATCATGGCCGCAGTGCGGAATGCCGTGGTGCATGGGTGGATCCCCAGGGCAGGGGCCCTGTCCCCCGCCTCACAGAGAGACTTCGTGCGGCGGTGCGCACAACCCCTGCCGCACAACCTGCCATCCCGGCCAGGCAACAGCGGTCTGCATCTCCGGGCAGGGCGCTGCTTGAAGTGCGCCAGCGGCTGCAGCAGTATGTCGGTGCACAGGCTGGCAGGACAAGCAGCCTGCCTGCCGGGCAACGCGAGGCCACAGACGGCAGGCAGGCAGCATCCTCACAGCAGCAGCAGCACTTTCGTCTTTTAGGGGCGAGCCAAGCAGCAGCGCCGCGGCCTCATGCGCCGCCGAGCGGGGGCCGCCATGCTGACGCCAGCGCAGAGATTGCAGATATTGACAGCCGGCTGCAGAGTCTGCAGAGCTTCCTGAGGGCAGCCAAGGCGGGCCAGGCGCCTGCTGCGCGGGCGTAGCTGAAGGAGTGGAACAGCTCGTGAATCTACAGATGAGCGCCTGTCCCTTGCAGCCTGCCAAGACTGACCAGATGTATGGTTCGACATGTACTCACACATGCGCGTGGCATGAAATGGCTTCTGAATGGCACACAGATTGGCATGAAGCCGAACAGGAGAGCAGCAGGGAAGGCAGCAACGGATGGCAACCAGGCAGAGCAGCACAAGGCGCGGGGGAAGCACATCATGGTGCACAGCAGCGGTACAGCAAGGCAGCAGCGGGCGCTCAGCAGTCGTCACGACACCCGCTCCAGCAGCTGGACGGGTGTGAGGGCGGTGGCCTTGTTGGTTTCCACGATGCAGCCGTTGGCCACCATCTCGTCGATGATGTGGTGCGTGGTTTCCAGCGAGAACATTATGTCCAACTCGCACACGTTGGAGAACCACTTGTCCAGCGTCTCCACCATGCAGTGGATCATCTCCAGGATGCCCAGCTCGTTCTGCGGGCCGCAGGCATCCGCAAGCACAGTGTTGGGTAACCAGTGACCACCGGCGCGCGAGGGTTCAGCCTGCGCTGGCTGCTCAGGCGCGGCGCAGCATGCCCAGTCACCTCTTCGGCATCAATGCCCATAAGAAAGAAGAGCGAAGCGTATCGCCGGTAGACAACCTTGTAGTTGCGGTGTTCAACAATGTTGCACTGCGCGAACGGCAAAGGGAGGGCCGAAGCAGATTGGAGGCTGCGCTCTCTTCCTCCACTGGGACCGCTGGGAAAATAATGCAATTCATCGGGATTTGCCAAGCATGCCGCGGGAGATGATTGAAGTCCGCCGAGCCCCGCATGCCAACCTGCTTGTCGACTCGCGTCAGGCACTTGCGCACAATCTCCGCCTCCAGCGCCCGACGCTCGTCAGTGGTCAGGCTGCTGTCCGTATACTTTGCTAGTCGTGTCTGCCCTTGCTTGTTGACGAGCAGCACGAACTTGATCATGCCTGCTGCTAGCTCCTGTGATAATGGGAGGGGGATGGGAACAGCACGTAGCGTAGCGGAACGACGGGCAAGAGCGGCAGCAGTCAACCCGTGGCTTCGCGACTCAGCCTACTGCGCTGCGCTGTAAAGCATGTGAAGCATCGTACCCCGCCTTCTACAGGTGCGAGAGTCTCCCCTACACGATCCAACTCCTGACAGTATCAGCGTGGGAGTCAAAGTGCACCTGGTGATAAGTACTTGATGCTGAAGCAATGCATGTGTCGACGACTGGTCCCATTGTCCGGAGAACCCTCGAAAACATGCAAGAGCCGGCAGGACAGGCAGGACGGTATGACAATTTTTGGTTGGCTGCCTGGACCATCACCATTCAGAAAGCTGCACAGTCTGTTGGACACTGGCAATATGACCTCCGGTGTTGAGTTTACGGGGGTGATCATCCCTCCTGGTGAGCTGCAAACTGATGATGCCATGCATGGCGGCTGCAAGCTGTTGCTGGCTGAAATGCTTCTCGCATCGCTCACTTCATGCTAATCTCAATAAATTTCGCGCGCATCTGCCACGGGGGACGCCTGCAACAAACGCTGACCACGCCGTCTGGCGCCGGGTGGCAGCCGCTTAACGTCACTGTTTCATCCCCTGCGCCCTGCCTTCGGCGTGTGCAGGCGAGAAGGTTCCTGTGACTGCGGAGTTCGATGCAGACCAGTACGAAACCTACCACTTCACCCAGGCTGCGCTGGGCGAGAACGCCAAGGCCGGCCCGCACACGGTGTTTGTGGAGAAGGACGGCCAGAAGTTTGCCATAGGCACCCTGGATCTCTCCCGCAGCACGCAGGTGCACCCCACCTGCCTGACGCATTAGTTTTGTGTGGCCTCAATGCACTTGCAAGCACCCTGCCCGTGCAAAGCACTTGCTTTCCGCCACGCTCTGCCGCTTTACCGCCGCATTTGTGCCCTGGGCCTCCCCGTGCCCCCCCCCCCCCACACACACACCAGTTCCCCTGCGACATCACCCTGGCCATGGACGAAATCACGCTGAGCCACAGCGGCGCGTCGGAGGTGCACCTCACCGGCTACCGCGTGGAGCAGATGCTGGGAGGGGGCAGCGACGACGACTTCCCGCACTACGGTGGGCTCTGTGTGTTTGTGTGTTGGAGTGGTGGTGTGATGTGTGTGTAAGGGGGAGGGGGGATGATGTAAGGCGCGCACTGCTCTGGGATCCTGGCTGCCATCAACCCTCAGGGGCTACACCATGTGTTGTTTGAAGAAGTTGTGAGTGACTGGCTGAGGTGGTGTTTGACGCTTCTGGCAGGCTCCGAGGAGGAGAGCGAGGAGGAGGGGAGCGAGGAGGAGGAGAGCGAGGAGGAGGCGCCACGCGCGGTGCCCATCAAGGGGCTGTCCGTGCCGCCCCTGAGGCCGCGGGCGCGCCAGCTGCTGGATGACGAGGCTGAGGAGGGCAGCAGCGAGGAGGAGGAGGAGGGGGGGAGGAGGAGGAGGAGGAGGGTGAGAAGGATCGAACCTGCCATGTGCTGGTGGGGTGGGTGGGGTTCAACCAACTCGTGCTCAATGCGGCAGGATTCACTGCCACCCCACCCATCCCCATGCTGCCCATCCTCCTGCAGACCTGGAGAGCAGTGAGGATGAGCTGCCCAAGGCCAATGGCCGGCTGGCACAGATGGCCGCGTTTGTGGACAGCTCCTCCGAGGGTGAGGGGCGCTCCCAGAGCTCCGGCTCGCAGCTGGTTGAGGGCACGCCAGGCCTCAGCATGCTGCCTGCCTGACAGTTCGCTTGCTTGTCCCGATGCAGAGGAGCTGTCCAGCGGGGAGGAGGACGAGGAGGGCAGCGAAGACGAGCCGGCCCCCGCCTCCGCTCCCAAGAAGCAGCAGCAGCAGGCTCAGCCAGCCAAGAAGCAGCAGCAGGCTGGTGCCAAGCGGCTGGCAGGGGAGCAGCCCGCAGCCAAGACGCCGCAGCCTGCCAAGAAGGCAAGGGCCGAGCAGCAAGCGGCGCCTGCCACAGCACCCGCCAAGGTAGCTGCCGCGAAGCAGGGCGCGGCAGCCTCCGGCATGGCCACCCCCCAACGAGAAAGAGTATTTGGAGGCGGTGAAGGCGGCGCTGCAGGCGGCCGGCCAGCCCATCAAGCTGGCGGCGGTGAGCGGGAGCCAAGAGGGGGAGGGGGGTTGTATGCGCACGCAAGCACTTCGCGCCTGGCACCAGCTGCTGATGGGCTGAGCCCACGGGTATGCGTGATGCTGACGCGCCGCCCGCCTGCCTCGTGCAGCTGGGCTCCAAGGTGAAGCGGCCGCCGTCGGCACCCAAGTTCAAGCAGTTCATTGACAAGCACCGCGGCGTGTTCAAGTACGACAAGAACAACGACACGGTGGCGCTGGCATGAGGGCGCACCAGCCTCGCGTGACCCGTCGAGCGGGGAAAAGCCCGCATGCCGCCAGCTTTTGCAGCACTTGCGAACTTTTGCTTTCAAGCTGTGCAACTGATTTAATGGCGTTTGAAGTGGCTGAAAGCTGCCAGTCTGCCCTCAGTTGTGTGCATCTGTAGCGGCAGGGGCACCTCCCATGCGGAAGGCGCCGGCGCCCCCGCTGACAGTGAGCCCTTGCTGACATTGAGATCCAACCGAGGCCCACATGGCTTCACCCTCCCCTGTTTTTCTCGAGGCTTCACCAAATTAGAAGTCAAGCGTCCAAGGTAGTTGTTTTGTGCATTGGACAGAGTCGACGGCATGGCGTCGTTTGGTGCTATCGGGTTTCCAGGGATGGAGGAGTTCTTCAGCCCCTACTGGATGCCTTCTGGTGATTAGGTTACGGTTCAAAGAAGAAGCGCCAGCCGAAAGGGCCTGCCACGCTGAACGGGCTGCAGGCGTATCGAGCACCTAATTTCGCCTTGCATCGTCCCGTGTTTCATGATAACGATCAGGATGGCCTGCGGGCACGCAAACAGGCGGCCAAGGCCAGCTGGGCGCCCCTGCTCCCACCACGGGCGCTACGGCTGGCGCTGAAACCTCTGGTGGCGGCTCCGCACCCGTTTACACCAGGTGCTGCTCGATGCCTCACTTACCACCCCACGGCGCCCCGTTTTCCTGTTGTGAATGATGTACAGCAAGCAGAGCCTGCCCTTGCCACCGTCAGCAGGCGCTCCGCGGGGCGGGCTGTACGCACGACGTACCGCCCCTTCCCCCTGCAGGACCATCCCTGTGGACTTCATCGAACGCGACACCGAGTATGTGCTGCGCGCCGACATCCCTGGGGTGCACAAGGCAAGCCGGCAGGCGGGCAGGGGCATTACGAAGCAGACCCGCGCATGCATGCCCCCAACTGCTCTTCCTGCGAAGCAGAGCGAGATCCGGGTGACTGTGGACGGCAACATCGTGCGCTTTGGCCACCAGCCGCACCCCGACCGCGAGGCGCAAGACGAGAAAGAACAGGTGTGGGGCGCTGCAGCAGGGGAAGGGATTGCGATGTCACCGTGTTGCTTTGGGGGTGGGTGCTGACTTGTCGCCCGCCGCCGCCGCCGCCAGGGCATCTTCCACCGGGCGGAGCGCGTCAGCTCCTTCCGCGGCAGGGCGCTGCGCATGCCAGACAATGCCGACTGCGAGCAAATTGGCGCCAAGGTGAGGTGCAAGCCGTGGAGCGGCTGGGCTGGCCCTCCGTCACATGCAGCCAGCTTGTATTTGGAACATGCAACGCCCAGAAGGTCTGCCCAGCTCACGCATGAGTACTGCCTGCTGCCATGGGCGGTGCCGCTGGCGCTGCGAGTGTGCCCTGCAACCCCCATCCCACCGACCCTTTCCCCCACATCTGGGTCAGTATGAGGACGGTGTGTTGGAGCTCACCATTGCCAAGAAGGCTGCGCAGCAGGCCAAGACTGAGGGGCGCACCATCGCGGTAGAGTGAGCAGCTTCCACGAGTGCCGAAATGAATCTGGAGGTGTCGACACGAGCAAAGTTGTGCCTCCTCCACCCATGTCGCAATGAGTTTGATCTCAACAGCTCGTTTGTACACGCTTTTTCCTTGTGAATGTGATGTGTATATGGTTTCATGCTGGCAGATGCAGTTGTTGTTGTCAATGGGATCCAGCTGAAAGAAGCAGAGCAGCAGCGGGCAGCAGGAGGTTGGAAGCTGGCAAAGCAGGTGCCAAAGGCCGCACACACGGTCATCCCTTGACCACGGCGATGGGCCGCAGCTTGACGGTCTTCTTGCTGATGCCCGCCTGGTGGCACGTGTCCACTACCTCGCTCACGTCCTTGTAGCTCTCAGGCGCCTCCTCCATCACCAGCTTGGGGCTGGCTACCCTGCAGGCAGGTGGGCTCACGGCCGGGTCGCAGCAGCTGTTGACAGAGCTGCGGCCTCACCCAGCTGGCCACGTGACCTGCAGCTGGCTGCTGCCATGCCGTCCCACCAGCCTCGACCCCCCCCAAAGGCCACCGCATGCTGCCCACCTGATGGCAATGCCCTTGGTCTTGAGCGCATCCAGCACCTGCTGGTAGTCCAGCTTGTTGCGGGAGCTGTTGCGGGAGCGGGCGCGCCCTGCTCCATGGCACGTCGACCCAAACGTCTCCTCCATGCCTTTCTCGGTGCCTGGCAGCGCGCCCCAGAGCGCGGGTGGGTGGGTGGGTGGGTATTTGGAAAGTGTGAAGCAGGGCGGGTGTGTGCGGTTCAGGCCGGGTTGGGAGGGTTTTGCTGGGATGGTGGTTGAGCGCTGCACACCGTCATCCTCCCTTCATGGTGGCGCCCATCCATCGTGTTTCGCCCCCACCGCCCCCGCCAGCAGCCCCCTCCCCACCTGTGAGCACGTAGCTGCAGGTGCCCATGGTGCCGCCGATGAGCACCGGCTGCCCCGTGAGCTGGTAGTCCACCGGGATGAGGGGGTGGTGGGGGAAGGCGCGCGTGGAGCCCTTGCGGTGCACCAGCAGGCTGCGGGGCTGGCCATCCACAAGGTGCTCCTCAACCTGGGGATGTGGAGGTGCAGGTGTGTAAGAAGGGGGGTCAGCAAGCCGGCGGGAGCTGACCACACCAGCAGCCTGGGGGCGCCTGCCCTTTGCAGGCACATCGACGGCTCCACACCAGGCCCAGCTGCTCACCCCGCCCGTCCCACCAGTCACTGCCTCACACCCACCCCCTCCCCTCCCCCACGCCGTGCACCTTGGCGATGTTGTGGGACACGTCGTACACGACGTGCATGTCGAGGTCGTCGGGGTGGCCCCAAACATCTTGGCAAAGGCCTGGCGGCAGAGGAAGGTCATGGAGGAGCGGTTGACCCAGGCGTAGTTGGCGGCGCAGGCCATGGCCGTCAGGTAGTCCTGGCCCTCCTGCGGGCGTGTGGGTGGGGTGTGTGTGGGTGTGTGGGTGGGTTGGGGGTGCGGCGAAGCGGGAGGCGGGCATGTGTGGAGACAGCCAGCCGTTGGAGGCGCACAGGGGGCACAGCAGGCCCGCAGGTACAGGCAGTCCCCGCCCGGGCTGCGCTCTGCCGCTCCGCGCCGGCCCCACCTGCGAGCCGATGCGCGCGCAGGCCAGCTGGCGGTCGTTGGTGGCGATGCCGTCCCGCGCCATCGCCCGCTCCATGGCCACCAGGGCGTCGGTGGCCACCTGGTGGCCCAGCCCGCGGCTGCCGCTGTGGATCATCACGCACACCTGCCCCACCCGGTCGATGCCCATCTTGCGGGCCGCCACCCGGTCAAACACCTCGTCAACCACCTGGCAGTGCGAGTGTGTGTGTGTGTGTGTGGGGGCAGCGCTGCTGTGGCGGCGGGGACTGCAAGCCAGCCGGCCATGCCTTGCGACCCTGTGCAACCTAGCGCCTGCCCCCGCCGCCCGCCCCCTTCCCCCTCCCACCTGGATCTCGGCGTAGTGGTTGCCCGCGCCCAGGGTGCCCATCTGGGGCAGGCCGCGCTTCTTGGCGCGCTGGGACACCTTGGAGGGGTCTGCACCCAGCATGCGCCCGTACTCCTCGCAGTGCTCCTTGTCCTCCGCCCACGAGTAGCCCTGCGTGTGGGGTGGGTGGGTGGGGGCAGGGAGGCAGGGTGGGACCCCAGCCAGCACAGGGAGTGGCAGCAGCGGCCTCGGTGTTGCGCAAGCTGTGGGCGGCACGGTGTGCTGTGCAGGCAGGAGGCGGCAGCGCGGCGCCCCCCCCCCCCCGCCCCACCTCTCTCAGGCTCCAGTCCATGCCCTGCTCCAGCGCCTCCTCCAGGTCGCGCGCCGTGGTGGGGATGATGCCCTGGCTGCCCACCCCCACAGGGATGTGGTCAAACAGGGCCTGCAGCGGGGAGGGGCCGCTTGGCGCGCGGTGGGCCAACGCCGGCAGGCAGCACTCGCGCAGCTGGGCACCCTGGCTAGGCCCCCCCCCCCCCCCCCCCGCAAACGGCCCCTCGCCTGCGCCAGCTGCTCCTTCACGCCCGCCACGTCGGACTCGGTCAGGTTGGTGCGGATGAGGCGCACGCCGCAGTTGATGTCAAACCCCACGCCCCCGGGGACACCACCGCCGCCGGGTCAGACATGTCAAAGGCGGCCACGTTGCCGATGGCAAAGCCTGGGGGCAGGGGAGAGGGGAAGGGCGGCGGGGGCACGCGGCGGGTGTGTTGTCGTGTGTCAGGGGTGGTGTTGGGGGCGGGTCTCATGCTCGGGATGGGCAGGAGGTGAACCGAGGGTGCTCACGACAAAGCGCAAGCCGAGCGCTGTCCTCCCCATCTTCGACGCCCCTGCTGTCGCCTGCTGCGCTCACCATATCCGCTGTGCACGTCTGGCAGGGCAATGGACTTCTGCAGCAGGGGCACCCGACGGCGGCGGTGAGGATGGCGGGCGAGGCGGCGCCCCCATGCGGCGGCGTCCCGCTCGGCCCTGCCAGCCCACCTTGACAATGCCTGGCAGCGCCGCCACGTTGGCAATCTGCTTCACGGCGGGCAGGAAGCCGCCGTGTTCGCCGCGCTGGCAGAAGGCCTGCAGCTCCTCCAGCAGCAGCCCCTTGAGGCGGTCGTTCACGTAAAACACGCCCGGCACGCGCATGCCCGGCACAAACCCCTCCTCAACGCGGTAGTGGTACGGGCTCAGCTGCTGGATGAACCCCATCTCCTGCAAGCAGACAAGGCAGGGCAGCCTGCTGAGCTTGCGCGGGGCCATAGCCGAAGGCGGCAGGTGCTGCCGCCGACTGCTGTTGCCGCAGTGCTGCTTGGACGTGCGGCCGCCCTGCGAGGAATGAGCATCACCTGCTCGTAAGTTCGGACCGGCATGGTGTCAAGAAAAGCTCAAACACTTCCGATGGCGACGGTGTCGGGGGCAGGCCCCCGGGTTTGTTAATTGTTGATCGAATTGAGCTTGTGTTCCATATCAAGGGTGGAACGCATGCAATTGCTCAAAGCTCAGTAACAAGGCGACAAGCCTCCAAAGATGGGCGCGCTCCAGGTGGAAGGCAGAGCTCTCGGGCAGCTGTTCGCGAGCTGTTTTCTTTTTCTTGCCAGTATTCGTGGCGACGAGCACGTAAACAGCCATGAAAATGGTGCAGCGGCAGTGACCGTTCTTCCTTCAGTTGCGCGGAGAGCTTGTGCACTAGGAGTCCTGTTCTAGCCATCAGGTTAGTTTCTGGGGTGCGCTGCAGCCTGAAGGTGCTGTTCTGTCCGCATGGACCCTTGCAACTCCTCTCCTGCCCCTGGACGCCCGCCGTGCACCCCTCACCGTCTCTTCCTTCCTTGTGCAGATGGAGCACGCTGCATCTCTGGACAGCCTCCCAGTGCACTTCAGCTGCCCTTTCACGGGGTGGGATGGCAACTTGTGCACTGTATGCATGCTGCCGAATGACCGTCAAACTGCTGGATCACCGGCCGCGCTTCTTGTGCATGGTTGCACGCTCGAGCCTGCTCCCCGCTGGCCCCTCCTACACAGGCGTGCCGTCTGTCGCTGCCTCTGCGGCACCGGCCTGGCGCTGCAGGATGGCTCAGCGAGCTCGGCGGAGCAGCACATGCGGCGGGCGCGGGCCGTGTGGCGCACTCTGCACCACCCGGGCGGCAGCATACCTGGCGGCAGCGACCCAGCCGTCCTTTGGCTGCCCAAGCTGGTGAAGCGGGGGCAGCAGCAGCAGGGCCAGCGCGCAGGGGGTGAGGGTGCTGGCCCCCACGCCTGGGTGCAGCCAGCAACGCCGGGGGAAGCGGCGGCAGCTGTGCAGCGGGCTGAGGCGGCGGTGCAGCAGGCTGAGGCGGCGGCACGTGCCGCCGTGCTGCGGGCGGCCAGCCTGGCGGCGGCGGTGGGGCTGCCTTATCGGCCCCCCCTGCGCTGGGGACGCTGGGTGCGGCGCTGGATGCTGAGGTGGCAGGCCTGGCCCGGGTGCGTGCACTGCGGGGGTGGGCGGGGCTTGCTGTGCCTCCAGCAGGGCTGCACGTTCCGCAAGTGACTGGCCTGGTCGCCTGCTACTGCCTCTGCAGCCTCACAGCAACTGCACGTTGCCCACTCGACTTGCTTTCCTCTCCCACCGCCCCCATGAATCAATCGTGACAGGCCGACTACTCCCAGCTGGAGCGCGGTCTGGCGGCGGTGAGGGCGGCGCAGGAAGCACGGCAGCAGGCCGCCGCCGCCGCTGTGGCCCGTGCTGCCGCCGCCGAGAGCACGCCGGTCATTGTGCCGCTGGCCGCTTTGGGGGCGGGCAGCGCCTCGGCAGACGGGCGGGGCAGCTGTGTGCAGGGCTGGGGGCGGCATGCCCGAGGGCCCGGGGGAGGGGGCGGCCCCTCCCTCCAGCGAATCGCATCCACCGGGCGCACCGCGCGCCGCAGCCGCTCCGGCGACCCTGGAGTGCTGGGCGAGCCGGCGGGGCGTTCCGCCACCAGCAGCGGCAGCGGCGGCCGCGCCCTGCGTCGTAGCGCGTCTGGCAAGGCAGGGGGCAGGCCGCCCCCTAGCCGCGTGGGGCGGGCGGGGCCGGGCGAGGGCGGCCAGGCAGCCAGGCGCGGCAGCAGCGTGCCAGCGCTGCAGAAGCCGCGGGCGAGGGCGCAGGCGGCGCCGCCCGCCCGACCTGGCCCCCTTTGGCACGGGGTACCGCCCGCGCGGCCCCTCCGCCGCGACCCCGCCCAAGCAGTGGCTGCTGCGCATGGGCGACTTCCGCCCGCGCTGCTGGGCCGCCTGGTGCAGGTGTGTAAGGGGATGGGGGCATGCAGCCACCAGCGCCTCAGCCCCCTCGCCCGCCGCTGCTCGCATCCCCGCGCCTGGCCAGCTGCGCGCTGGGCTGGCCTCCTCCCACCACTGCGGCCCGCTGCCCCCTGCTCACCCCCCAGACGTATTGGGCCGACGGCGGCCGCTGGTGGCCCGCCGTGGTGCAGCGCGTGTGCATTGCCGACCGCTCCTGCGCCCTCTACTACGAGACGGGTGGGCCCTTGGGGTGAAGGGGCTGGGCGGTGGTGCTGCGCTGACATCCTACCGGCCCAGATGCACTGCCTGTACTGCGAGGCGAGCCCCCCACCCACCCCACCCCCTGCCTAGCAGGCGACGAGGAGGTCGTGGACTTTGCGCAGCTGATACAGTCGGGAGGTGGCGTGGCTGGAGGAGGCGGCGCCGCCGGGGGCGCGCTATCCGCGAACGGCAAGCCAATCGGGCGGGGACAAGGCGCGGCAGGCTTGGCGCGGCTGCTCGGCGACGCCGGCGACGCCGTGCTGCCCAGCCCCTCCCTGCCCTCCCCAGCATCCATCGGTGGGCACGCGGCGGGGTTGGGGCAGGAGAGCGGCACGCTGGATGCCGTCGACAAGGCGGGCCCTGTGCCGCTGCACGCACTGCCACAGGCAGGCGGCGACAGCGGGCTGCTGCCTGAGTCTGGCTTTCTGCCCAGCGGCGGTCTGGGCAGCAGCGGCTTGAGCGCTGTTCTGGGCAGCGGTGCCGGCCTGGCTGCCCTGTCTGAGCCTGGGGGGCTCAGCGGTGAGCCGCGGGAGCGCAGCCTGTTGCAGCTGCTGGGGGGCAGCCCTGCAGGCAGCGCTGGCAGCCAGCCCGCGGCTGCGCTGCTCCCTGCAGCGGGGCCGCAGGGCAGCCAGGGGCTGGCCCTGGACGCCCCTCAGCGCCAGTCGCCCCCGAGCCCACTGCAGCCTCCCACGGCAGCTGAGCGGCCGCAGCCTGCAGAGGCGGCTGGTGGGCAGGATGGCACGGAGGATGGCGCGGGCGTGCAGCAGGCTGTCCTGCAACAGCAGGCCGTCCTGGGGCAACAGGCTGTGCTTGAGCAGCAGGATCGAGACAGCGCGGTGGAAGGACTGGATTGTGGCCCGCCCAGACAGCCAGGCACCGAAGCCGAACTGCCGGAGCGCCTGCAGCAGGCAGCTGCTGCGGGGCAGTCTCCTGAGCATACGCCGCCTGCCTCGGCGGAGCAGCAACCTCAGATGGCAGAGCCCCCGCCTGCAGCGGCGCCTCAGGAGCAGCCTCCACCGTCGACACAAGCTGAGACACAAGCTGCGGAGGCTGGGCAGCAGGCTGAGAAGGCGGAGGGCTCGCCGCCGCCGGCGCCAGACGCACTGCAGCACCAGGCTCCCTCGCCACCCCCTGCGGCGCCAGCGCAGCAGCCGCAGCCGGCCGAGCAGAGCCAGGTGGCAGAGCCTGTGTCAGGCCCAGTGGCGGTGTCAGGGCAGCAGCAGCAGCAGCCTGCCAGCCTGGAGGGAGAGGGCGGCCAGGCCTTTGCAGCACCCATGCCACCTGGACAGCAAGCTGCTGCCGTTCCGCAGACGGCTGTGCGGCAGGCATCTCCACCTGCTCAGCCTCAGGGGCAGCAGACTCCTCCCAACAGCGGGAACAGTGGCACCCCGCCGGCACCCCGGAAACTTGAACTTGACCAGTTAACGAGCACGCAAGGCCCCCAACCCTGCCTGCTGTCGGCCCACATGTTGTCATGCTGATCTCAACCTCTCATCAAGTCTTGGCTGCGCCTGTCAACTGCTGATGCCCACCGTAACATGGCGGCGCAGCTGTCCTCTGCCTACTGGGGCTCTGCACATGAGGCACCACCCTTGCGCCAATGTGCCTCTCCAGCTTCCGAACAGGAAACGTCGACATGGGCATGTGCGCGATTGGCCTTTTGCAGTGCACATAAGCCGTAGCTCAAAAGCATGGTGTAAGATTAAGTTATTGTGGTCGGAAATGAAATCGAAACAAGTCAGGTTCGGGTGTGCAATCGAAAGGTGCGACGGAATCAGAACACATAGGACAGCCAGCAGCCAGCACCTGCTCTGCTGAGGTCGACTTGCAACCTAGTCTACCGCTGACCAACGCCTCTCCGTATTGCAGTTTTTGAATTTGGAGTTGTGGCAGCTCCCAGCTCGAGCCCGTCATCCACGTCTGTTGCTGAAAGCCTGCTGCTGCCGCCGGGCCTGGGCCCGCCATGCCGTTCACGCCGCCACCTCCACTGCTGCCGCGCACCAGGAGCTGCATGAAGGCCTCCATGGGCAGGTCCACGTCCTTGGTGGTGTGCAGCAGGAAGGTGCCGCACACGATGGTCACAAACCCGCTGGCCTCCGTCAGCAGCTGCGGCGCACACGCGGGGCGGGCACAGGGTCAGGCCTTCGCAGCCCAGAGCTGAGCCGCCTCCAGGCTGAAGCTGCTGATGCTTTGCAGTGCCTGCAACTAAATGCCTGCCGGCACTTTGGCCCAGCAGCCGGGATGCTGCCTGCAGGGCGTCGCCCGCACCTGGGTGCTGCTCTGCTGCTCGCGCATCATGATCCAGGAGGCGGCGATGGTGAGGGTGGTGAACATGACGTAGTAGATGGGGGTCACGATGGCGGTGTTGAACAGGTCCAGCGCCTTGTTCAGGTAGTTCATCTGAGGGCGGGGTGAGGGAGTGGGGGGTGGGTGGGGCGCCCGAACGTCACTCCATGCTGGTGAGGTCGCTGGCCAGCACAGCTGGCCAGCACCACCGCCCCGCCACCCCAGCGCCCAAACCCCTGCCGGGCCCCTGCCCCCTGCCCCCCACCTGCGTGACCACGGCCGCCACCACCACCAGGAGGAAGACGTAGGTCTGGGGGTACACCAGCTGGTTGTCGCCCTCAGCTGTCAGCTTCAGCGCAATGCCCAGCGCCTTGCAGCTCATCACTGCGGCCAGGTGGCGCGCAAAGGAAGGAGGGCGGGGTTGCAGGGCATGCTGGCAACCCGTGTCGCCCACATGGCCGGTTCTTAGCTGCCGTCCCAATGCCCCAAACCCCAGCAACACCCACAAGCCGCAGCCAATGTGCGCGCCCCGCCGCGCTGCGGCGCCCCCACCAGACAGCGAGCCCACGATGGAGCAAATGGCGACGTAGACCAGGATGTTGCTTGTCTGCACCTCCTGGCTGACGCCAAACACCAAGTATAGGGTGGCCGCCAGCGCACCGCACACATACAGCAGGAAACCTGCGGCAGCGGCAACCGTGGCGACCGGGCGACGGCGATCAACTGCAGAACGTGCAAGTGGCCGGCGGTAGGGGGCCCGCAGGTGGTGGGTACATCCGTGAGGGTGGTGCAGCTGCTGAGCAGCTGCTCACCCGGCTGCGTGGCCAGCGTCCACACTTGGAGCACCGAGGCGATGGGGCGCTCCTGGGGCGCGTGCAGCACGATGGCCAGGGAGCCCGCCATGCACAGCAGGCAGCCCACCACCCCAAACGCGTTCAGCCGCTCCGCCAGCAGGTGGTGCGCCAGCACAGCGCTGCGAGGGACAATGAGAGGGAGATGATCGGGGGAAAGAGGGGTTGAAGGCCGGTGGGCACAAGGCCTTTGGTCTGCTGGCAGTGCTGCATGCCAGGTGCCTTAGCAGCAAAGACGGAGCTGGGCACGCCCGAGCCTCAGCCTCACACCTGACAATGATGGACAGCGCTCCCAGCGGCGTGACGAGTATCGCGGGCGCAAACGCGTAGGCCGCGAAGTTGGCTACCTCGCCGAGCGCCATGGCCACCAGGCCCACCCACCACAAGGGCTCCAGCAGGTAGGAGAAGCCGCCGCTGCCTGCGGAGCAGGTGGAGGGGGCGGGCCGCGCTGGAGGAGCAGTCACAAGCAGCCAGGCGCCCTGCGCGCCCGTCGGTGACAACCACACCTGCGCGCACGCCTGTTGAGCCCGCCCGCCGCAGGCCGCGCTTCTTGATGACGAAGCTGGAGCCGATGAAGACGCTGCTGGAGAGGGCCAGCAGCAGGCCGACGGTCTGGTCGGAGAGCCCGCCCTGCGCTGCCGCTGCGCTTGCTGCTGCTGCTGCACCTCTGGCTGCTGCTTTGACAAGCTCATTCCCTGGACACACCAACAGGAAACACGGGCGCAGGTCAGGCAGACACGCGCGGACAGCGCAAGCGCCACGGCGGGGCAGGTGTGCCTGCGCCAGCCGGGAGACTTGGGGTCCTCGGAGCACTCCGTGATGCATTCCTATCCGACACCGTTCTCACCACCGCCTGATGTGCTCATGGGGATGCAGCCAGCGCCAACCTCCTTTCGGAACACGCGAGAAACCCGTTGACGCTTTACTGAGGATCACACAAGCTTGCCACACTATCATTCAAGGTGGCAGGGTGCGTTCAGAAGCCGCTGCAGGGCTGTGCAGTACGCTTACTGTCCTGCCCGAGAAAGTCTCGCGTCGCTGAGGTGCGAACATTTCAAGGCCCTGGGGGTCATTGATCAAAACTTGACTCATGGCACAACTTTTGTTATGCTAGCCGCAGCTGCCTCGCGCCTCAGGCTAGCACAACAACCTCCCGCCGCGTGTGGCGGTTTGAGTGCGGTCTGGATGTTTTTGGGTGCATTCCAATCCACCATTTGCTGAGCCGCCTCCATGGCGTCGAAGAGGAAGGCTGACGGGGGCCAAGTGGAGCTGGCAGGGCTGCTGCCTAAGGGCCAGCCCAGCTCCAGCAGTCAGCCCGAGGAACAGGCCCATGACAAGGTAAGATGCGGGTGCACAGGCAGTTGCACTACAGCTTTGCTCCCTGCTGGCGGCAGCGACCGCTCGTGGTGGCAGCGCCGCCCACCCAAATGCGCTCGGCATCGCCCCACTTGCAGGAGATTGCGAGCTTCCAGGGCTACCGATGCCCGCTGCATCGCCAGGCCCTGTTTTGGGCGTTGTGCATCCTCACGGGCGGCATCTTGTTCCTGCTGTCGCGCTGGTTCCTGCGCATCCGCGTGCTCTTCACAATGGTCCCCTGCCCGCTGGCCCAGGCACAGTGCGTGGTGGTGACGGTGAGCGGTTCCCGCGGCAGCAGCAAGCGCATAAGGTTGGGGTGTGCTTCGCGGCGGGGCGCGGCGCTGCATGGTACCGCTGCCAAACCCAGGTCTCTCACCTCTTGTCACGGTGCAGTCGGTGGACCGCCAGCAAGACCTGGTGTGGGTGCAGCGGCTGGCCAGCTTCAACTCCATCAACATCCAGGCCAACGGCTCCACCTCGCTGCACCACCCCAGCCACGTGCTGGCCGAGGAGGAGGAGGAGCTGCCGCTGGCGGCAGCAGCCGCGCCTCTCAAGGGCGGCGACGGCTACGACCGGCTGCTGGAGTACCGCTGCGGGCGGTACCTGTACCACCACGGCCGCGCCACCTTCCTCCCCGTCCCCGCCATGCCCGCCGACTTTGCCACCACTTTGCACTCGGTGGCGGGCAGCCGCAACATCAAGGGTGGGTGGGCCCGCTGGCGGAGGAGGAGGGGCAGCAGTGTGCAGCGCCGCCGCACGCAGCCAATGCGGCTTGGCGGCCAGCCGGCGCCCGGTTCCTGATGCCCACGCTGCGGGCGCTGTGCACCCTTTTCCCTGCAGGCCAGCTCATGGACGACTTTGACCGCGGCGAGCGGCGCACGCTGTACGGCGCCAACGAGCTGGTCATCCCGGTGCGCAGCGTGGCGCGGCTGATGGCGGAGGAAATGATCCACCCCTTCTTCATCTTCCAGTATGCATCGGTGGCCATCTGGTGAGCAGGGGGCGACAGGCGCGTGGTAGCAGGCTTGGGCGGCCAGACAGCGTGTGCGACCCGAGCGCGCCCGCCTGGCTTGGGCCTGGTTGGACAGCAGTGAATGCCAGCGCCAGATCAGCAGCCCCTCCCCGCCACCCGCCCTCCCCCGTCCGCCCCCGCAGGTGCGCGCAGGCGTACTACAGCTACAGCCTCATCATCCTGGCCATCACCCTCTTCTCCATCGTGGCCAACGTGGTGTCGGCGCACCAGTACCGCCGCCGCCTGGCCGCGCTGGCGCACTATGCGTGCGAGGTGCAGGTGCTGAGCGGCGGGCGGGTGGCCAGCGTGGACTCTCGCGACCTGCTGCCGGGCGATGTGGTGGTGCTGCACCCGGGGTGCTGCCCTGCGATGTGGCGCTGGTCAGGTGGGGAAGCGGGGGGGGGGGCGCGCAAGGGCAGGTGGGCACCCCACACTTGGCCGCCCCCAACGCCGGCTGAGCTGCTGCCAGTGCTGGGGCACTGCTTGGGGCCTCTGTGGCTGCTTCCAGCCCTCTGCCCGCCCGGCTGCCTGCAGGGGCGAGGCCATTGTTGATGAGAACATGCTGACGGGGAGGCGGTGCCGGTGCGCAAGGTGGCCTACAGCCCCGCCGTGGACGGTCCGCACTACGACCCCGACGTGCACAAGGGCTGCACACTCTACAGCGGCACCTGCGTGGCGCAGGTGGGTGGGGTGGGGGGTGGGGGCGCTGGCTGCGCTGTTGCTGTGCCACAGCGGGTGCATGACAGGCAGTTGTGCCCAGCAGGGCCTGTGGCGGCTGCTCCCCGCGCCTGCCCTGCTGAGCGCGCTGCCCCCGCCCGCTGCCTGCAGGTTCGCCCGGCGGCAGCGAGCGCCAGGCGCTTGGCGTGGTGTGCCGCACCGCCTTCTGGACGGCCAAGGGGCAGCTGATGAAGAGCATCCTGTTCCCGCGCGCACCGCCAGACGTTTGTGGGGACGCGCTCAAGTTCATCGCCGTGATGATGCTGCTGGGGCTGGGCTTCTATGTGTGGGACGTGGTGGCGCTGGCGTCCTACGGCGCAGGGGCGGGGTGAGGCGGAGGCGGGAGGGCGAGGCACGGGCACAGATGTGCCCGTGTTGAGGGCTGTGGTGGGGGTGGTGCGCGTGTCATGGCCGGACCTGGGTGGTGGGTTGCTGCTGATTCCGCTGACAGACGCACGCCTTGCGCCTGCCCTGCGCCCCTCCCCGCTCCCCTGCCAGCTTCATCATCCTCAAGTACCTGGACATGATCACCATCGCGGTCCCCCCGCCCTGCCCGCCTGCCTCACCGTGGCCACCGCCATCGCCGTCGCCCGCCTGCAGCGCCACGACATCTACGTGTCCAACCCCGCCGCCGTGGCGCTGGCGGGCCACCTGGACGTGCTGTGCTTTGACAAGACGGGCACGCTGACCGAGCCGGGGCTGGACCTGCAGGGAGTGGTGCCCGCGCTGCCCGACGCCTCCGCCTTTGCGCCCATGGCGGGCGGGGGGCGATGCCGGGGCCCCTGCAGGAGCTGCTGGCCACCTGCCACGGCCTGGCGCAGCTGGGTGCAGAGCTGGTGGGGGACCCGCTGGACCAGCGCCTGTTCCAGGCCACCGGCTGGCGCATGCTGGACGACGGCGGCGGCCAGCCCCTGGAGGTGGTGACGGTGGCGGAGGAGGGGGGGGCTCGCCGCTGGGCAGCCCGTGCTCCGCCCCGCCTCCCCAGCCCTGCTGGCCACCGCCCACGTGCGCACCAAGGTGGCGCCGCCGCCGGGGCGCCGCCGGGCTGGCGGGCGCCTACACCATCGTGCGGCGGTTTGAGTTTTCGGCGGAGCGCCAGCGCAACGTGGTGGTGGTGCGCAAGCCCGACGGCTCGCTGCACGTCATGGCCAAGGGCTCCCCGAGATGATGCGCAAGCTGGCGGGTGGGTTGTGAGGGCGGGGGTGGGGACGGGTGGATGGTGGGACAGGGGCTGAGGATGGGCAGTATTTGGGGGAGGCGTGGCTGGCTGCGTCGCGAGTCCTGCATGCGCTGGGCGGCAGGCGAGGGTGGGGGAGGGTTGTGGCTCGCTGCAAGCAGGTGTGCTCCTCCCCCACTTGCATGCAGCCCCGACAGCGTGCCACCCGGGTTTGATGAGGAGCTGGGGCGGTACACGCGGGAGGGCTGCGCGTGCTGGGCATGGCTACCCGGCAGCTGGCGGGGCTGGGAGAGGGCGACGTGCAGGGCATGGCGCAGGTGGGCTCGCTGGCGGGGACGGGGGTGGGGCACTTCACCTGGCAGCCCGCTTGCTGCGGAACGCTGCATGCACCTGTGCAGTGCGCTTCTCAATCGTGCGCGCAGGCCTGCCCTCCCAACCACTCTCGCCCCAAGCCATCCAGGGCCCTACGCTGCTGCCCACCTCTCCATCCCCCGCCCCCACCCCCGCATGCTGCAGGAGGAGCTGGAGGTCGGGCTGCGCTTCTGCGGGCTGGCAGTGATGGTCAACCCGCTGCGCAGCGACACCGCCTCCGTCATCTCCCAGCTGCACGACGCACACATCCGCACCGTCATGGTCACCGGCGACCACGCGCGCACAGCGGTGTCGGTGGCCCACCTGTGCGGCATGCTCTGCCGCAACCGCCCCGTGGCCTTTGCGGACACAGCCAGCGGCGAGGGGCGCGTGGAGGAGAGCGAGCTGGCGCTGGCGGCGGCAGGCGCCGACGGCGCGCAGCTGCCGGGCGGGAGCGACGAGCTGCTGGGCGGCGTGGCGGCGGGGTCTCTGGCAGCGGCGGTCACCGGGCGAGGGTTTGAAAAGGTGCGAGCCGGAGGGGCGGGCAGCCACGCGTACGGACGGTGAGGCAATTGCAGGCAGCAGCCGTCCTCTCAGCGTCCAACCCAATGTCGCTGCCATGGCCCCCCGCAGCTGCAAGAGCTGGGCACGGTGGAGCCCTTCCTGCGCCAGGCGGGCGTGTTTGCGCGCATGTCCCCGACGACAAGCGCACGCTCATGGAGCTGCTGGGGACGGGGTGGCGGGCGAGGCGGGGGACGCCGCTGCGGGGCTGGGCCACCACGTGGGCTTCTGCGGCGACGGCGCCAACGACGTGGGCGCGCTCAAGGCGGCGCACGTGGGCGTGTCGCTGTGCGAGGCGGAGGCCTCGGTGGCGGCGCCCCTCACCTCCAAGCGCCAGACCATCGCCTGCATGGTGACGGTGATTGCCGAGGGCGCTGCTCCCTGGTCACCTCCTACATCATCTTCAAGTTCATCATCGTCTACGCCTTCATCCAGGCGAGCGGATGGGCAGCGCGCAGAGCCTGTGGATGCGGGCTTTGTGGTCGTCACGTTCGCTGCTTTCTGGGCAAGGCTGCCGCTAGGGCGCTGTTTGGGGGCGCCCTCACACCCATACCACCCTCACCACACCACCACACCCCACCTCCTGCATCCCGAGTGTGCTGCCTGGTAAGCTTACGATGTGCGCGCCCGTCCAGCCCCCCTCCTTCCCGCCCCCGCCCCCGACAGACCTTTGGCGTGGCCCTGATGTACAGCTACGGCGGCTCCGTGGGCAACTGGCAGTACCTGATCCAGGACCTGCTGTTCACCACGGTGCTGGCGTCGGTGATGGGGTTCACTCACCCCGCGCGCAGGCTGTCCAGGGAGCGCCCCCGCAGCGCCTCATGAGCCTGGGCATCTGGCTGCCCGTCACCATGCAGTTTGCCACCTGCGTGCTGTTCCAGGTGGGGGTTGTGAGGGTTAGGAGGGGAGGGGGGACAGGGGGCGCTGGAACAGTCTCGGCAGCAGCTGGGGAAGGCAGCACCCAGCTCTCATCCCGTGTACAAGGCTATCGAGCGCACGCGGCTGACGCCGCCCCTCACCCCCACCCCCTGCGTCCAGGTGTTTGCGATGGTGATGCTGACGCGGCAGCCGTGGTACACGCGGTTCGACCCCCACCCGCAGGGCGTCAACTGCTTTGAGCGCGGCCAGTCCAACAGCCGGCAGTGCAGCGTGTCGTACGAGAACTCCACCGTCTTCCTCACCTCGCTGGGCCAGTTCCTGGTGGCCGCCTTTGTGTTCAACAAGGGCCCCCCTTCCGCCGCCCCATCTACACCAACATCTGGCTCCTGCTGGGTGAGCCCGCTGCCTGCGCCGAGGGGAAGGGGTGTGCGGCCCGCACCCTCCATGGGTAGCAGCTCGCTGGTCCCAAAAGCTGTGCGCTGGCTCTGCCTGCATGCCCCCGGGCATCGTAAGCCCGCGCGCTCAAAGCGCTCCCCTGTGTCGGCGCCTGCCCCTCGTGCCCTGCAGCCATGTCCTTCCAGACCCTGTTCCTGGCGCTGCTGATTCTGGTGCCGTCGGGGCCGGTGGGCGAGCGCTTTGCGGGGCTGCAGCCCTTCCCGCCCGACTTCCGCGGCAAGCTCTGCCTGCTGCTGCTTGCCAACCTGGCGGCCTCCTGGCTGGTGGACGCGCTGGCCTCGTGGGCCTACTCCCGCCTGCAGGGGCGGCGCCTGTTGGGGCGCTTCCTCGTCAGCTAGCGGCCCACAGACCAAACCCAACTGACCAGCTGTTCTTGACGTATTCTTTGTGGAAGGTACTCTTGCTCGCACATCCTCGTTCAATCACCGCTTGCGAGTGCCCGCTGTGCGCCAGTGTGCCCTTATTGTTGACTCGGCATTGCGTACTTCTCAAATGTTAACTGCTGGAGAACAGCAACCCTTTAGCCACCAGGCTCGGGGAATGGGAGGTTTTGCGGTGCAAGGGGGTTGGTGCGGCTCAGGGACGGCGGCTGGCCAGCCTGGCACTGTGTTCTCGTCACTCCTGTTTTGACCAATGAAGCACCTCGCATAGGCTGCCTGTCTGCTTGCATTATTTCAGGATTTCAAAAGCAGCCCCGCTCCGTGAAACGTAGGAGAGCAACCCACCACCAAGTGCTGCATCGTCACGACCAGGCGTGCGACACCGGTGGTTAATTTGTTTAGCGATCAGCCGTTATGGCTGCGGACGGCAAGGATATGGAGGGAGGGGGCTCTGGAGATGTCCTTCACCAGGCCCCGGCGGCCACCCAAAAGAAGCCCCCACTCTTTGGGCAGAACCCCCTAAGGTGACGCCCACTGCTTTGCGTCTCTGGGCGTTTCGCGGCTGGTGCTTGGCTTTGTTAAGGAGCTGGATGTGGCGCCCGCTGCCGCCGCCACTCACCACTTCTGCTTCGCCTTCCACACTTCATATTGTCCAACCTTGATGTCTGTGCTCGGGCCACCGTCAATCATCCCAGCCGACTCGCTTTTGCGATTGCAGTAGTGCACACACAGCTTGCCCGGCTGTCACAGGTCCCGCAGCCTCCAGCCAGAGTGCTGGCCGGCCCGAAATGCCTGCGCCGCTCAGACCCATTGCGTGCCCCCTTACCCTCCCTGTTGCTGCTGCAGCTACATCCTGTACCTCTGGTACTCCTCCCTGCTGCGCCTGGGCTTCCGCCGCACGCTCCAGTTTGAGGACGTGTTTGCTACGCCCGATGCCCTGCTGACGGCCAGCGTGCAGCCGCGCTTCACGGCCCAGTTCCAACGCCAGAAGGAACTGCTGGGCGGGCTCGGCGACAAGGTGCGGCTGTCAAGGACAGCGCTCGTGCAGGCTTTTCGTCCAGCAGGGCAGTTGGTTTGCCCTCCACCTGCCCCTATGGAGGGGCTCACCAGCCTCGCAAGCTCTTTGCACCTGTCACTTGTCAGGTCTGTGACGCCCTCCTGAACATTCATTTTTTTCTCACCACTTCTCTCGTCGCTGCGTGCGTGCCCCCTCCCGCAGGGCGCGGCGATCCTGCAGCGCGCTGAGAAGGGCGAGACGAGCCGGCTGGTGCTGCGCAGCATCTGGATGTGCCACTACCCCCGCATCCTGGCTGCCCTCTGCCTCCAGCTCTTCTACTCGGCCGTGCAGTTTGCGGGGCCCATGCTGCTCAACCAAATCGTCAAGTTCATCACGCAGCCGCCACAGCTGCAGACGGTGCGCCGCAAGGGCTGTGCAGAAGGAGAGGGGCCTGCACAGGTGGCTTCAGGAGGAACGCAGCGAGCAGCGCAAGGAGTGGTGGTGCGCACACTCACCAAGCCTCCCTGCATGCCGCCACCCGGCCTGCTGCCCCCGCTGCAGGACTACGGTCTGACCAAGTCGTACATCTTTGCCGCCGCCATGTTCCTGGCCCCCATCCTGGGCACCCTGGCCGCGGGCCAGTCCAACCGCCTGTCCATCGGCACCCAGGTCATGGTGAGGGCGGAGCTGACGGCCTCCATCTACCGCAAGGCGCTGCGACTCAGGTGGGCGGGTCGGGCAGGGAGGCGCGGGGGGGGGGCTGCACTCGCGCGCGTGCAGTGACGTGGGTGGGGTGACACGAGCCCGCCAGCTCCTTGCGTTTATTGGGTGGTGGGCTTGTGGTGTGATGGTCGCTTCAGGCTCGTCGTGGGTTGTGGTGTGGAGGGGTGCAAGCGGTGGTGGGCTGCCGTGCAGTGTGGGGTGAGCAGGTGCTGCAGCACTGCTTGGCCCCGTGGCTTTAATCCACGCACCCACTGCGCACCCGTCTGCCCGCCCCACCTCCACACGCTTGCCCCTGCTGCACTCCCCTTGTTCCTGGCAGCACGCGCGCCAAGCAGCAGACGGAGACGGGTCGCGTGGTGAACCACATGAGCGCGGATGTGAACCAGCTCATGACCTTCTTCTACCCCTTTGCCGCCCAGCTGGTCACGGGGCCCGCCATGCTGGTGGCCGCGGTGGTGCTGCTGTGGTTCCAGATCCGGTGGGCCACCTTCCTTGGGCTGGGCATCCTGCTAGTCACCACCCCCGTCACCTCCATCTTCATGAAGGTGTGTGTGCTGGTGTGTGTCTTTGGGTGTGTGGGTGTGTGTGGGGGGTGGGGGTGGTGGGGGGGATGGCAGCCCGTGACCACCCCTTTTGGCAGCTCCCCCAAGTGTTTGCACCCCATCGCCGGCCACGCTTGCCGGCACCTCATTGTCTGCTCTGCACCACGTGAGGGCGCATCTTTGCTCAGCGCCCCACCTGTGCCCTCTGAGCCTCGCAGAAAATCGTGGGATACCGGCGCGAGATGCTGAAGCACACCGACCACCGCGTGAAGCTGATGAATCAGCTGCTGGTGGGGGCAGGGGTGGGGTGGAACCAGGCCCTCACGCTCGGGCCCCCCAATAAGAAAGCAGGCATGCAGCAGCACCTCTGAACCCCCCCCGCCATCCCCCTTTTCAACCCAACCCGCAGGTGGGCATCCGCGTGCTGAAGATGTACGCGTGGGAGGCGGCGCAGGAGGCGGCGGTGCTGGAGGTGCGGCGCAAGGAGCTGGGGAGCTGCGCAAGGCCATCCCGCTGCGCGTGGGCCTGCAGTCGATGCTGTTCGCGGCGCCCACCCTCGCCATGGTGGCCTGCTTCGCCGTGTACGGCTCAGGTGGGTGGCTGCGGGCGGGCGGGGGCTCGTGCGGCCGATCTGTGCATCGCTGACCCAGCTGGAGCGTCTGGGCTGGGTTGCTGACGACGGGGTGTGCCCTCCCTCTGCTGCACGTGCAGTCTCCCCGGATAGCTTCACCCCGGCCGCCATCTTCACCTCCATCGCGCTCTTCGGCCTCATGCGCTTCCCCCTCATCTTCCTGCCCTTTGCGCTCATCCAGCTGTCCAACGCGCTGGTGTCCATGCGCCGCCTCCCTCCTACTTCATGCTGGAGGAGCGGCGGGAGGAGGTGCAGCAGCTGGAGGAGCCAGGTGGGTGGAACGCCGCCTGATCGGGCTGGGGTAATGGGGGTAAGTGTGTGTGTGTGTGTGTGTTTTGCAGGGGGCATGTGCGGCCTGGGCAATGCCTGCCTGCCGCCACCCACCGTGGTGCTGCCCCGCACCACCGGTGTGCACGGCCCCGCTCCTCTGCAGCCCTGGAGATTTCGGGCGGCGACTTCTTCTGGGCGGAGCCGCCCCCAAGCCCAAGGAGGGGGCCAAGGGCGGCCCCCGGCGCCGGCAAGGGCCCTGCCAAGGCCACCAACGGCAAGCGCCTGTTTGGCCGCCGTGCCAGCCGCCAGGCGCTGGAGCCCCCCTGCGGCCGGCAAGGCTGGCGAGGTGGCGGTACAGCTGGCAGGGATGAAGGATGGGGATGGGGAGCGGGAGCCGGAGCTGACAGACAGCGCCCGCAGCGGCGACTCCTCGCCCAGAGCCAGCGGCGCCTCCACCCCTCCGCTGCCAGACAACAGCAAGGAGGAGGGAGTTGCGCGGGGCAGCAAGGAGTCCCTCTGGCGCCTGGAGGGCATCAACCTGCGGGTTAGTGTGTGTGTGTGTGTGTGGTGGTGGGGGTGGGGGGCTGCGACGCTGCAGGATTGGGACGGGTGCCGCCCAGCAGTGGCAGTGCACTGTTGCTTGGAGGTGTGGCCCGGTGGTGCCGGAACTCTGTCACTCTACCCACATCCACCCCACCCCACCCACCCCCCCCAGGTGAACCCCGGCGAGCTGGTGTGCGTGGTGGGGCGCGTGGGCAGCGGCAAGTCGTCGCTGGTGCAGGCGATGCTGGGGGAGATGGAGCGGGATGGCGGACGCGTCGCGGTGGGCGGCCGCTTGGCTTACGCCGCGCAGCAGGCCTGGATCATCAACGCCACGGGTGGGTGCCCAGGGGGAGGAGAGACAGGGGGCTGCGTTTCTGTGTGGTGGGCTGGTGGGCTGGCGTGCACTGTTATTGATACAAGCCGGTTGACCCCCTCCTCCCCCGCTCAGTGCGTGACAACGTCACCTTTGGCCGCCCGTACGAGGAGGAGCGCTGGCTGCGCTGCGTGGACGCCTGCTGCCTGGCCGCCGACCTGGCGGTGCTGCCGGCGGGTGCGGACACCGAGATCGGGAGAAGGGCATCAACCTGAGCGGGGGCCAGAAGCAGCGCATCTCGCTGGCCCGCGCGCTGTACCAGGTGCGAACTGCCAGCCGCCTCCCTGCAGCATCCCTGTGCCCCGGGCTCGCCCGACCACTTCCCCTGCCTTGCCTGCCAGCTGGGCTGCGCTGAGTGCCTGCACCGCGTTGTGCCGTACCGCCGCAGGACGCCGACGTGTACATCCTGGACGACCCGCTGTCGGCGGTGGATGTGCACGTGGGGCCACATCTTCGACCACTTTGTGGTCGGCGCCGCCGCGGGGCGCACACGCCTGCTGGTCACCAACCAGCTGCAGTACACGCCCGGCCGCCGACAGGGTGGTGGTGATGGAGGGCGGGCGCATTGTGGCGCAGGTGCGCGTGGGGGTGGGCTGGTGAGGGCGCCCGGGTCTGCGCCTCCAAGGCTGCTGCGTGTGTTTTCAGGTTGCACAGCAGGAGAGATCAAAAACGCGGTGACGCTTTTCGGCAGGGCCTTGGCCTGCCCTTGGATGGACATGCCCAGAGCATGCCACTGAAGCAGTTTGGCGGCTGCCCCCCCCCGCCCCGGCTGCAGGGCACCTATGAGGAGTGCTGCCGCAACGATGTGTTTGCCGGGCTGCTGCGCGAGCACAATGCCGACCACGGCGCGGAAGAGGGGCCCGGAGAGGCAGCCCCCGCTGCGGACGCACCCCGACGTATCTGCGCTCCGATACGGCGGCCATCAACGCCCGCGCGGCAGCCGAGGCTGTGGGCGCGGGGGCCGCTCTGCGGGCGAGGCGCCTGTGCAGCAGGCACGGCTGGCCGCTGCCCCCACCTTTGCCCGCAAGGACGGCGAGGAGGAGGAGGAGGACGGGGATGCGGCGCAGCTCGACTCCGATGGCAAGGAGGGCAGCGGCAAGTACGGCCGCCAGCTGGCTCGCTTCGAGACCATGATCCAGCAGACCCGCAGCGGCGAGGTCGACGACAAGGCGGGCAGCAAGGTATGGCGCGCTGCCATTGTGGTTGCAGGCAGTGCAGCCTGGCGGCCTGCTGGCTGCTGCCACTGGCTGTAGACTCGGCCGCGCCGTCCCCACGGCCACCCTCCCTGCCTTTCCCTGCAGGCTGGGCCGGGCAAGGGCGAGAAGGGGGTGCCGCCGCCGCCGCGCGCGCTGATGGTGCGTGAGGACCAGGAGGTGGGGCAGGTGACGGGGCGCGTGTACTGGCAGTACATCGTGGCCTACGGCACCCTCTCCTTCGCCTTCCTCATCCTGCTGTGGAGCAGCGAGCAGGTGGGCTCGCCTGCCTGGGCCGCTCCCGGACTGGAGATCCCGCGTGGGCAGCCACCACCGGCGGCCGCCGCAGCGTGTGGGGGCCTGCAGCTGACCAGAGGTGCGCGTTGCTGCTGTCCCCTGCACGCCCCACTGACCACCCACCCGCCTCCCCTGCCCCAGGCCATGCGCATCCTCACCAGCTGGTGGCTGACACGCTGGAGCGGGGCGGAGGGGCGGGCGCGCGTGTCGGGCACGAACGTGGACCGCACCCGCTACATCGGCGGCTACCTGGGCTTTGCCCTGGGTGAGGGGGCGGCGCCGCTGCTGCGTGGTGCAGGGCGGGGCCAGCTGGCAGGCGCAACGAGCCAGCTGGCAGGCGCCGCTGCTCTCCACGGCCAGACCCAGAGCCTCGTTGCAAGCAACTGTGGCTGCCGCCCTCCCCCTACAGGCTTCACCCTGCTGACGGTGCTGCGCTCTGCCAGCAACCTGCTGAGCGCGCTGCGCGCCTCCCGCGTCATCCACCACTCCTCCCTCACCTCCCTGGTGCGCGCCCCCGTCACCTTCTTCGACACCACCCCCGTGGGCCGCATCCTCAACCGCTTCTCAAAGGTGTGGGGGCACAGTGAGGCAGCTGGGAGGGGGCCTTTGGCGCTGGGGCGCAGCAGCGTGGCACACACAAGCTGCTGCCCAGCGCCCAGCATGTGCACATGCGGAAATGCGGGCCCCCCAGGGCACAGCGCTGCAGAGGTGCCTCTGTGCATGCTTACCCAGCCCCCCAAAAAAACTTGGCAGGACACCGACGACATCGACTTCCTGCTGTCCATGTCCATGAGCGAGTTTGGCAACTGCATCTTCCAGCTGCTGGCCACCGTCATCTTCATTGCGGTGGTGCAGCCGTGGATCCTGGTGGGCATCGGCCCCCTGGCCGTCGTCTACTACTTCCTGCAGAAGTACTACCGCCGCTCCAACATCGAGCTGCAGCGCCTGGACGCCGTGTCGCGCTCCCCATCTACGCACACTTCTCCGAGACGCTGTCGGGGGTGGAGACCATCCGCGCGTACCGCCTGGCCGAACACTTTGCGCTGAGCAGGTGGGCTCAACGTGCGGGAGGGGGCGCGGGAGTCCGGGGCGGGCTACGTGGTCGGAATAGAGCAGGGGCTGCGGTTGGGGTGGTGGGGAGGGGAAGCGGGGCAGTTGCCCAGCATGGTAGGCCGCCCCTCCACCCGCTGCACACACCCCCTTCCACCCCTTGCGCAGCGACGCCAAGGTGGACTCCAACCACGCCGCCTACTTCACCGCCCGCATGGCCAACGAGTGGCTGTCGATGCGTCTGGACGCCATCGGCGCCTGCGTGGTGCTGGGCGCCGCGCTGCTGGCCATCATCCGCCGCGACGACCTCGACCCCTCCCTGGCGGCGCTGACGATGAGCGAGGCGCTGGACATCACCATGTTCCTGAAGGCCGCCGTCACCTCGGGGCCATGTTTGAGACGCGCTTCAACTCGGGTGCGGCGCGGCGGGCGCGCAGCAGCGCCGCGCATGGCTGGGGTGCCCAGCAGGGCTGGCCCCGCTCATCCCCCCGCAGCTCGGCTGGGCTCCGTGTCCCTCCCTGCCCGCCCTCACTGTAAGATCCCCCCTGCAGTGGAGCGCCTGGTGCACTACTGGAGCCTGCCGCAGGAGGCGCCTGCCAAGGTGCCGGAGGAGGAGCCGGAGGCAAAGTGGCCCGACGAGGGTCGCATCGAGTACCGCGACGTGTGGATGCGCTACAGGCCGGAGCTGGACCCCGTGCTCAAGGGTGGGCAGGGCGGCGAGACTGCGGGGCGGGGTCTGCAGGGCGGGGTGTGGGTTGAGGTGGAGCCGGTGAGCCAGCGCGTGCTGCTGCGGCCTGCGGCGCGCAGCCGCCCTGCTGCAGCTCAGCTCCCCGTCGTCGTCACCTAGCCGCCCTTGGTTCGCCCGCCGCCCCCGCCGCTGCGCAGGCGTGAGCTTTGTGGTGAAGCCGGGAGAAGATCGGCATCGTGGGGCGCACGGGGTCGGGCAAGAGCTCCCTCATCGTCACGCTCTTCCGCCTGGTGGAGCCCTTCCAGGGCTCCATCCTGCTGGACGGCCTCAACCTGCTGCACCTGGGCCTGGACGACGTGCGCGGGCGCATCGCAGCCATCCCGCAGGTCAGCGCAGCGGCGCGGGCAGACGAACATCAAGCAGCTTTGTGGTTGGGGGCCAGGGGAGGATGTGATGGGTGTGGGGTGGGGCGGGGAGGAGAGGGCGCAGATCTGGCATGCTCCGTGCTGTTGGCATTGCACGCACCAGAGAGGCGTGCTAGCTGCGAGGTCGACCCCCTGTTTATCGACAATGTTGTGTCCTGGCCCTTTATTAAACACCCCCCCAACGCCGCAGGACCCCGTGCTGTTCAGCGGCAGCGTGCGCTCCAACCTGGACCCCTACTCCCGCCACACCGACGCCGAGCTGTGGGATGCGCTGGGGCACGTGGCGCTGAAGGAAGCGGTGGCGGGGCTGCCGGAGGGCCTGTCGTCACGCGTGGCAGAGAGCGGTGGGTGGTGGCGGTGTGTGTGGTGGTGGGGGCGCGTGTGCGTTCAGGAGGGAAGGTCTGGGTGCCTGGCTGGCACAGGGTGGGTTGCAGCCACCCAGAGGGAGGCTCCCCGCCTGCAGCCCCACCACACACCTTGCGCCAGCAGGGTGGTGGAGTCACGTTTGCTGCTGCCGCCACTCGCCCCGCCTGCCCGCAGGAGAGAACTTTTCGGTTGGGCAGCGCCAGATGCTGTGCGTGGCGCGCGCGCTGCTGCGCCAGCCGCGCGTGCTGGTCGCTGACGAGGCGACCGCCAGCGTCGACAGCGCCACCGACGCCCTCATCCAGCGCACCATCCGCCGCGAGTTCAAGCACTGCACGGTGCTCACCATCGCGCACCGCCTCAACACCGTGCTGGACTCGTCCAAGGTGGGGGTGGGGGTGGGGGTGGGTGGGGGAAGGAGGGGGCGGGGGGGGACGGGGGGCGCGCCGGGGGCTTCGAGCAGCGACTGCTCTGGCGGCGCAATGCACGCTGTGCTGTGCCTGGGCTGCGGCACACACGCGCACACACACGCTGCCCTCCCCCGCCCGCCCCCAGGTGTTGGTGATGGATGGCGGCGTGGTGGGCGAGTACGACAGCGTGCCGGGGCTGATGGGCCGCGCCAACTCCACCTTCCGCCGCATGGTGGTGGAGGCAGGCCTGGAGGGGGCGGCCTCCGCCAGCATCAGCCGCAAGGCCTCCCTCGCCTCCATTGCCCAGGCCAGGGAGGAGGGCGGCCAGGCAGGCGCGCCGCAGCCGCCCAGCGACGAGGGCAGCCCCGAGGGCGGCGTCACCTCGGCGGCAGCTGGGCGCCCGCGGCTGGAGGGCAGGGAGACCTTTGCGCGCCGCATGCACCACGACTACGGCCTGGAGTGAGGGGGCGCAGCAAGCCTCACACGTACGGTGCCAGCAAGACACGTGCACGGCCTGGCCTGGCCTGGCCTGGCTGGCTGTTTTGGGGCTGACGGCCTGGTGCTGCCACTTAAAAGCTTGCGCCCTCCCCCGGATGCTGATGATTCGTTTCGTTGCATTTCATTTGTTTTGTTCTTGATGTTCATCCATCCCCGATATAAGCTCATTCTTTTCCCAGACGTGGAACCCTTCACGCTTCGCTTGCAGGGCACTGAGGGGGCGCCTTTGCCCTCTGCGTGCCGTTGCTGCCTACAGATGAACCGCATGAACCACACTACGCTGTGTGACAATGAAAAGAAGCATGAATTTGGTGTGCAACACTGCTTTTGTCAGTCGTGGTTGCCTAGCAGGCGGCACCTGCACCAGTGGCTACGGGTGCTTAAGCATGTCTTTCAAGAGGCAGCCTTCACCAATGCATGGTGAAGGATGCTTGGATCAACAATGGAAGGGCGCTCTGAAATGCATCGTAGGAGGAGCTGCATGGCAACATGTCAAAAGATTGCATGCAGCCCCAGCGCCACGTCGGCGCTACAGCTGAGATTTCAACTGGCAGTGGACTCCACTTGTTCGATACTTTAGTCTCACAATTGCTCCTACATGCGCATCATGGGGTCACAGACCATCGTCATGGCTCGCTCCTGCCCTGCCCACGCCCTACCGCTCCTTCTTTTGCTGCTCCTGGCTGCCACCCCCTCCTGCGCCAGGTGCGTGGCCAGCCTTGCTGTGATGAAACCTGGAATCTTCCCTAGCCGGCTGCTGGCTGACAAATAAGGCGCAGACAGCATCCTTGAAACGGTGACAGCAGAACTGCTGCTCTATGTGTTGCTGTCCTGTTCAGGCGCATGATGGCAACATCCCAGGCCGAGGGCAGTGCTATTAGCGCTACTGCCGCCATCGCTGCTGCAAGCGTCGCCGTCGGCGCAGGTGTGCCTTCTGACTCTTGTTCTACTAGCTTCTCTCTTGAAAGTGTTCCTGTACTCAGCTTGTTGCATGCATGGCCTCCGGCTGCATGCACAGATCAAGGCACTGCAGATGTCGCTGATCGTGCCGTGAAAGGCAGCGTCTCAACGCAAAAAGCAACCCTTGCCGTCAGTGGCGCTGGCTTCGTAGAGGAAAGCACAGGCGGCTTTGCCGCTGGCAACGTTCAAGCCTCAAACCCAGTGAGCTGTGGATGGGATGGGAACTGTTGCAGCTGCCCTTTTCCCACCGCCGATTCGCACCTGGCGTTGACCAACCTGCATCAAGCTGTGCCCCTCCATCCCCTCCTGCCTTTTCCATCCCGCAGATCCAGCCCGTGCTTACTGCACCCACAAGCACCGCTTCCGCTACGTTTCCCAGTGGCCATGCCCGCATACCTGCTCAGCACGCTGCCATGGCTGTTACACTGACCCATCTGATTGCAGCCACCTCCAGCTCTGCCGACTCTGCCTCCTTGGCCGGCTTCACAAGCAGCAGAGCAGTGCGGAAGGAGACATCAACCACTGTACAGGCTGGCCACTTGGATGTTCAGGTGGGTGCTGCGCGTTTTAACCTGCGTCCTGGCAGTTCTTGTCAGCACCCAGTTCATGCAAATGCATGCTTTTTCAATCTCAACCAAGGAGGCCATCGGCGATGGTGACAGCCCCACCGCCCCTGGCGAGGGTGACGCAAGGAGCATCAGCAATGGGAGGGCGGTGCAGGTAGGATCAGTGTCTCCCAGAGGCAATGTTCAAGAGCAACTGTTTCAGCGTTGTTGCCACATTCAACGCCCTTTCCTTGCGATGGACTTACAGGATTTGGTGAAGCTGCTGGTGAGCGCAGCATCTACGCCTGGGTCTCCCTCCGCTTCTGCATCAGCATCCAAATCTCCCGACAAGCTGGGCGGGTCATCTCAAGAGGACACTACGTTCCTGGTGCACGTGCTTGATGCGCTGGAGGTGGCTCCAACATTCCAGCTGTCAGACTGACCTCAGCTCTCTCAGCAACAAGTATGCCTTTTGTACAGATTTGAATTCGTAATGTTCCGATGGGGCATGCATGCTAAAGGCACATAACTACGGCTAAGCAAAGCAGAGGCTGAATGGTAGTAAGATTGGCTCCTGCACCCTCAGCCACTGCCTCACATGATGATCCAGCTGCGCTGCTCCTTGCTCTTGGGCAGCGGCAGGTACACCGACTTGGTCTGCGTGTAGTGGGAGAGCACATCCATGCCGTGCTCCCTGCCGAACCCTGACTGCTTGTAGCCGCCAAAGGGCACCGCGGCGTCCAGGATGTGGTGGGTGTTGACCTGCTCGGCGCGATGCAAGGGGAACGGGACGCAAGGGTCCGTTGAGCTGGGGAATGTGCCTGTGCATGCACGGCTGTGCCGCTGCAGGCACGCGCCGCCCTCACCCAGACGGTGCCGGCCTTGATGCCGCGGGTGAGCGCCTGCATGCGGTCCAGGCTCTGGGTCCAGGCGGCAGCGGCCAGCCCGTACTCGGTGGCGTTGGCGCGGGTGATGACCTGCTTGGGGGGTGATGACAGGGGGGCAGCCACGGGGGTGAGAGATGCTCTCTTTCTCCTGGCAGCATTCAGTGTGCCTCACCTCATCTATGGTCTTGAAGGGCAGGATGACCTGGGAATGGGGAGCACAGGGAGGGACTTGGTGCGGGGCAGTTGAGTCTGATCGACCTCCCTCAAGCAGAGAACACCCTTAGCATAACTCTCGACAAAGTGTCTCATCACCTGGACAGGCCCAAAAATTTCGTCCCTGCAAGACGACAGCAGCATAAGTGTCTCGAAGATGTGGGCACACTGACTTGCAGGGCATGCATGCGCACCCCCACCTGGCGATGTCCATGTCATCGGTGACGTCGTAAAACACGGTGGGCTCAATGAAGAAGCCGTTCTCGCCCCAACGACCGCCGCCACACCCCAACTTTGCTCCTGCCCGGGAAAGAGTGCAACCAGTCCAGGTGTCGAACATGGAGGCTGGGAAACGGTGCAAGGCCCTGCCACTCTGCCACCCTTCCGCCTCACCCTCCTTCTTGCCCAGCTCCACATACTTGAGCACCTTGTCCAGCTGCTTCTGCAAGCAGGCAGGAAGGGGGAGGTGCGAGGGATGTGAACTCATGGCCCCACCAAAAAAAAAAAAAAAACAATGCAGGGGGTGGGGTGGGCATGATGAGCCTCCTTACCTGCGACACCAGCGGGCCCTGGGCCGCGGTCTCGTCAAAGGGATCGCCAACCTGCGCAGGCAGGGGAGGTCGAAACCCAAGCTGAGCTGGCCACTAGCAGTCTCAACAATTAGCCTGCAGGGAGCTTGCAAGACCTGCTGGCCACCTCTCCTCCCCGCCCAACCTTGCGCTTCTTGGCCAGCTCCACCGAGCGGCGCACAAACTCGTCGTAAACGCCCTCCTGCACAAACAGGCGCGCTCCGCACTCGCAGGCCTGGCCCTGCATGGGGGTGGCGTTGGGGGCATGTGGCGCTAGCTTGCCAGCGGGAGCACTTCGTGATATCTACTGCCCTGCACCCGGCCACCCCGCGCTCGCCGCCGCCGCCGCGCACCATGTTGAAGAAGAGGGCCTCGTGTGCGCCCTGCACCGCGGCATCCAGGTCGGCGTCGTCGCACACCACCACCGGGCTGTTGCCGCCCAGCTCCAGACTCACAGGCTTCAGTCCCTTGGACGCGCCTGGCAGCGAAGAGGGCGGGCAGCGCGTGGTGACCAGGCAGGCGCGACGGGGCACGTGGTGGCCAAGCATGCTGCACTCGCTCTTGAAGCATCACGCGGTGCACAACGTGCACGGTATGCAGCCCCCGCCCTCGACAGCCCACCTTCCATGATCATCTTGCCAATGGAGGTGGAGCCGGTGAAGGCAACCTTGTCGATGTGGGGGTGGGCGGTGATGGCGTCGCCGCACACGCTGCCCTTGCCTGCAGGGAGCACCGGCCACAAGTCAGCTGTGCATGGATCATGCTGTGCCTACACACTTTGCCTTTGCTCTGGTTCCGCCGATTCACGCCTTGCAGACAAAGGGCTGCCCACGCCGCCCACCCGGCAAGATGTTGACGACGCCGGGAGGCACCCCCGCCTCCAGCGCCAGCTTCCCCAGACGCAGCGCGCTCAGCGGGGTGTACTGCGACACCTGTGGGCAGCAGGGATGACACAAGAGGCTTGCTCTGGCCCAGCGGAACCTGAAACATGCCTGGCAAGTCAACTTCAAGGCGGCCAAGCAGGCCATGCACCTCATGCATCCACGGTACCTTGAGCACAATGGTGCAGCCAGCCGCCAGCGCAGGTGCCAGCTTCCACCCAGCCATTAGGATGGGGAAGTTCTGCATGGGGGAGACCATGCCAAAGGGTGGGCAGCCGCAGTTGAGGGTGTTGCCGAGGGCCAGTGCCAGGTATCTCACCCATGGAATGATCTGGCCTGCCACCCCGATGGGCTCCCGCAGCGTCATCGCAGTGAAGCCCTCGGTGGCCACGGGGATGGTGGCGCCTGCGTGTGGGGGGCGGGGGGGGGCATGGGGTTGAAAGCAACAAAAGGGTCGGCAGAGGGCTCACAAAAACGTGGCCAAGACATCATCAATGCATGCGGACAAGAAGGAAGGACCACAGCTGGTGCAGTTCATGCTCGGTGAACCACCGGCCACCCATGTCACCCTCGATCTTGTCGCATGCGCCGCCAAAATAGCGGAAGTGGGCGGCCGTGCCGGGAACGTCGATGGAGCGAGTCTGCAGCGCAGGATGGGATGTTTCATGCGGCCGGCTGAGGTTCATGCATCCCACTGCACATCAAGCACCCCCTCCTGCCCCAGCCCCCACCTGCGTCAATGTCTTGCCACTGTCCAGACTCTCCAGCAGCGCCAACTCCTCGCAGTGCTCCTGCAGGAAACGGCTGGGTTGGTCGCGTTGGGTGGGCAGGCCTAGCCTTTACTACCTCTGCGGCCCACTTTCAGCCTGTCAAGGGCAAACTGCCAAGCCCTCGTTAGACCCACCTCAATCAGGTCGGCCAGGCGGCACAGCACACGCCCCCTTGCGTCAGCCGTCATGCGTGGCCAGGGGCCATCGTCATACGCCTGAGGGTGGGCAGGCAGGTCAGATTGAGTCGCTTCATTTTTTGTGGTGCAGCCAAGCAGACAACGGTTTGGCGCACAACTAGCGCAGGGTGCCTCCCCACCTTCTTGGCAGCCTGCACAGCCCGGTCAACATCCTCTGCCTGCGCCTCAGCAACAACTGCAAGCTTCTCGCCTGCAGCGGGTTCCTGATAGGCTCTTTCAACCAGGAACTTGAGCCAAAGGTCTGCCCGGCCCAGCCCTGGCGCAGTGGCTGGCCATCTCCAGGCAGACAGCTGGCTCAGGCTGTCCGCCACCCCCTTTCAAGTGCATGCTTACCCCCGCCTACCGGTACGTGGATCAAGATCCTCAAAAGTCTTGCCCGACTTTGCATCCACAAACTTGCCGTTGATGAGCAGCTGCAGGGGCAGGAGAAGGTGGGCGGCAAGAGGCACAGTCAGCATGAAGCCATGATGTCATGCCAGTCTGACCGCCTGTACAAGGCGACTGCAGGCCCTGCATGAATCAGCAGCACCCACCAACCTTGGGAGTCAACTTCTTCAGCACCTCAAAAGCTTGGCCAGCAAGGCTGCGTGAGGAGAAAGTCGCACGCCCTGTCAGCGGGCAACCACCGCCCATCCTAGCAACAACGCCAGGAATCAGATCAACGAGCTGGCTGGGTCCTGCGCTTGATTGGCAAATGAACAGAGCCTGCAGCTTGGAATGCCACATTTTGCCCACCTGCCATTACCAGAATCCTGGCCTTGCTCCACGACTTTGCCCACCATGATTCGTAAAGTAAGTAGAGTTTCGAGTGTAAACGACGAGGGATGATCCACAAAGAACGCACGTAAGTTAATCAACAGGCAAAATGCGTGTCTCCCACGCATCAAGTAGGTCGCTTCCAGTGCAGTACGGTTGTAGTGCCCTGCTGGGGGAACCTTGACGTTGACGAAATAGCACTTCCTGGCCAGGTGCACCATTGGAAGTGCCTCGTGTTTTCCTATCAGTGCTGCACGACTGGCGCCTACACATCATAGGAACCTGCCTGCAGGGAGGCAACATGCTGACAGCAGCTGCCTCTTTCACCCCATCAAGTCCAGCACACAGATGGCGTGAGCAGCCCTGGAAGGCCATCTCACAAGTTGATCCCCCTGGAGCAGCTCCACCCAGCAGCCAAGCTGCATGCAGCGGCGGACGCTCCTGCTCACCCAGCAGCCTCCTTGTCCTTAGCACAGCCCAGGTACAGTTCTGCGGCTTGATCACAGTTGTTGTATGAATTAAGGAGCGATCCAAAAGCACCCGGCAACCATTCGCAATTACAATACGACAGCAGGGCCGTCGACAGATCTGGACAAGCAGCCCAGACCCTGTGCCTGCCGCTTTGGATGGTAAGGGACCTTACAAGGTGGCTGGCTATGATGCAACGCAGCGCAGTTGTCCTTACAAGCAGAGCCTGCTGTGTCGCTTTGCTCCGCATCGGGGCCGCTGGGCCCAACACTCACAGGGCGGGGTCCCGAATGATGTGCGGCTGGAAGTCGTGGCGCACATAGTCGGCCAGCTGCTGCGCGTACATGTCGTACCTCGCCGTCATGCGGAAGCCCCACTTGTCCCGCAGCTGCACAGAGGGGCGGGAGGGGGTTGACGCGCCAAGGACATGGTCACCGGCTTGCTTGGCTTCGCTCAACAAGCTGCACCCCGACCGCACCCTGTGCCCACCTGCTGGCAGAGGTTGAGGTCCAGGTCCGCGACCAGCAGGCCGTCCCTGCTGCGCGCCAGGGACGGGCTGCGGCTGGCGTCGGGCGCGGCGACGTAGCTGCTGCCGTAGAAGTGGCCAAAGTCGTTGTGGGCGGGGCGCCGTCGCCGCTGGTGAAGGCGTTGGGAAGCGCTCGGTGCCCACGCGGTTGATGGCGGCCACGTAGTAGCTGGCGGGGGTGGGGGAGCCGTGCAGGGCGGGGCGGGGTCTCGCGGTGAGTGCACTGCAGAGATGCTACAACGGGGGGCCGGGCGCGGACGGGCGCGGCAGGCTACCTGTTGGCGATGGCCGCGTTGCGCGCCTCCACGGGCCACATGGGCTCTGACAGCTGCCCCACAGTGGCGCTGGGGTTGAACACGATCTCGGCGCCGTTGAGCCCAAAGCCCTGCCAGTTCATGGGGTGGTGCCTGCAAGGCGGGGTGAGGAGGGTGGGGCGGGGGCCAGGGGCGCTCAGCGCCAGGGGCCCTGCAATGTTGGCTTCAGGGCGGCACGCAGATGGCACGCCAACCTCAGAGCCTCACCGCCCGTAGCAGATGTTGACGCCTATCTTGCCGTACGCGGTTTCAAACACCGGGTGCCCCGTGTTACCCTCCTGAGGGTGACAGGGAGAGAAGCTCGATCAAGTCCAGGCAGCTTCAGGTTGCAAGCAGCTTGGTGTCGCTGTTGGGACCTCATGGCATTCCTGCGGCGCCATTGCGCTCCCCTCCTGGCCTCACCATGTAGTACGTGCTCTCGTTGAAGTCGCCGACGCGTGGGATGTGGTTCTTGCGGTGGAAGCCGATGACGTTGCCGCCGGCGCCCACCACCACCGCCGTGTTCCAGATTGTGTCCCCATGCGCCTCGTCACGCTCCAGAATGGGGCTGATGATCACCTGCGGTGGCCGCAGGCAGCAGCAAGTGTGCCACCGGGCACGGCTGGGCGGCCCCAGGCGCAACGCAACAGTGAACAGGTGCAGCGTCGTCCTGAAGCGCTGCGCCAGCCCCTACCATGCCATACTTGCGGGCCAGCTCCTGGCACAGCCGCGTGGAGGGGCCGCTGTGCACGGGCTCTGCAAACTCGCACCACGCCTTTTCTCGAGTGCAGAAGGCAAAGGGCATGTGCCAAGCTTCCTGCAGGCACAGCACCTGCACCCCCGCTTCCCCTGCCGCATTGATGAGCTGCCTCACGCGGTCAAAAACTGCCTGCAGGGGTGCAGCAATGGGGCCCAACACGGACAGATCAGAGCATATCACACCATGGACCAGCCCCATTCCCTTCCTGCGTGCCCCTCTACTATACCTGCCGCTGCTCAGCAAACGGAGCCGTGGTGGGCTCAACAATGCCGTGCTGCACCAGGCCCACGCGCACACTTCGCGGCGCCCGCAGCTGCTCGGGCGCTGCATCAAAACGGTAGGCCTGCAGGTCGAAGCCGCCAGCTGCAGCCTGCTTGAGCAGCTCTGGTGCCAGCGACACTGCGGCGACCGGCTTGCCACAATTCCAACCGTACAATACGCGCTGTACGTGGGCCAACTTGTCTGCCGGGACATACTCCTGCAGTGCAGACGGGCACTGACGGACGAATGAGGGAGTGTGGGGAGGCGTGGGGAGGCGGGTAGGCGGCAGCAGCAGCGGTGGTATGCTTGGACGGCTGCGGTGGCGGGATGCCGGTTGCAGATGCTGCATATGTTTCTCAATCGGGTAAAATCATCACAGGAGCTGAAAGCACGTTTTGCGACGCTATCTTGCGATCTGAGCACCTGCAACAGCTTTTCCAAGGACTCGAACCCTCCTAAGCTGCCGTCATCATCTACTGGCTCTGTCGACACGCCGTTGGCTGCAGGTTCAGCGGTCATGGCTACGGCAGTGGTGCCCTAGCCAACTAGCAAGAGGTACAGCCACTTCTCGGGGATGACCAACAATTGGGGGAACATGCACAGCAAGATAATGCAACGGCATTGTGGTTTGGCGCCGCTGAGAACCACCTGCGGTGGCTGCTGCGACAAGAAGGCTATCCTTCTCTGGCAAAAAGCGGTCAGGCAAACTTCAAAATACCCAATTCATCAGTAAAAATCATATCCGAATGACCTGCAGAGCCTGCAGCCCCACAGTTTTCTGATCGGGAGGCGCGATGCGGGAGACGAGGGCCTCCAGCCGAGCCCTGCGCTTGGAGCACGTCTCGAGAACGTTATTAGTGATCTCAGCCTTGCTGTTGTTCGTGGCAAGCGCCAGGTGGGGGACCCCTGCCGTCGCTGCTCCCCGCCTTGACGGCGTGGTCGGCCGATTGAAGTCGCCCTCCTCCCTGCATTGCATGCAGGTGCCAAGCTGTGGATGATGGTGATGATGATTGGCGCACCCTGATCCACGAGCCTGGTTTCTGCGCCACGTACGGCATCTGCGGCCACCGCGCAGACGGCGACCCGCTCAGCTGCGCTACCAACATCGAGGCCCAGCCGCTCAACGGCACAGCGCTGCAGAAGCTGCACACGGTGTGCCCGCAGCTGGCGGAAGATGTGGGGGCGACCGCTTCTGCTGCACGGAGGAGCAGCTGGACCAGCTGCAGGCGCAGGTGGGCCTGGGTCGGGCGCGGGTGACCAGGGGCAACATGCTGGTGGGGCGGAGGCGGCAAGGGGCGCGCGGGCAGCACCCCGCTGGCTGCAGCCCGGCTTTGCTGTGCCAGCCCTGGCCCGACCCGCACGCACCGCCCTCCTCCTCTGCGCAGATCCAGGTGGCCTCCATCTTCCTGGTGGGCTGCCCCGCCTGCAACCACAACTTCAAGCACTTCTTCTGCCTGCTCACCTGCTCCCCAGACCAAGCCGCCTACGCCAACGTGACGGCGGTGCAGCCGGCGCCCGATACAGGGGCCACCGCCATCGAAGAGGCCGACTTCTATGTTGCGGGTGGGGCGGCCGCCTGCCTGGGTTCGTGCCGGGGCTGCGGCACCTGCAGCAGGCCGACTGGGCGGATGTTCATTGCTGCTGTGTGCCTTCGCGCCCCCCCCGCCCCCGCTTTTAGCCTCCTTTGGCGAGCGTTTCTACAATTCCTGCAAGGACGTCGTCTACCCTGTGGCCAACCAGCGGGCCATGACCTTTGTGGGGGGTGAGCAGGCTGTGCACCTGCATCGCCTTGGGAGGGGCAGGGCTTGCTTGGGCAGCGCACAGTGGGATCCGCTGTGCTGTGGTGCAAGTGCGGCCGCTCAGGGCGCCGCGCATCCTTGTTGCGAGTGAGGAGCAGCGCGGCGGCTGCGTTGCTCACTGCTGGGCTGGGTCGCTGGCCGTGTGTTGCAGCGGCGCCACCGACTTCCAGCAGTGGTTTGACTTCCTCGGCCTGGTGAAGGACAAGCGCTTCCCGCCCACCGGCGCCCCCTTCCAGATGAACTTCCCACCAGAGGACGAGGCGCCGGGTGGGTGGGGGCCCGCGTGGGGCCTGTGGCAGAACTCTGCAAGGCAGCCTGGGCTTGGCGCGATTTTGCTGTGGCTTGCTGCGGCACGCTGCATGCCCCGCCTGCCTGCGAGCCTCCCTCGGGCGGCTGCTGTGCCCCGCAGGCGAGGTGGCCCCCTGAACAGCAGCATCCCGTCGTGCGGCGAGGGCGTGCTGGCCTGCTCCTGCGGGGACTGCCCCGCCGCCGCGGGCTGCCAGCCGCCGCCGCCGCCGCCGCCCCCCCGAGCCCGCGGGCTGCCCAGCGGTGGGCACCACCAGCCTGACCTGCGCCGACCTGTCGCTGGCCGCCCTCTACCTGGGACTGCTGGCATGCCTGCCGCTGGTGGTGGCGCAGTCGCGGCGGCAGCTGGAGGAGCAAGGGGACGGGTGGCAGGCCCGCCCGCGTGTGGCGCCGGGGCGCCGCGCTCCCGGCCAGCCGGCTCAGCAGGCAGCGGCAGCGACGACCTCACCCAGCCGCTGGTGCTGGTGGAGGAGGCGGGGGGCGGGGCGGCAGCGAGATCGAGGTGGCCGACGGCGCCAAGGCGGGGGAGGCGGAGGCGGGGCAGGAGCTGCTGCAGTGGCCCGCCGCGGAGCAGCTGCTGCGCCGCTCCTTCTTCCGCCTGGGCCGCGCCTGCGCCGCCCGCCCCGCCCTGGTGCTGGGGCTCAGCCTGGTGCTGGTGGGCGCCTGCGCAGCGGGCTGACGCGCCTCAGGTGCGGGCGGGCGAGGGCGGCCGCGCACCGCTGGCTGGCAGGCCGGGCGGGGCGTGAAGCGGGCAGGGGCGGCGCTCACACCCACACCGCTGCGCCGCCTGTGCCGCGTGGGGCCAGGGTGCCTCGTCCGGCCCCCCTCCCCCAGCAAACAAAGGCATGAACAGCAAACAAATGAGCGCACGTCACACCGCCGCAGGGTGGTGAGCGACCCTCAGGCGCTGTGGGTGGGGCCCGGCTCGCAGGCGGCCCAGGAGAAGGCGGCGTACGAGGTGGGCCCTGGGAGGCGGGCTGTGTGTGTGTGGGGGGGCGGGGGGTGTGGTGAGTGGGAGGGGATATCCATATGGAGTTGTTGTGCCCTCGTGACGACAGGCGGGGCTGCCTGCCACGCGCCCTGCCCCGCAGGCCGCCTTTGGCCCCTTCTACCGCATCACGCAGCTCATCCTCAGCACCACCCCCGCTGCCAACTCCACCTCCACCTCGCCCTCGGGCCTGCCGGCCATCGTGACGGGTGCGCTGCTGGGGCAAAAGGGGGATGCCAGCATTCTAAGGCTGCCTGGTGGTTAGCCTGTGAGCCTGTGCCGAGCGGCTGGAAAGCTGAGCCAGGTGGCACCCTGTGCCCTCCCATGCCACCCACCTCGCACTGCCAGCCTTGTGCTGATCCCCCTCCTCCCCCAGACGACCACATCCGGCTGCTGTTTGACATCCAGGACGAGCTGGACGCGCTGACAGCCAGCTACGAGGGGCCGCCGGGGGCGGGCGGCGGCGGCGGCGGCAGCTGGGACGTGACCCTGGCCGACGTCTGCCTGCGCCCGCTGGGCAGCGCCTGCGCCACGCAGAGCGTGCTGCAGTACTGGGGCATGAGCCGCGACGTGTTTGAGCATGGTGGGGCCGCCGCGCCGCCGCTGCCCGCCCAACCTGCAACGCTGCGTGGCGGCCCGTGCTGCTGCCCAGCCTGCCGGGCTTCATTGTGTGGCCTGCTGCCGCGCCTGCCCCGCAGGCCCCCCTCCATGCCGGTGCGCGTCAGCCCCGAGTTTTGCTTCTCACACTGGTCCACTCAGGTGGGAGGGTGGGTGCATGGGCGTGTGAGCGGTGGTGGGGGTGGGTGCATGTGCGTGTGAGCGGTGGTTGGGGGCGGGTGTGTGTGGGAGGGCTGCGCTGGCGCCGGGCGGCCGCACCACAGCTCGCCCCCCACAGGCCGCGCCCGCCTCACCCAGAGGGCTCCTCTCCCCTGCGCCTTGCAGTGCCGCGCCGCGTTTGGAGGCCCCGTGGACCCTCGCCTCGTGCTGGGGGCTTCCCCTCTGAGGCCGCCGCCTTCCGCAACTTCACCGCCGACGCCACCGCCTTCCTGGTCACCCTCCCCCTGGACCCCCACCCCGCCAGCAGGTGGGCAGGCGCCCGCACGCGGCGCCATGCTGGCGCTGGGTGGGGGAGGGGGGACTGCGCACAGGGGGGCAGGCCACGGCCCCGCGCAGCTGCCACCCACTGGCGCGTGCACGGTTTTGGCACGTGGCTGGTGCCTGCATCGTCGCAAGCTCGGTGATAGTGCACGGCTCTGCCTGCACCTACAACCCCCTTACCCCCTCGCCCCGCAGGGCCGCGGCTCTGGCCTGGGAGGCCGCGTTTGTGGAGCTGGCGCGGGGCCGGCTGTCAGACATGGCGGCGGGGCGGGGCTGCGCCTCTCCTTCTCCGCTGAGCGCTCGGTGCAGGATGAACTGGCGCGGGAGAGCACCGCAGGTGGGGGCTGCCTGACGCTACGGCAAGCAGGGTGCGCTGTGTCGTTGGCCGTCAGGCACCCCCCGGATGCGGCCCTGGGAAGCCCTTAGGAACGAGGCTTCTGTCTGGGCAGCCGCCTTTTGTCCCAAACCGTCCAGCGGATTCCTCTCCATTCTCCCAGCTGCATGCCCCCCTCCATCCCCCACCCCCAGACGCCCCCACCGTCCTCCTCTCCTACCTCGTCATGCTGCTCTACATCGCCGCGGCGCTGGCCCGCTTCCCCCGCCGCCCCTCCCTGCGCGATGTTGCGGTGCACTCGCGCGCCGCGCTGGGCCTGGGGGCGTGCTGATCGTGGCGGGGGCGGTGGCGGGGGCGCAGGGGCTGTGCGCCTGGGCGGGGCTGCCCTCCACGCTGGTCATCGCCGAGGTGGTGCCCTTCCTGGTGCTGGCGGGTGAGGAGGGGGGGGCCCTCCTCAACTCCGGCCTGTCTGTGTTCCTGGGCATCATCTGCAGCCCAGCCCCCGCAGCCCCTGCCTTGCCGTTCTGGCATTCAGCCCCGCCCCCACACACACACACACACCACACCCACCCACACACACACTCTGTCCCTGTTTTACCCTCCAGTGGGAGTGGACAACATGTTCATCCTGGCGACGGCGCTGCAGCAGCAGCCCGTCGGCCTGCCGCTGCCACACCGGCTGGGGCTGGCTCTGGCGGCTGTGGGGCCCAGCATCACGCTGGCAGGTAGGCACCGGGGCAGCGGCACCCATGACCGTTCGCATGTATTCCCAGCTGCGCACGCTCATTCGCAGGGTTGCTGAGAAGTGCTCCGCCTTTGCCTCCCCCTCCAGCCTCCTGCGAGGTGGTTGCTTTCGGCCTGGGGGCCATGACCTCCATGCCCGCCCTGCGCAACTTTGCGGGTGAGCGCGGGGCTGCGGCCCCGCATGGCTGCCTGCCACACCGGGCCGCGTGGCTTGGCCGCCCGCCTCTGACGCTACGCCTGCCCCATGTGCCCCCCGCGCCCGCCCCCTGTGCGCTGCAGTGTGCGCCTCGCTGGCGGTACTGCTGGACTTCCTGCTGCAGGTTACCGCGTTTGTGGCGCTGCTGGCCCTGGACACGCGCCGCCTGGAGCAGGGGCGGTACGACTGCGCGCCCTGCCTCAGGTGTGCGGGGGGTGGAAGGGGCGCTCCTTTGTGGGGTTTTCTGCTGCTGGGTGGCAAGGAGGAGGTGGCGAGACGGAGGGTGGGCGGGCGATTGTATGTCGGCTGACTGACGGAGGTCAAGAGGCGTATACTCCAGCTTGCTGAGCGGGCTCCAGGCCCAGGCTGCACCTCATTGCCGCCCAGCGGTGCCACAGCTTGAGCCCCATGCCCCACCTCCTTTCTGCACGCACAACGTTGCGCTGCCCCCCCTCCCCCTTCAATGCACGCAGGGCCCGCGGCCAGCCGCTGTACGAGAGCGAGGTCGACGAGCTGGCTGGCGCTGGGCGGGCGCTGGGCCCGCTGACCCGGCGGGGCGGCAGGGGCGGGTGGGGGCGGCGGTGGAGGAGGTGCAGGAGGAGGTGGAGGTGGTGTATGGGCACGCGTATGCGGGGGCGCAGACGGGTGAGTGCCGCGACGTTGCGATGGCCAGGCACACCGCTCAGCGTGTCGGGGTTGTGTGGAGTACTGGACAACTGACCAATTCAATCTACCATCAAAGCAGCGGCCTGTCTTTCTTTGGGGGATGTTGATGCCTCCGGGCGACCCGCTGATTTCCGCCTCCGCACCCGTCGCCTGCACGGCGTATCCCCCGCCGCCCGCAGACGACGAGCGGTATGTGGGTGTGGGCCCAGCCCTGCGCGCCTACATGCGCCACGTGCACGCCCGCTGCTGCGCCGCCCCGCCGTGAAGGCGGGCGTGCTGGCGCTCTTCGGCGGCGTCTTCCTGCTCAGCTGCGCGCTGCTGCCGCGACTGGACAGGTGCGCCCGCGCTGGCTGCCGTGGCGTGCCTGCACCACAAACCTTGCCTCTTGGCGGTAAACCGCTACCGCCTTTTCTCTTGGGGGAGCCCGCCATCTGGCTGCGCACACTGCCGCCGCCTGCAGGGGCCTGGACCAGAGCGTGGCGCTGCCGCGTGACTCGTACCTGCAGCCGTACTACGCAGACGTCATGCGCCTGCTGAGGTGGGGCGACGGGAGGAGGGCCAGGGGTGCGGGAAAAGAACAGCGTGGAGGCAGCAGCTGCACACGAGCAGCCGAGGCCACGCCGTGGTGGCAACAGCCTAGGACGAACAGAGCTTGTGCTGCTGGTGCTGGCGGCAATAATCCCTGTGCGCCCCGCCAGCTGCTCCCCCAGCCGTGTCCCCCGCCGCCCCTGCCCGCCCGCAGGGTTGGCCCCCAGTCATGTTTGTGGTGCAGGACCTGAATGTGAGCGCAGCGGCACCCGACGTGGCCGCCGTGTGCTCCGTGGCCGGTTGTGACGCCGACTCACTGCTCAATCAGGTGTGGCTGGGGGTGCAGGGGGCCATCCTTGCCCTTCTGCTGCCCTGGCACCCACCCCATTGTGGCCCCTTGTCCAGGCGGTGCACCAGCGCAGGCCCCGACTCCTCCCCCAAAAACACACAACAAGCCGTGCCTGCCCTTGCGCCGCTGCAGGTTGCCCAGGCAGCGCGCGCGCCGTGGGCGTCCTGGCTGGCCACCCCCGCCGCCTCCTGGCTTGACGACTTCCTCTCCTGGGCCTCGCCCGAAATACCGCAGGCACGTAGGCCGTGGGAGGGGAAGGGTGGCCCTGGCATGCAGGGGCGGCCCCGCTGTGGCCTTGTGTCGGCTCCGCTGCCTGAAGCTCACAGGTGGCGCCTGCTGCGCGCCTGTGCCCCCCGCAGTGCTGCCGCGAGTTTGCCAACGGCACGCGTTGCCCCGCCCCCGACCAGCCGCCCTGCTCGCAAGAGCCCGATGCCTGCGCCGAGTGCACGCCCTGCTTCGCTCCCGGGGACCTGCCTGGGGGCGGCCAGACCTGCAGCAGTTCCAGGTGAGTGGTGGGTGGGTGGGCGGGTGGGCGATGCCCACCGGCAGGGAAGCTGAGGAGCTCCTCCTTCCTGCCAACTTGCTGGTCCGGCTCGCGGCTGGTTGGCTGCACCCACCTTGGCCGGTGCAAGCCCCCCTCCTGCCGCAGGAGAAGCTGCCCTGGTTCCTGCAGTCGCTGCCCTCTGCGGGCTGCGCCAAGGGCGGCGCAGGCGCGTACGCCGACGCGCTGCAGCTGGATGGAGACGACCCCACGGGGTGGCGGGGCTGGGGGCGCGGGGCGTGGTGGCCGCCTCCTCCTTCCGCGCCAGCTACGTCACCCTCGCCCGCCAGACAGACTTCATCGCCGCGCTGCAGGTGGGCGGAGGGGGCGGGGGCTTGCCAGGCTGCAGGCCAGGCCGCGCGGCGTGGCAGTAGGTGTGAGGGACCCTGCTCGCTCCTGCCGACCCGCCAACCCGCGCCCCGCCGCTCGCGAGTGCAGGCTGTGCGCAGCTTCTGCGCGGCTGCCTCGGCGCGCCTGGGCCTGCGCGTCTTCCCCTACTCCGTCTTCCACATCTTTTTCGAGCAGTACCTCACCATCGACGGGAGGCGCTCACCCTGCTGGGCTCGGGTGCGGGCGGCGCATGCGTCGCGCGTTGCGCTGGGGCAGCGCTTGCGCCTGCCTGAGGGGTTGCATGGGTGGAATAGCGCTTTGGGCTGCCTCCCACCCCGCCCCTACGTCGCGTGCACGCCGCCCCTCCCCAGCCTGCGTGGCTGTGTTTGTCATCTGCCTGGGCGCCACGGGCAGCCCGTGGTCGGCCACGCTGATCGTGTGCACGCTGTGCATGCTGCTGGTGGACCTGCTGGGCTTCATGGTGCTGGCCGGCATACAGCTCAACGCGGGTGGGTGGGGGTTTGGGGGTGGCTGGGGGGGGCTTTGGGGGTGGAGGCGCTAGCGTGTGTGTGGTGGGGGTCTTGCTGTGGTGAGGCATCGAGTCCTGGCCAACATGCCCCCCTCTCCACACAAACACACACACACAGTGTCCCTGGTCAACCTGGTGATGTCTCTGGGGATAGGGGTGGAGTTCTGCGCCCACCTGGTGCACGCGTTTGTGGAGGAGAGCGGCACCAGCGAGCAGCGGGCGGCGGCGGCGGTGGCCGACGTGGGCGCCGCCGTGCTGTCGGGCATCACGCTGACCAAGGTGGCGGGTGAGGCGCCGACGCTGACGCCGGAGGCTGGAGTGGGTTGTGTGTGCGCTTGTACGAGCGCCGCATGGCAGGCAGGTTTGGGATCCCCGCTGTGCACGGCTGCTTCCCTCCGCTCCCATGCTCTGTGTGTGTTGCCCGCGCACCCCGGCAGGCGTGTGCGTGCTGGCCGCCTCCCGCACCCGCATCTTCGAGGTGTACTACTTCCGCATGTACGGCGCGCTGGTGGTGCTGGGCGCCGCCCACGGCCTCGTCTTCCTGCCCGTCCTGCTGGCGGTGCTGGGGCCCCAGGAGCTGGAGGTGCGTTTTATTTTTTTGGGGGGGTGGTGTGGCGTGTGGTGCGGGACTGCAGCGCGGCAGCCGCCCCTGCAGTGCGGCGCACAGGCCGCGGCCGCGCTCACGCCCGGCTGCCTGCCGCCGCCCGCCCATCCGTGCAGCACTGGCGCTTCCGCGTGCAGCAGCAGCTGCAGAAGGTGCAGTCGCAGCGGCTGGAGGCGCGCCAGCGCATTGTGTCGCTCATGCGGCAGCGCCAGCGGCAGCAGCAGGAGCAGCAGGGGGACGGCGAACGTGGAGAGGGCGGCGTGGCGGCGCCGCTTGAGCCCCTGCTCGGCAGCAGCTGGAGGTGGAAGGCGCGGCAGGATCGCCGGCGGGCAACACCTGAGAGCACACCGGAAGGTGTGGCCGCGCCTGGTGCCCCCAGCAGGCTGCTGCAGCCTCCCAGCACCGGCATGCCGGTGCTGCACGGGGCCTGCCTCCCTGCTCGTGGTGCACCGCCACGGTGGGGGATCGGGCAGGCACCGTCACGTCATTGCAGCCCTCATGCTGCATGAGGCGCGCCTGCCCTCGTGGCCCCACTATTGCCCGTCCGATGTCAACCAATGCGCTGATTTACACAGAGTGGACACGGCGGCCATGCCTGTGGCCAGGGCTAGCGCCGTGCCAGGAAGGGGTTGGGGATGGAGGAGGCGCGCAGGTTGGGGCGGGTGGGCAGCCGCCGCACCTCCTCCGGCGTCAGCTCCACCAGCGCCGCCGAGCGGGGAGCGGGAGTGAGGTGGCCGGGCGACGCGCCGGCTGGTCTCTGGGCCAGAGCGCGCGCCACAGCAGGCGGCAGCACTGGAGGACCGCTTGGTCGCCAGCCGCCCGCAGCGTGGTGCTGCTCGGAGGGCGATGCCGGGGTGGGGGCCGCCGCTGGGCTGGCGGGGGCAGGCTGCGCGGGCGCTTGGTGTGGTGAGGGCAGACTTGCAGCGAGGCGAGGGCGCTTGGGGTGCGGCGGCTGAGCCTCCCACACAGGCGGTGCCGGCATGCCCTCCCCTCCGCCACCGCCTGCTGCAGGCGGCTCAGCTGGGCGGCCCGGATCTTGCGCTGCGCAGCAAGGATGGTGGGGAGCAGCGCGGCAGGGGGCGGGCTCTGTGCCCGGGGCGGGGTGCGCTTCCGCCCGCCACGCCGGGACCCCGATTGGGGCGGCCATCGCCGGCCTGCGCGAACACTGGAGCCTCCTGGGCATGCTCCCTTGCAGCCGCCACCGCAGCGGACCGCTGCTGCTGGGCGTCTTCCTGCCGCCGTGCCTCGGCCAGGCGCTGCGCCGCTGCCGCCGCCTGCTCTCGGTCCGCGCCCACCCTGCTGGGGCGCAGGCTGGGCGGCAGGTGCACGTAGGACAGCCCGTCGTCGCCGCGCTCATGCACCAGCCGCGACGGCCGCACGCCCGCGCGGGGGAGCAAAGCGGCTGGGTGCCACGGCCTGGGGGCCCGCAGGGGCTGGCGCTGGTGCGCCCCACCCTGTGCCAAGCGGTGCAGCGGGTGGCTGGGGCTGCCCCAACGGCGAATCTGTCCGCACGCTGCTGGGGACGGGGGAGGGGCGGCAGCCTGCATGTAGCAGGAGCGGCGGCAGCTCGTGCTGGGGTGAGCTGCGCGTTTGGGCTGCTCAACAGTGTGAATGACCATGCAGCAGGGAGCCCGCTGCACATCCCGCCCCCACACCTGCTCCTCCACGCTGGCCGTGCCCTGACGCCCGCTGGTCTGCACCGCCGCCGCAGCCTGACTGCCGGGCAGCAGGCCCTGCTGACCATCGTCCCCGCGCGACTCGCGGCCGCCACTGGGTTTGTCATGCTGCACGGCTGCATGCCTGCGGGTTGCCGCCTTGGGCTCCTGCGCAGCCGCCTCGGCCTGCACGGCGGTGGAGGCCGCCAGGCGGAGCTGCGGGAAGCTGTGGCGCACGCCTGCCGCGGGCTGCTCAGCCGCCGCCGCCGTCTGCGTGGCCATACTGGTGCGGTGCGGCGGCCGAGGCTCAACCTGCGTTGGGCCGCCAGCTGCTGGCGCGCGCGTGGCAGCTGCCTGTGCAGCCTGGGCAGCTGCAGGGCGTGCCGCCCGCCGTGCCTGCGGCAGCTCAAGCGGCTCCCCCGCCGCCTCCTCCTCCTGCTCCTGCTCCGTCAGGCGTTGCAGGCCCAGGCGGCTGCGCTGCTGCTTGGCTGCAGCTCGCTGCTTGCTCAGCTGGCGCTCGCTGCTGCGCAGCAGCTCCAGCACGTCTGCGGATGGGGCAGGCAGCTTGGGCGGGCGGGGTGGGCAGGCAGGTCCCCCATGTGGGCGGGCGGGCAGCTTGCATGGGTTGGAGCGGCAGGCTCACTCCATGAACCAGGCGCTTGACGCCACACCGGCACAGGTCACGCATCCATGCAGACACCCACCTGGCTCTTCGCTCGCGTCCAGCAGGCTGCCAACTCCCGCTGCTGGCACGGTGGGGAAGGCAAACCCGCCACTGTCGCGCCGCGCTTTGGTGCCCGAACGCGCACCAGGGCCGGCTGCTGTCTTTTCAGCCTCAGCCACAGCCACAGCCGCCTCAGCTGCAGCCAGCACTGCAGCCGTGTCCAGGTTGCCTGAGGCAGCCGCGCCCGTCCGCGCTGCTGCCTCACCAGCAGCCAACACCGCCGCAGCATCGCTGGGGTCTGCTTCAGCCAGCGCCTCGATCAGCTTCCGCTCCTCGATGGCTAGTGCTGCCCGCGCCTCCACCTCGCGTGCAAGCACAGCAGCAAGCGCTGCCTCCCTGAGCTCCGTGGGCCGCTCGCGCTCCCCGCTGTCCGGCTGGCCATCGTGCGCTGCATGCCGCACTGTCCCTGCTGTCACAGCAGGTACCGCCGCCGGAGACCCTGCAAGCCCCCGGCTGTGCTGCCTGAAGGAGAGGGGAGGAAGTGGCTGGGGTTGGGGGCACGTGCTCACGCAGCTGCGACTCTGGCCACTGGCTGAGGGTTGGCGGCAGGGTTGGCAAGGTGTCCAAAAGGGGCTGCCCTGTGTGGCAGCAGCCACAGCGACCGAGGCAAACTCTGCCTTCCTGGCGACGGCAGCAGCCTCCAGTCCGGGGGCACCATCCTGCACCGCTTGCGCTGTCTCCTTGACCGCTTGAGCATCCACTGGAACGAGGACAGCAGCGTCTGGCGCAGCTGCGGGCGGCGGGGCAGCGCCGCGCTCAGGCGCCGCGAGCTGCCCTGCAAGGGGGTGCTGACGGGGCGGGCTCCTGCCTCGCCTCCTCTGCCTGCGCATCGTCCATCACGACGTCCTGGCCCGGCTGCCCCGCCTCTGCCGGCACTGGCGACACAGCCACGACCTGGGTGGGAGGCAGGGAGCTCCAGGGGTGGCGCCCGCCTGCCCGCCCATGCAAGGCTCCGCCGCCTCTGCTGCTTCCACGGCACCGCCTTGACCGCCTGCAGCGCCAGCCTCCTGCTGCTCCTCCTCAGCTGCGCCAGCCATGCCCGCGGCTCCTTCCTGCAGCGGACAGAGTGCTGACGTCAGCAGCGCTCCCGAAAGACTGGATATCAGCAACGCCAGCAAGCAAACGCCCTGCCACAACCCGGGTTCGCGTAGGCCAGCGGTCCACCTGGGCGAGTGCGGATGCGCCAGCGCCTTGAGCCAGCTCGGCAGGCAGCAGCGGCGGCGGAGCAGGTGGCTGGGAGGGCTTAGCACCGCGCGCGCTGCCAGGGGAGGCCGGAGGGGCTGCGCGCTGCGGCGAGGAGATGGCGGCCAGCAGGTCCAAGAAGCCGCCTGACAGGCGGCGCTGCTGCCGCTGCCGACCTGCGGCGGGCGGTGACCCGAAGCCTTCCCTGGGCAGCTGCGTGGCAGTGGGGGCCCGCACGAGGCACGCGAGCCGCCACCGCAGGAGCGCCAGCTGCTGCTGGTGTTTGCAGGTCACCTCCCGCTGACTCTCCTGAGAAGGGCGGGGGGCCGAGGAGGCGCGCTGGGGATGTTGGCGCGGCAGCGGCCGCAAGCGCAGCAGTCGCCGGGGGCCGGGCAGGCTCTGCTGCCACAGGTGGCTGGCGGCCCACTGGCTCCAGGTGCCCTGACGGTGCCGCTGATGGCCCGCCGCCTGTGGCCCTGGCACCCGGGTCCAGCGCAGGTGGCTTGGAGTTCCAAGCAGTTGCTGATGGCTGCGTGCCCGACGGAGGCTGCGTGAGAGGGGTGTCGCCGTCCACCACAGCTCCGACATTGTCTGGAGCCTTGGCCGCCGCAGTAGCACCCTCTTTGTGACCAGACGCATGTTCTTGCTGGTGGAGGGGCAGCTGCTGGCTTGCGGCCAGCTGATGGGGGAGGGGCTGGGCAGGGCCCTGAGTCAGGAAGGTGCCGGGAGCTGGGGCCTGCTTGGCCTGCAGGCAGGCAAGCGATGGCACCATGAGCACAGGAAAGGTGGTATGCTGCCGCAAGTTGCGGTGGTCCCGCCAGCTCACACCACCAAGGCACTGCCTTGCCTGCGAAGCATTGCGCCTGAAGGCTTGCGTCAGCGCCCCCAGCGGGCCAAGCAGCCAAGACCCGCTGGTGGCGCGTCGGGCCCCAGCGCCACGACTGTCAACGCTGTCGCCCCCAGCGACTCCTGTGCTGCCGCGCTGCCCTGAAGGCTGTGCGTCTCCTGCGTGACTGGTTGGCGCTGCTTGCCCAGTTCTGCTTGGGCAGCCAAATGTTGTTCTGCCTGGAGCTTGCGCTCCGCCTCCTGCTTGCGTCCCGAACCGCCAGCGCCTGCCAGTCCGATTTCCGCCAGGCCAGGCGCCTGGCTGTCGGGCAGCTGAGTAGCAAAGAAGGCAAGGTCTTCGAATTGCGCCTCTGCCTGCGTCAGCAAGGCTCCCTCCCTGCGCAGGTGGTCAAAGAGGCAACCAGCCTCGATGCCCTGGCAACGGTTGCCAAGCAGACCCTCAGCAACGATGGAAAAGCACTCAGAGCAGCCTCTTGCAGCGGGGCTCACCAGCCAGGCTGTGTGCCCGCCTCGACGGAAGCCAGCCCGACCTGCCCTGCCGCAGCTGCCCTCAGCTCCTCCGTCACATCCTGGGAGTCGTCATCCTGTGACGCCGGCTGGCCCAGGGCTGCTGCAGCATCTTCCCAGGGCCCATCCTCATCAGCCTGAGTGGCAGGCGGCATGCTGGGTGCCGCCTCGGGCTCTTTGCTGAGAGGCTCAGCGGTTGCAAGTGACACCTGCTGCATCTGCTCTGGCCTGTCCATTAGCTGGGGCACAACTGCTGGCTGAGCAAGGTGGCGATCACTGGGAGGCTCGGCTCGCGCTGCTGCTGACGCAGTCGCAGCCCCGCCTGCTGGATTGTCCTGGTGGGCTGCTGCTTCCAAAGAAGCCTGCTGCTCCGCACCGCCCTTCAGAACGCGAGGGCTGACTGGTGGTGCTGCCGACCTGACGTTAGCAGAAAGCGGCGACTCGCCCAGCGAACGCACGAGGTCTGCCACCTGCTGGTGTGCCTCAGACACAGTCTGCTGCTGACACTGCTGTGGGGGCTGTGACCCACGTCAGCATCCGCAGTCGCGCCGCCGCCTGCTGTAGCCGCGGCTGGGCTGCCTGCGGGGACAGCAACCGCAGCTGCAGGCTGCCTCGCCGGGCTGCCCAGCACCGGCGCATCCTGACCTGCATCCAAAATTGGCGGCGGACCCTGCTGCTGCTGCTGCTGCTGAAACTGGCCAGCTCCCGACTGGCCTCTCAGCTCCGGGACGTGCGAGTCGTCCGCTGCGACCACGCCATCAAGCACCTCGACGGTGGGCTGCACCCGTGCGCCGACAGCATGCTGCAGTGGGGCCTGCTCAGGCTCTGGTTTTCCTGCCCCCTCCTCAGGTGGAGCGGCCGACTGGAGCTCATCACCAAGATCTGCCGGACGCCATGCTGCATCCAGCAAGGGACAACAGAGGGCACAACTGAGCGGCGCGGGCGACCCAACAGCGCAGCAGGCGCCCTGCGCATCAGCTGCTGCACACGCCTGCAGACCTTGTGAACTGTTCAAAAACTCCTCTTGATCAGGAGGGATAGCTGCCGCGAGCAGAAAGGCGTCAAAATCGAAATCCTCGGCTGCCATTGTTTTTTGTGCCCGCTAAGCGGTCACTACAAGGTTAAAAGCCGCCACATATGCATTTCTGCAACGGTTCCGCGGCAGGCCGCCCAAATATTGCAAGCGGGACGGCAGCGACAGCGCTGCCGATACAGGCGCACTTAGACGGAAAGGAGCGCAGCAACTCGTTTCCAACCAAACTTCTTTAGTCTAGACCCCTCCGAAAGTGTGCAGGTTGAGCCGCCACAGCATGCGCGGCGCACTGCTGCCAAGGTCGGCGGCGCGGCACCACCATCCCTCTCACCGGCTAAGCTAAGGCTTTGTACCAAGCTCACACTTTGCGCAAGGGATTGCCTCTTGCGATGCTTGGTAGGGGTGCCCGCATGTCAACCTGTGAAAATGAGGAACCGTGAACGGCAGCAGTGCGGCCATCCTCTTAACAGCAGGGGCAAGCCCTCGGCGGGTTGGCATTGGGGCATTATGGCTTCTGCACACTTACAGTAGACAGCAGGCTGAAGAGGTCCTCCTGCTCATTGACCATGATCAAGTTGGCGTCCTGGCGAGCATTGATGCCGGTGGCCTGCACTGCGGGCGAGAGCAGGGAGCGCTGGGCTTGGAGTGGCTGGCAGCGCTCATCGACCATGCTGACTGTGGAACAGTGTGCCTTTTCTGTTCAATCGCAGCGCACCTCTACGCTTCCCTGCTGCTTTGCCGGCCTGTGATGCGATTCGAGCGTCTGCCCTTCTCGTTGCTGCAACCTCGCTGGCATAGCTCGACAAGACGTACGTAAATGCTAATGAGGGCTAGATGAAATTGCAGGAGCCGGATAAGTTTTGACTGCCTCTGAGGTGGCAGCGATCTGGGCCAGGATTTGGCAGTGCCTACTGCAGAAAGCGGAGGACTGCCAGTTAAATCTGCTTCGTTACAAGCTGTAATCAGCAGCAAACGGGAGGTCATAATTTGAAACTAAACATGAGGACCTGCCTGCAAACGCATGCCCGCATGAGGCAGGGAGAGATCATGCAACAAAACCGGGCGCACTTTCAGGCATTGTTCCCCACGACCAACGAGGAAATTACGAAAGCAGTTGTTAATCGGGATATGGCCGGGCCAACGGGCCCTGCTCTGCCCTCCTCGCCTTATTTGAGCGCTTGTCAGCTTCTGGCCTGCACGACGGTCTGCAGGAGATGCAACTCAGAAAAACAGGCAACTGACGGTCCAGGAACTGATCAAAAAGGGCTGAGCAGTCCAAGAAGAGGGGAAAAGGGTTGGTATCAGGTAGCGTCAAAGAAAGTCATGTCTGTGTTTGTTGGGTGCTCAGTGTCCCTAGCAGGATGGGTCATCGGGCCAGCGGCGGCTGGCAGGGTGTGGCAGCATGGATGCCTCCACGCCGCACCCAGAGCTCGCCAGGGCGATGTGCTGCTGTGGCTGCACCTGGCCAGCAGCTGCGCCCCCAGTCAGGGGTCGTAGTCTGAGTCGAGGTCGGTGGCGTCCGACGCATCCATCGCCTCGCTTTCGCCGGCGCTGTCAAAGTCGCTGTCGCACAGGGCTGCCGAGATGCTGCTGAAGTAGCCCACCAGCGGCTGCTGCCCGCCGCCGCCGCCCGCGTCGCCGCCGCTGCCGTCCGAGGGCTGCTGCTGCGGCGAGCGCCCCGCCAGCCGCGCGCCCAGCATGCGCTGCTCCATCTCGATGGCGCTGCGCACAGCGGCCAGCCCCGCGCCGCTGTCGTTGCCCACGATGCTCTCCAGGGGCACCTGCAGCAGCAGCCCCGCTGCGGCGTCGGGGTCACCGCCGCCGCCGCCGCCGCCGCCGCCGCCGCCGCCAACGCCGCGTGCATTGCGCGCACCGCCCGCGCCGCGCCCGCCTGCAGCTGCGCCGCGCTCTGCGCCTGCGGCTTGCTGCGCCCGTCCAGCCAGTTGCGGATGGTGGTGCGCATCTCCTCCCAGGCCGCCGCCAGCAGGCCGTACGACCCCTTGCCCTGTGCGCACACATCCAGCTGCGCGCGCCACGTGCCGCCGCACCCAGGCAGCGGCTGATCGTCGGTCAGCAGCGCTGTGCGCAGCTCCTGCACGGCCAGGCGGGGCATGCGGCGCGCCTGGGTGCGCCAACTCCGTGCCAGCTGGACCGGAGGGGGCACGCAGCCCTGCAGGGCAGTGGCGCCGCCGCAGGTCCCGGTGCTGGCAGGCACCGCCCCCAAGCAGCCCCACCTTGAGCCGTGACGCAAAGTCGGCGATGACCTCGGTCTGCTTGACCTGCCGCCGCCAGGTGGTGCGCTGCGGGGGCAGGAGGGACCTTGCAGCTGCGCTCAAAGGCGGCGCGCCGCGCTGGCGGCGGGCCTGCAGCGCACCCGCGGCAGCTGGCCAGCCAGGGCGCGGCCCCCCCCGCCAGCCGCCCACCTTGGCCTTCCAGTTGCGCCGCACCGAGTTCCAGGGAATGACGTCCTCCAGGCCCAGCACCTCCAGCCGCATGACGCGCAGCGCCTCGCGGTGCCGCGGCTCCACCACCGCGCGCTGCACAACCAGGCTGCCGGCGCGGGGCCCAGGGCCGCGGCGCCGCGTGGCGTGGCGTCGTCGGGCAGCCCGCCGTCCCGCGGCCCCCGCCGGTCGGCCGGCCGCTTGAAGTCGGCTGCCGCTGAGAAGTGGGCGCGGACGAGGCGCACCGCTGCGGTGGCCGCCGCATGCAGCTGGCTGGTCTGCACCGCCGTCAGGAAGGACATGTCCTGCACCAGCTGCTGCACCAGCGGGTCGGCAGAGTCAACCGCCTGCAGCCGGGGGGTGGGGGTGTTGTCCAGCAGACAGGATGATGCAAGCATGCCTGTAGTGCACTAAGGACCATACACTGCGGTTCATGAGCGGCATGGTGCAAGGGCAGCCCGAGGCTGGGGGTAGCACTGAACCCAGCGGCGGAGCCCGTGGCGGCGCACCGGTAGCTGCAAGTCTGGGTCACGCGGCGTAAGTGGCGTGCTGTTGGCGCCCATGAGCAAGTCCAGGCTGACCATTTTCGCGCTGCCCGGTTGGTCTGAGGGCAGAAGGCTATCAGCCCGCCCAGGGAGGACGGGTTGCAGGCCTATAGCCTGCATAGCTCTCTTCAGGCGGCCGTAAAATCAAGAGAAATGTCTTTTGGCGTCCCAAACCCTCTCACAGCGAGCAGGCCTCTGTCGGCACCTCGGCTGACGCGGTTTCAGCGTTGTGGCAAGCAAAATTCGTCGCTGCAGACATGCACAAAGCTAGTCACGGTGCATGTAGACCTCCAGATGCAACACACTTGCGCTTCCTTCTGCCACCCTGTCACATCCTTAACGATGAGGCCCGAACCCCATTTGCATGCCATTGTCATTGGAAAACCTCGTTGCTGTTTTGCTGCCGGGACGAGATGGACGCCGGTGTGCTAGAGACCGCCTTTCTCGCTGCTCAAGAGGAGGTGGGGCGTCAGGGTGACGTTGTGCGCTCTCTGAAGGCACAACTGAAGGATGGCAAGGTCGAGCGGGTGAGCCCTTTCTGCCGCTGATCGACGGGCCAGCATGCTCTCATGCCGGTCAGTTTCTGCGAGGTTTGGCGGCCAGGGAACGCTCCCCTTTTGAAGCGTTCATTGAGGGCAGCCGTGGCTTGCAAGCCTCATCCCGCCAGGAGAGAGAGTGGTGTGCGGCAGTGGCACCGCCGGCGGCCAGCAGTGGCAGCAGGTGCAGCCTCAAAGACTGCGCAGGTCATTGGATTTGGGACGTGCTGCCCACTCACATGGGACTGGTTCCCTGCAGAGCGCCGTCGATGAGGCCATTGACAAGCTGAAGGAGCTGAAAATTGAGTTGGAACGCAAGCAGAAGGTGGGGCTGAGCAGCGCTCCGCATCGGCTGTGCATCTGGGAGTTGCTCTAGCTTTGTGACTGTTTATGTGGCATGTCCACCGTGTCGCGTGCAGGCGTATGAAGATGCCACCGGCAAAACTGCTGCGGCCAACAAGGAGGCCTTCCGGGCCGCGATGGTGGGTCTGTGGCCTGCAGCAAACCGCTGCCGGATCGCTCGCTTGCATCAGCTGGCAGATGCAGTGCAGTGGCCTTGCTCTTGCACAATCGTTGTAACGACGAGCCGAACTGTGATGCTTGCGCATCCCCTCTTGGCCCCGCCGCAGCTCAACGCGCTGGAGCGCCGCCTGTTCTTCATCCCCTCCTTCAAGATCTACGGCTCCGTGGCCGGCTTCTACGACTACGGGCCCCCGGCTGCGCCATGAAGCAGAACGTGACGCAGACGTGGCGCAACCACTTTGTGCTGGAGGAGAACATGCTGGAGGTGGGCAGGCATAAAGGGGGCGCCGGCGAGGCGCCAGAGCACGTGGCGCGGGCTGCGGAGCGGCGGGGCGTGCGCTCCCCAGCCCTGCTCACCAGGCCACGTCGCGCGCGCAGGTGGAGTGCCCTGCTGTGACCCCGAGATCGTGCTCAAGGCGTCGGGGCATGTGGAGCGCTTCACCGACTTTATGGTGAGGTGGTGGAGGGCTGGGAGAAGGGGCGGGGCGGGCGTCACCATTGCGAGACCCAACCTTGTGGCAGCGGGTGCTGCGGAACCAGCAGCAGGCAGTGCGACGGCTAAGACCGTCTTGCCCGTCACACGCACCGCCACTGTTCACCCGGCAACGCGTGCCCCCTCCCCTTCCCCAGGTCACCGACGTGAAGACGGGGGACTGCCACCGCGCCGACCACCTGCTGGAGCACGCGCTGGAGGCGCTGCTGGAGGACGCCAAGAACCCGCCCTTAGCCGAGGAGGCCAAGGTAAGTGTGTGTGTGTGTGTGGGGAGGGGGGCCGGCGTTGCCAGCGCGCTCGCTTGCCCCGCTTGCAACAAGCTGCCGTTGCCGCAAAGCCGCAGACTTCATGCCCGGGGGCGCGCGCGAGCTGACAGCTGGTCGTGCTCGCAGGCGCTGATGGTTTTGTTTCAGGCCTGGCAGGTGGCGTGCCCGCCAGCGCCCCGCCTCAGGCAGCTGCGGCCCCTCCCGCCTGCAGGCTGCCCGCGACCTGCTGGCGCGGGTGGGCGAGCTGGGTGCGCAGGAGCTGGGCGATGCGCTGTCGCGGTACGGCGTCAAGGCCCCGGACACCAAGAACGACATCTCCGCCCCCTTCCCCTTCAACCTCATGTTCAAGTGCGGGGGCTGGGGAGGGCAACCCCGGCCTAGGCGTCAGCTACGCCTGGAGGGCGGCAGCGGCCAGTCGCAGCAGGGTGTGCTGGGCACGCTGGGCACAATTAAAAACCGTGGTGCACACCCTCAGCATGGCTCGCCGCTACCCCCGCCCCCACCCCGTGCAGGACGTCCATCGGCCCCAAGGGCGACATGGTCGGCTACCTGCGCCCGAGACCGCCCAGGGCATCTTTGTGAACTTCAAGGACCTGCTCTACTACAACGGCTCCAAGCTGCCCTTCGCCGCTGCCCAGGCAAGCGCAAATGCGCACGGTGCCCGGGCGGGGCGGGGGCCGCGCAGCAGCCAGGGGGCTGAGCTGGCAGGGTTAAGCACCTGCTGCGGTGGAGGCTGGCGAGTGGGGTGTGCGCTGGAGCCGTCGGACTTTGAACACCGGCTGGCCTGGCCCGATGGGCGTCGGCCATTGGACATTGCCTCGGGTGTCTTCAAGGGCGCTTTGCCCGCCCCACCCACCCACTTTGCCGCCCTTCCCAACCTACTGCTGCGCAGATTGGCAATAGCTACCGCAACGAGATCTCGCCCGTGCCGGCTTGCTGCGCGTGCGTGAGTTCACGCAGGCCGAGATCGAGCACTTCTGCAACCCGGCTGACAAGGTGGGCGCAGGCGTGGGGGCGGCCAGCGTGCTGTGCATACGGCCTGCCGGCGATCAGCGGCTGCTCTCTCGCTGCTGCACTTGGATTTCTCCGTTTTCCAGGACAATCCCCCCTCTGCAGAGCCACCCCAAGTTCAAGAGCGTGGCGGAGGTGGCGCCGCTGCTGTACAGCCGCGCCCTACAGATGGGCGACGAGAAGAAGCCTCAGCGCATGGCGTTGGGCGCCGCTGTGGCGGACGGCATCATCGCCAACGAGACGCTGGCCTACTTCATCGGCCGCACCTACCTGTTTGCTCAGCGCGTGGGGCTCAACCCGGACCGCGTGCGCTTCCGCCAGCACCTGCAGCACGAGATGGCGCACTACGCGGAGGACTGCTGGGACTTTGAGGTGGAGTGCTCGTACGGCTGGGTGGAGTGCGCGGGGCTGGCAGACCGGTCCGCGTACGACCTCAACGTGAGCCCGCCCTCGGCGTGTGTTTGTGTGTGTGTATGTGTGGGCTTGCGCACGGCCTTGGGAGCTCGCCGCCACCTTCTGTCTGCCCCTCGGCTTTTCGGCGCCCGCTCTGTTCCAGCACTCCCCCTGAAGAAGCAGCGCATGTGTCTCCCGGCAGGCCCACTCCGCCATGTCCAAGGTGGAGCTGAGCGCGTACGAGCGGTACGACGTGCCGCGCGAGGAGGACGTCCTGTCCATCCTGCCCAACAAGCGGGAGCTAGGCAAGCTGTTCAAGAAGGAGGCCAAGGTGGTGGCCGACGCATTGGAGGCCATGTGCGAGAGTGAGCCGCGGCGGCTGGGGCGCGCCTGGCTGGCGGGGTATCCATGTCGCCAGTGTGCTACCTCCAGCGATGCTTGCAAGATGCATGCAATGCCTGCGCATCGCGCACGCATGGCCAAATGAGCTTTCTGGCTGCACGACCCCCCCCCCCCCAAGGCACCGCGCTGGACATGGCTGACAAGCTGTCTGCCGGCCAGAGCGTGCCCATCAAGGCCGACGGCCAGGTGTTTGAGATCCAGCCGGGCTTTGTGGAAATCAAGAAGGAGCGCAAGAAGCTGAGCGGCAGGTGGGTGCAGCAGGAGGCCCTCCGCCTGCGCGCTGCACACGCGTCCAGGCCACCCTCCTCACCCTTCCCCCGCCCCGAACCGCAGGAGCCTCACCCCGGCGGTGATTGAGCCCTCCTTTGGCATCGGCCGCATCCTGTACTGCATCTTCGAGCACTGCTACTACACGCGGGAGGGCGACGAGCAGCGCTCCGTCTTCGCCTTCACCCCGTCACCGCACCCGTCAAGTGCACCGTCTTCCCGCTGCTGCAGGTGCGCAGGGAGGGTGCGTTGCCAGGCGTGTCCACTGGTCAAGGCTCACGAACAATGTCATGGCAGCACTGCAAGGTGCCGGATGAGTGGCGCCCACCCTACTCCGTGCTGCTCACCACCCCTCGCAGCGAGCCGAGCTCAACGAGCGGGCCGAGGCGGTGTCGGCGGCGCTGACGCGGGAGCGGCTCAGCAACACGGTGGACACAACCGGCACCACCGTCGGCAAGCGGTGGGCGCCGCCGCCCACGAGCCGCGCTGCTCGACGCTGGTGGCATGGCTTCATCGCTGCTTGCCGCTAGCCTTCCCTCTGTTCTAGCATCCAAAATGCCAGCAGATCATTCATCAGGCCTTGCTCCCCCCCTCCCCTGCCCGTTGCCTGCGGCAGGTATGCACGCACGGACGAGATTGGCGTGCCGTTTGCCATCACCATCGACTACCAGACCCTGGAGGACGGCACCGCCACGCTGCGCGAGCGTGACTCCACCGCGCAGGTGAGGCCGCCGCTGGTCTGCCCCTTGGTGAGGTCGTGCCAACGCCGCTGCTGGTCACTGCCCACAATGCAGGTCCGTGTGCCCGTTGCGGAGCTTCCAGGCCTGGTGCGGCGGCTGACCGACATGGAAGTGACGTGGACAGACGTCACCGCACAGTACCCCGCGCAGGCAGCCAGCAGCGTCGAGTGACGCGCCAGCCGCGGCGCTCTTGCCGCACCTTGACACAACGGTACACCTTGACTCGTGTGTAAGTGCAGGTGTAGGTGCACTTGTGTCGAGTGTATCCAACAGGCGCCCTTGATTTTCTTGAGGATGGGCAACTGATAGAAAAACAGGTACTTGGTGGGGCTTCGTCAGCGCGTTGAGCGAGGCGGCCATGCAGCGGCATTGTGCGCATGCCCATGGTGGGCGCATGTTTCGCACTTCATCTTGCTTGATCACATACTTCTGCACAATGAGCTGCCTGTCCTGTTCAGCAACCTTGCGTAGTGGTTGGCCAAACGTACCATCAAGCAGCGGCGAGGTACAGGTGGCGGAAGAAGAGTTTTCAGGCAATCCATGATCTCATCGTGTCACTCGCAGGCGCTGAAAGTAGCGATCATCATGCTGCATGTGTTGCTAAGCCAAAACGGCAAGGCATTCTTCACCACGCTGGGTGGGGCGGTGGCGTACGTAGGAGCTTGCGGGCTGATTGGCAAGCTTGGCGTCTTGCCAGCACGTTTGGCTCGCAAGCTGATGCACATAGGTGTGAGCGGCTGCGAAGTGGTACGGCCGCCGTGCTGCTTCCAGCCCTCACGCTCAGCTGCCAAAACAACAAGGCAACGCACCTGGCAGCATTCCAGTACAGCCTCCAGTCCTTCCTTTTCTCAATGTGCAGGTACAGGACCACTCTTCATGCTGTGCTGGCCATTGTACAGCCCAGGCGCACACTCCCGCTGGCTGGCTGCCTCAGTACCCGCCCTGGCAGGCCTGCAGTTTGCCCTGGTGGGGGCGGGCATCGTCAGGACGACACGCTCGTTGCAGGCGCAAGCGTGAGTCGTGGGAGGTTGCTGCAATCCCGGCCATGCCATGTTTGAGGGCCTGCACAGATGGCTCACGCATATCCCTCATTCCGGCGCCTGGCACCCGCAGCGTAGCGGGCGGCGGGAAGAGCTGCTGCGTGGCCCTCTACTCTATGCGGCGGTGCATGTGGCGGTCACACTGCTGTGCTGGCGCCACTCTCCCGGTGGCATCCTGGCCCTCTCGGTGCTGTGCGGGCGGCGATGGCCTGGCGGAGGTTGTGGGCCGTGGCTGCAGCGCTGCGGCTGCTGCTGACGCACCGCCCGGTCAGCACGCCACGGGCAGGAAGGGCCCCAGGAGATCGTCCTGGCAGCGTCGGCTGTTGCAGGCAGGTGCCACACCGCTGCCGTGGAACCGTGGCAAGACGATGGCCGGCTCCATTGCATGCTGGCTGGGCGGCGCAGCGGCGGCGCTGCCGCTGCTCGCGCATTTCCAGCGGAGCAGCATGTTTGCTGCGCCGGGGACAGCACTAGGAGGCTGGCATGTGCTGCGGGGCGTGCTGCTCTGCTCCGCGGTGGGTGCAGCGGCCGAGTCGGTGCCGCTGGGCGGTGCCGAGGCCGGGCTCGACAATGTTACAATTACAGTGGCCGTCGCCCTTTGTTCCCGGCTTTGCTTTGGCTTTTGAGCTGTGATCACTGCGTGTAAGCAGCATTTGAGAAGTTACCAAGAGACAAGAAGTTGGTGGGCTGCGCACTGGTCCTGCATGCTGCGCTGTGTCCTGCTCTGACGCAGCAGGATTTGCCTAGAAGTTTTGCCTAGGGGCTCGCGACATGCAGATTTGCCCATTCACTGACTTTTCGACAGGCTTCTGGCATTTGTAGTGTGTATTGAACATTCTCAAGGCCCGGTCAAGGTGGAACTTGCACGGACCACAGTACCTCGAAGATGGTGAGTCTGGGATGTGGTGGGGGATGGCTCGAAGTATCTGAGCCACCTATGGAAGCGTTCAAGGCGGTTCTTCGCTCATAATTGCCACCTCCGCGACACTGAGGTCCGATTATTCGGTCTGCTGGGGGGCACCAGCCTCTTAAGAGGCCCGGGGCTGACCTTCCTACCTAGTTGTCATTCACTGACAGGTTGGAGCGAAGCAAGCCGCGAAGCGCGCCGCCAAGGACGCCGCCGCCGACAGCTCGAAGCAGGCCAACGGCGGCAAGGGAAAGGGCAGCAAGGGGAAGGGGCAGCCCAAGATGCGCGCTCGTGATGAGATCGTGCCATGTGAGTTTCAGAGAGTTGAATGCTTCATAGATGCAGTGGTGTGCTGGGCTTCAAGCCAGATGACGCGTTTTGGTGCCGCTGCCCACCATTTTGATGCCCACCTGGCATGCAGGGGGCTGGGAGCAGACGGCCAAGGATGAGCGCAAGAAGAAGAATGCCGAGCGCGCACAGGTGGGCCACCATGGCCTGCACCCCCTGCCAGGCTTTTACACACAGCCAAGCAACCATAACGCCAGGCATCCAACCCGCGGATGTCGCACAACAGCGCCCCTGGTCCCACCCTTGCGCCCGTTGCAGGTAGAGGCCGCCGCCAAGGCCGTCAAGGAGATGGCGGAGCTGGGCATCAACGACAAGCCGGTGAAGAAGCAACCGGTGGTTGAGGCGGCGGCGGCTGCGCCCGCCCGGCCGCGCAGGCAGGCAAGGCCGACAAGAAGGGCAGCAAATAGGGCGCCCAAGCGCAGAAAGCGCAGGACCCTTGCAGGAGCGTTCAGAGACTGAGTGAGGAGTATTGAGTGAGGATTAAACATTCGCCAAAGTGCAACACTCTGCTGTGACGTTAGATATAATAGCCACGAAGAACGGCCAAAAGTTTGGAATGCAGCACTTCCAAAAACAAGAAAATGATGGAAGAGATTTCAGCTTGAAGAGAGGCATGCTTGTTATGCTTGCCGCATGCCGTGCTCACCGCACCCAGCATGTAGGGCCTACCGCCGAGGGCATTGCTCAGGCTGCCAGGTGGCGCAGGATGTCGGAGAGGGTGAGGATGCTGGTGGGGCGCCCCTCGCCGTCCACCACGTACAGGCGGTGCCAGCGGTGGGCCACCAGCAGGTCCAGCGCCTGACCCAGGGTGGTGCCTGGGGTGACGGTGCCCAGGGGGCGGCGCGCCGCTCTGCTGGCCCGCACGCAGGTCGGCGGCGGGGCCCAGCAGCGAGGGGAAGGCCTCGGGGTCATGCAGGCAGCGCACGTCCGAGGCGGACAGGTTGCCCACCTGCAGTTGATGGGCCCAGGGGCGCAGCGACTTGGAGCGGCATGCCAATGTATGGGTGCTGGCACGGCAGGGCCGTGCCTGGGCGCAGCATGCTGCATTGCTGCTGCTCCCTGCTCACCAGCTTGCCAGAGGCGGGGTCGGTGAGCCCCAGGCAGCTCTTGTGGTCCGTAGCCATGCGCGCGAAGGCCTCCAGCGCGGGGTGGTGGCGGGCACGCAGAATACGGCGCCCTCGTCCAGCCCCATGTCAGCCAGGGTCTGCTGCGCTGCGCCCCCAGCGCCCCCTGGTTGGCCTGCAGCAGCCGCACCACATCCAGCTGGCTGACGACGTGGGTGACCTGCGCAAGCCCGGGGGCGGGGGGGCCCCAGGGGTGTGCGAGTGGGGTGGGGGCGATGGTGCCGGGGTGCAGGGGCCCAGCAAAGGCCAGATGAGCAAGATGAGGAGGGTAAGGGGTGGGCAGCAAGGGTGATGCGTCCCCGTGGGGGCCGGCCCACGCGCGCACACAGCTCACCGCCAGCTTGCCCGAGGCCGCGCTGTGCTCCGTTGCATTCACCACGGTGGTGGGGCCCTGCTCCACCGTGTGCGCGCTGCTGGCCGCCATGCAGAGGTAGACGCGGTGGTGCATGTGGGTGCCCTGGATGTCGAACGAATTCTGCACGAACTCCAGCAGGCTGGTGCCGTCGCTGTGCACGTTCAGCAGGAAGAGGCTGCCAGCTGCACACAGAGGGTGGCAGAAGCAGCAAAAAGATGTCGTGCCAACCGCAGCGCGCCGTGTCGTGCCAACCGCAGCGCGCAGTCACGGCACGCGGGGCTGGCATCCCATGCCGCGCTCACCGTGCTCCAGCTCGCCCACGGCCTTGCCGGTCAGCGCCCTGCCCACTGCCAGCAAGTCGTCGGCGGTGAAGGCGCCTGCGCCCTCGTCCATCCAGTGCGGCTTCTTGGCATTCAGCTCCGACACCAGCTCCTTAAGGATGTCGTTGCAGGAGAGGCAGCCATGATACTCTCCCTGCAACGAGCCACACAGGGGGCTGCTGGCGTCAGCAAGCTGGCAGACAATGAGGGGGTCGGAAGAGGGGCGGCGAGCGAGCGTTGCCACTTTGCAAGAATGCCGATGAAAGGAAGGACTTCATAAAGCATCAGATCGGCCACAGGGAGTGGTGCATGGGCCGAAGTGCCCCTAACCCTTTGCACCTTAGCCAAAATGGGCAAGCTCAAAATCGAGTGTTCATCCAGGGTTTTGATAGCGGCCTCTACACGGCACCCCGTCGTGCAGGTGACGAGAGCGCCGTGGCTTAGAACGCTCGACAGAGGCGTGGAGGCTAGGAACTGCTTGGCTGACATGTTTGCTGCGATCAAGTTTGCATGAAACTGATAAAAGCTGGGTTTGCGTGGTGGCCAAGGGCGCAAGCTGCCCCATGATGCCGTCTGGCGCCATCTGAGCATTCACTGTGCCTCCTTGCCAATGATCTGTTGCATCTTGGCAGGCAGGCATCGTTCAACTACATGGCCTGTATCCCTGCTGTTGCTGAAGGGGGCGACGTGGAAGGTGATGCTGCCTGGTGCAGCCCTGCCCCGAGCAGCCGTGGAGAGGGTGTCCAGCCTGCGCACCCGTTGGCAGCTCTGTTGTTCCGGGCCAGGGCTGCATGTTCTGTGCTTGTAGCTGCGGCGGACAGTGTACTGCTGCTGTGACATGCTGTGATGGAGGGGCGCGCCATCCTGCAGGGCAGGCATGCTGCCGCTGCTGGCCTTGATCCTGCCACTGCTGTAGCCGTGGCTGCTGTTGCTGCTCCCACGCATGCTGCCCCTGCCGTTGCCCTCGAGGCTGCAGCGTCCAACCCTGCCGCTGACCTTGCTGCTGCTGCTGCTCCTGATCTTGCTGCTGCGCCCAGGCCTGCTGCTGCTCCCAAGCTTGCTGCTGCTCCCAGGCCTTCTGCTGCCTCTGCTGCTCATGTGATGCAGCGGCAGCGGCCGCCGCCGCTGCCGTGTGGTGCTGCTCCAGCTCGTTAGGATGCAGCCCCGCACCCCGCTGCTCTCCACCACGTAAAAGCATTCCCGACTCCGGGCCAAGTGCGGCGAGAACACGACCTGCAGCTTGCGCAGGGCGGGGGCCAGCCCGCCGGGCGGCGCTTGTGCTGCCGCCTGCCGCTGCAGCCGCGGCTGCTGCCGGGCTGGAGGGCCCGTGGAAGAGGGCGGGGCCCAGCCCATCTGGTGCCATGCAGCGGGAGAGGAAGAGGCGGGTGTTGATGCAGTTGGCCCACGCCAGACCAAGCGCTGGCACGACCTCCCGTCCAAGGGACACCAGGCACAGGCCGCCCGTGTGCCCGGTGTTCTTCACAGGCTGCGCGTGGGGCCGCTGCTGAGGCTGCTGTGCTGAGGCAGGCCTGCCGCCGTCCACGCTGTCCACGACCTGGTTGACCAGCAGCACGGCCAGGCCGTATTCGTCTGCATACCGCCTGCATGAAGGTCAGGCACACACCATCCCCACGGTTGGCGAGTGGCTGGGCGGCAATGCTGGCCGGCCGTCCCGGCTGCACCCTGGACTCGATCCACCCGCCTCACCTCAGCAGCGCAGAGACCTTGAAGAGCAGCTCGGTGCGCCCCGTCAGCTCGCCCACGCTGGCCAGCGCGCCTGCGCTGTAACCAGCCCCGCCCGCCCCCAGGTCCCGGAACACATGCGCCACCGAGTCGACGACCAGCAGGCGCACGGGGCGGTGGCCGCTGGCGCCCCGCCCCCTGCCAGCTGTGCGGCGCGGCGCTGCTGGTCCAGCAGGATGCGCAGGCGCTGCAGGCGGGCCAGGAGCTGCGCGCCGCCGGCCACCCCGGCCTCCACAAAGATGTTGGCGGCGGGGTCGGGCAGGCCTGCCAGCGCGGCAGGGGGTACCTGCAGCACGTGCGGTGTGATGCAGCGTGGTGAGTGAGCCCTGCCGTGGGGCATCCGCCCACCTGGCCAAGCTGCACACCGCCGCCTGCATGCCCACAGGACAGGCAGCACCTGTGCCGCATCGCTGCCGCCAGCTGGTTCAGGCGCTGCATGGCAGGAGAGCCTTCCGTGTAGACGTACACAGCGCTGCCCGACAAGCCGCCATACGCTTCGGGAGTTGCACAGACAGCAGCAGCTGAAGGCAAAGCTGCGTCTTTGAGGCAGCTGCTTCGCCTGCAGTGGCCGGGCGGCAGCGGCAGTGCGGCGCAGCAGCTTGGGTCAGCTTGTCACAGACCGATTGGCAGGGCGTTGCAATGCTATGCTGGCACTGACCTACGACCTCAGTGAGGCTGCCCACGGGTATGCCGCCGCCCAGGCAGTGATCGAGTTGAGAGCAGCCCGTGGAGACTTTGGCGGTCGGTAACGAGGTGAGCGGGCGAGGCCGCAGCTGGGTCATGACGCAACTCAGCTTGATATGAGAGACATGATAAAGAGAGGGCACTCAAATACCCGCTAGGCTCCGCATGCTGCGCAGCCTGCCACCTGGACCTCAGCACTGACGAAAACAAACTGGCGGCATCGCGGTCCAAGTATCAATCTTCGGTCTCCCTTACAGTTCAAATAGCGTTCATGCAGCAGCGCCGGAGCATCGTGGAAACCGGGGCTGCGAAACTGCAAAGCTTGCACTTAGCTGCCGCACCTAGCCAGCATGCCGGATACAGCGTCAAGTGTCGCGATGGGAACCAAATCTATCACCAGCAGTACAGCCGCCTCAGCGGCAGGCCGGCGCCCATCGGGCGGCAGCACAGAGGCGGCTGTTGACTTGCGCTTTGTCGGTGGTTTGCGGGCGGTGAGCAGCATCGGCGTCGCTGTGCTACACACCTACATGCTCTGGCAGTTCTTCCTGCCGCATGCAACCAAGTACGAGCTGACCCGCAGCAACATGCTGGTCAAGGCGGCCTCCGCAGGTGACAGGAACACTTGAGAGATTTTTGGAGAAGGAACCGTTGGTAGGGCGGCTTGGCTGATAGTCCTGGCTTTCTGCAGGCATGGCCTGGGTGGACGTGCTGCTGGTGATGAGCGCCGCCCTGGCAGCCTGGCAGCTGCTTCCAGAGCTGGAGGGGCGGCGGCAGGGCGGCCCCAGCTGCCTCAGCGTGGTCCTGCGCTACTGGCGGCGGCGGGCGCGCCGCATCCTGCCCGCCTACCTCCTCACCAACCTGGCGGCGGTGACGGCGCTGGGGCCGGCCGAGGTGGCGCGGGAGGCGGCGGCGGCCCGCTGGATGCACTTTCACAGCTGCCCGCGCACCGCCTGGGCCAACCTGCTCTTCGTGCAGAACTTCCTGGGCAACCGCGCGTGCGGTGAGCGGGCAGGTGCCTGCAGCGCGCCGCCGCGGGCCTGGCCAGCAGGGCAGTGTGGGGGGAGCAGCGTGGGCAGCCATCCCTCCAGCTCATCTGGCTGCCCCCCCCCCCAGCCATCCACCTGTGGACGCTGGCGGTGCAGGTGCAGTTCTACGTGGCCTTCCCGCTGCTGCTGTGCGCGCTGGGTCCGCGCCTCCCGGGCTTCCGCGCCCGCGTGGCTGCTGCCCTGGGCGTGGCGGCTGCCGCCGGCACGGCCTGGCGCCTGTGGTCGGTGTGGCAGGCGGAGTTCCTGGAGCTGCCGGTGGCCGACTTTGCGGTGGACCAGCGTTCGCAGCTGAGCTGGGCGCACATGCTGCACGCCGCCTACCTGCCCAGCGCGGGCCGCGTGACGGAGATGGCGGCGGGCGCAGCGCTGGGCCTGCTGCTTCGCTCGACCGCCGCCCTGCGCAGCCTGCTGCGAAGGTCAGCGCTGCGGAGTTGGCTGGTGCTGGGGCCTGGGCGCACAGCGGCCGCCGCTGCCTGGCCCCCCGTGGGTCGCTGCCTGCCTGAGCGCCGCCTGCTGGCTGCCTGCACTCCCCGCAGGCGGGCCCTCCTCTCCCTCGTGGCAGCCGGCCTGCAGGCAGCCTTCATCTACCTCACCCTCACCCGCCACCTGCTCTTCCGGCCGCCGGGGGGGCAGCCCCCTGGCCCCCGCTGCTGCCCGCCTGCACGTGGCGCTGCTGTCCTGGGGCTCGCCCTTTGTCAGCGCCCTGCTGGCAGCCACCCTGGCGGCCCTGGCTCTGCGCGCCGACCCGTTGCACGCGGCCGCCGCTCGAGCCCTCTCCCCCCGCCTGGCAGCCCCTGGCCCGCCTCTCCTACAGCCTCTTCCTCATCCACGAGCAGGCGCGGCTGTGGGCCATCCTGGCCCTGCCCGCGGGCTGGCTGCCGCGCCTCATCCAGGCACGCCCGCTGCCCAGCCTGGCCGTCATGGTGAGCGGCACGCTGGCGGTTGGCTACGCAGCCGCCCTGCCCCTGCACCTGCTGGTGGAGCAGCCGTGCCTCCCTCATGGCCTGCGGTTGTGAGACCGTTTGTAACTGCTGGGCAAGGCGGCAGCACTCTGGTAGGCGGCCAAGAGTGGCGGCAAGGGCAAGCAGCACCGGCTCCTTGCTCCGGTCTGGTAGCTGCTGCACCTGTCCCTGTCCCTGTCCGTTGTGCTGTGCCTGCCGCTGCGCGCTGGCAATGCACAGCTTGTTGAATAGGCGCCGCAGGACTGGTCAAAACGGTGTTGCCACCTGCTTCGATTGTCACCACCACCTTGTCAATGATGGTGCCCTCATAGGAAGTTACATAACCGCAACAATCAAACAATGGGCGAGTATAACCGCCGACATGAAAACAAGGTTGTTGTGAAAATGCCCATTCGCGGAAGTAGGAGTGCACTGGGCTTGAAAAGTGTGTATTGGGGTACCAAAAACGAGGTGTATCAAGTGAGCATGGAGAACTTGTGGCACAGTGCTGGGCGGCGCAGCGCTTGCATGCTCCCGGCTCCATCAGTGGGAGGTGACAGCGTCACCCGCCTGAGGGGAGCCCTCTGCCTCCAGCAGGCCCTCCACCTGCGCCAGGGCCTGGCTGACTGTGGGCCGCAGCGAGCTGTCATCCTGCAGGCAGCTCTCCACCAAGCTCTGCGGCCAGGATGGGGGGAGGGCAGAGGGTGTGCAGGGTTGAGCAGAGCTGGGCCCACAAGCGCACCGCTCTCAAGCGGAGCCCGGTGGAACAGCGCCGGGATGCGGCGCACGGCGGCGCCTACGGGCCGCACACAGCGGTGGTTGGTGTGGCAGGCGGCAGCGCGGCGCACCCTGTATCCCGGCGAACAGCCCTGGGGCAAGTCCAGCCTCTCGTGCTGGTTGGTGCGGGCGTGCAGGATTTGCATGATGCTGCGCCCGGCCCATGCCCGCCTCCCGGTGTACATCTGCGGGGAAGGGCAAGGTGGTGAGTGGCGGGTGGTGTGGAGAACATGTGCGTGTGGCGGGGTTGATGGGGGTGGGACAGGGGCTCTTGGAGAAGAGACGGAGGGAGTGCTGTGTTGCGCTCAACCCAAGAATCGAAGGGGCACAGCCAGTTCCAAGCCTCCCATGCAGCAGCCCTGGGGCACTGCAAGCACCGTGCGGCGTTGGCCCGGGCCTCCCCCCGCCCACCTCCCACAGCAGCACCCCGAACGAGTAGGCGTCGACGCTCTTTGACAGGGCGCCCTGGCTGATGAGCTCGGGGGCATGTGGGACACGGTGCCGCAGGTGGAGGTGGTCAGCTGCTGCACCCCAGGAAGCGGGACAGGCCAAAGTCGCCCACCTGCACCGCAGGAGGGGGGAGACAGGGAGGCGTGAAGTGGGGGCCATGCGCGAGGAGGGGCGCACCCCTGTCCAGGGTGGCCAGCAAGGAGCACACAGCAGCAGTATGAGCGCCGCCCATGGAGCCATCATGAGCGCTGCCCATAAATTTACCAGGGCTGCTGCCAGGCCCCACCTTGGCCTGGAAGGAGCGGCTGTCGCGGTCGCGGTGGCGCACCCCACCAGCAGGACGTTGGCGGCGGTGAGGTCGCCGTGCAGCACGTCGTGGCTGTGCAGGTAGAGCAGCGCCGAGGCCACCTCCTGCAAGGTGGTGGGGCAGAGCAATGTGTTGAAGGGTTGGCCGGGCAGCAGCTTTATGTGCAGCTGTGTGTGTGTTAGGGGGATGGGAGGTGTTGGACGGTACGCAGGCGGCTCACCCTCGCGGTTTGCAAGATGTGGCGCATGTTTGGGGGTCCAAGACCGCGGTCGGTGCGAGTACGCAGCCAGCCGCGGTCGATGGCGTCGGCCAGCGTGCCGTGGTTGCAATACTGCTGTACAATCCAAAACTCCTGGTGCACCTTGCCCAGGTGCTGGCTTGCGCCCTCGACAGCATGGGGTGGCTGCAGCTGGGGGGCTGCAAGGAAGCAAAGGAGCGGTGAGGCACGCGGGCGGGCTGCCCAGGATGCCGGTTGCCAGGCAGGAGGCAGCAGAGCGGAACAGGCGGGCGAGCGGCACGGGCTCACGTCGATGGTGCGGATGCCGTACTCAAACGTCTGCACTATGTAGGGGTGGCTGAGGTTCTTGCTGCAGCAACCCGTGGGGGCACGGCCGCAAATGGGAGGGCTGCCGGTCAAGGCGGCAGTGCCCAGGGGGTGCCCTGCGATGCCACCTGCCCAGAAGCGAAGCCACCCGCCCTCAGGCGCGCTCTGCAACACCGCCCACCTGAGCAGGCCCTCCAGCAGTGGCCCCGCCAGGTCAGCAGAGGAGGGGTCCACCCACCCCTTGATCACCTGCAGCCAACGCCCGCACGCGCAATGGGGTGAAGCCACCGAATGGCCCACAGGTGCAGGCGCCAGCCGAGCTCACCTTCACCGCCACCTCCGCCCCCGCCACGTGGCCTTGTGCACCTCGCCAAAGCCGCCGCGCCCCAGCAGCTTCTGCAGCCGCACGCCCCGCAGCGACTCGGGCAGCTGGCTGCAGGGCTGGGGCGACGAGTCAACCGCTCCACCAGACAAAGGACCGCGCGCGGCGATTCTGCGAGCGACGAGCACTGCACGCAGGCGCGGAGAAAGGGTGGCTGTGGGTCAGTTGACAAGCAACCAGACTTGTTCACTGCACGGACAGCCTGCAGCCGGTGTGAACCGGGCTCACCTCCGGGGTGTGAGGCTGCGGGCTGCTGACCGAGCTGGGCACGGGGACGGCGCCGGAACGCAGCCGCAGCAGGTGCAGCTGCTGCCAGGCCCCGTTTGCGCCTGGTGCATGCCCCTGCCCCTCGGCTGCCTGCTGCTGGTGCTCCATGCAGCCGCGCGTGGAGGGCGTGTTTTGAGCCGGGGTGCCCAGGGAGCGCTGCAGCGAGGGCAGCGGGCTGCTGGTTTGCCCCTGCTGCGGGCCCTGCTGCTGGTCCAGCAGGAAGGGGCTGACCCACTGGGTGCGCCCCGCCGGCTGCTGCACCCGGCACTGCACCTCCTGCTGCTGCCCCTGCTGCTGCTGGTGCGCGTCCCACTGCTGCCGCTCCTGCTGCTCCTCCTCCCATTGCCGATGCTCAGCGGCCTGCGCCGCCTCCCAGCGCTGGTGCTGGCCGGGTGCCTGACGCCTGACTTGTTTGGCCACTCCAAAGTAATGGAAGGCATTGAGGGCCTCCACGGCCTCCAGGTCTGCGCGGGGGGGGCCAATCGGCGGCGCGCAGCAGGGCCGCGGTTCCGGGTCAGCGGCACACATGCGGCCCGCGCTGGGCTGGGAAGCAGGCGCAGCGGCCCTCACCCATTCCCTCTCCAAAGGCGCCCTCCCCTGCCTCGGGGCTGCCGAGCTCAGGTGGTAGCTGGTGGCTGGCCGGAACTCCATCAGCAGGTGGGAGCAGGAGCCACCTGTGGCATTGCAGGGCAGGCGGTGGAGGTTGGGTGAATGGGCAGGGTAGGACAGCCAGCCATCTGTTACGGGGCAAAGCTCTGCGCTTGACCCTCCCACGCGCTCATCGCATCCCGCCCACCCACCCACCGGCAACGGTGATGACAAAGGGCTGGCGCTCACGGATGCCGCGGGCGATGCGGGCCGCGCAGTCGCCGCCCGACACCGACTCGAACAGCTCCCAAAAGCTCTTGTTCAGACAGGCACGCTCGCTGAGGCCTGCAGCAGAAGGCAAATAGGCATCCCATGTAGGGCATTGCGCCCCTCGGAAGGCAGAGCATGCTTTGACCCGCCGGTGCTGTTTTCACTGCCTCACAGCTGGAACAAACTGGCGAGCTGAAGCACGACGCTAGTGATCCGATCCTGGTCCCGTTGTGACGGTGCAGGGGCAGCAGGGCCCCGCGGAAGTGCTGCTGCCAGTGAGGGGCGCACCAATGGCTTGCGTGAAGCGCTGGTTGACGTACAGGATGGGCCACCGGTCCTCCGCCATGTTGCAGAACAGCACCGGCTCGAGGAAGCATGATAGGGCGCGCACTGCCATGGCGTGTGTGTGAGGTGGGGGGAGGGGGGCAGGGGCGGGGAGAAGGGATTTGGGGGCGGGGGGGGGGGGGACGCAGGGCCAAGCACGGCAGTGAGCGCCGCAACATCGCACCACCAACACACGAACTGCTGCAGCTTCCAGCCTGCTCTCAGCACCTGTCTGGCTACGCACGGTCAGCGCTGCATCCACGTCAGGCTGCTGCTGCTGCTGCTGCTGCTGCTGCTGCGCAAGAACCTGCGGGACAGGCGCCAGGGCGCATTGTCGGGGCTGTCCTGCGCTGCTTCCATGCACACAGCTCTCACTTGCTGCAGCCGAGGCCTGGAACCCGAGGGCTGCGCATCCCCCACCTTCTCCTGCTCCAAGTCCTTGCCAACCATCCCAGCAAAGCTGATGAGCGCGCCCAGCTCCCCTGCATGGCGGCATGGCAGGCGGGGCGCAGCACCTGAGGCAGTTGTGTGCACATGGGAAGCAGCAACCCGAACGCTCCGGCCCCAGTTGGACGCGTTGGGGGTGCAGCGCCCGCGTGCCTGAACGGAAAGCACGAGGCTTCTGGTCCAGCACCTCCAGGCTGCCGAAAGCGCGGCCGTCGGACGCGAGGATGGGCGCTGCCGCGTAGAAGCGGGTCAGAGGAGGCCAGGGCACAAAGGGCGAGGCCTTGAACCTCGCGTCCCGCAGCGTGTCGTTGACCACCAGCACTGGGGCAGGGGGATGGGGCAGCACGAGTGAGGAGGAGGGTGTGTGGGCAGCGCAGCAGCAGCCCCCGCCCGGCAGGCACGCTGCACAGAGGTGTCGTGCTGCTCACGGCTGAATGGCGACCAGCGGTCTTGCCCACCCTCGGTGTTCGCCCTGCCGCCCCTGCCGCCGCTGTTGAACCACATGGCTCTGTTGCCGCCCGCAAGCAGCGACACGCGGGCCACCGGGACCTGCACAGGCCGCAGGACGGCGCAGGGCTCGGTGCCGACTCGTCACTAGGCGTGCGGATCTCACTAGAGAAGCAGACAGAGGGCTGCTAACACTCCCCCTTGCCTCGAATGTTTCCTTGAGGACCTCCAGCACGCTGCTGAAGCGCTCGTCGGCAGCCCTGCAGGCAGAGCAGGCGGAGGCCACATGCGCACCCCCAGGTGACAGTTTCTACTATCGTTGCAGGTTAGGATTGAAAGCTCAGACTGTGCACAGGACGAACTGATGGCGCAAGCCTGGCCTCCAGGCCCGCGGAGCGTTGCCGCTGGGTGACGTGGCAAGCGGCACCGCCCTCCTCACCCAGACCCCCCGTGCTCACTTGGCGGGTGTCCTCTTGACAGGGTCATCCTCGTCCGCTCCCGTTGATGCCTTGTCTAAACTGGTTCGGGACCGAAACCTTTCTGAAAAGCCGGACTGGGCGCTAGAGTTGGAGGCCACACCGTTTGTCGTCAAGGTACCGTTGGTGGTGAGGTTTGGCTCTAATAAGGCCGAGCAGGCGGGTGGCATGTATTCTTTTGGCGAAGCAGCGGCCCTGGGCTCTTCTACACACTTGTGTTTCGATTCCTTGCAACCCATTTGCGGTTTCAAGCTTGTTGTCACATGATAGACCTGGTAGAAACGATATTTTGTTTCAATCAGGGCCTCGCTTTGGTGTTGGCGACGTTTGCTGGTAGGTGACGCCGCCGGAACTTGCGGCCCCTGCCAGCGGGGCAGGATGCGCCGGGATTGTGTACAATTGCTGCAATTTCAACTTCATTCTGCATAAGTTAATTAATGAACCCTCAACGAGACAGCTGACTTTACAAAGAGAACTGCCGGTCGGAGGACGCTCGCTACCCTGTCCTTGTAACTGCTATTGGAGGTGTCGGCGAGTCTATAGAAGCTTTCTGACGCAAAAGATGTTCTATCGGGGGCGGGCTCAGGTGGATACCAGCGGTGGATACCAGCGGCCAGAGCTCTCAAGGCGGCGACCTACATCGGTACAAATTTTTCCACAACGGCGGCCTGGAAGCATTTCATGAAAGTTCCAAGAATCATCCAGGTAATTATGTATGGGTCCCACTGTCATGACAGTGCTGTCACGGCGGTACGCGTGGCTCACTGGTCCCCTGCTAGCAGCGCTGCCGGCATTAGTTCTTTGTCCCATCAGCCCGCCTCCTTCTAGGCATAGCTGAAATTGCTAGCTGAAGCTGACAACCGCTTGAAGCCTCCCCTCCTCGCCGGTCTGCTGCCACGGCACCGTAAACCACAGCGCGCAGCGGCTGTCGTCCCATTCCACGCCCTGAGCCGGCTGCCCGCCGACCTGGACGGCGGCGGGGCGGCGCGAGGCATACAGCAGGAAGCGGCCGCAGCCGCGCAGGTCCAGGCGCAGCTCGAGACCTGCTCCCGACTCTGCGGCGGGTTGAGTGCAGCGGCAGGAGACAACGCTGTGAGGCTCTCTGCGACAGGATTGGCGTGTTTGGAGGACTGTGACAGCGCGCTGCTGCAGGCCCTCACCTGCTGCCACCAGCTCCGCTGCCAGCACAGCACCCCCCATTCATCATGTTCACAAGCCCAATGGGCGCCACCCCTGCGGCCTGCTGCCACCGCATGCTGCACGCTCGCCGTCGCTGCCGCCACCCAGCTCCAGCACCGGGCTGACGGTGAGCAGGTCGTGGCCTCCCCCGCCACGCACGCTGAGGCTCCAGCTGTCGCTCCGGGACTCCAGCACACGCAGCTCCTTCCAGCAGGAGCGGGGGGCAGGAGGGATGCCAAGCGTCACCCCTTAGACAGCTCAAGCTGACCTGCCAGAGCAGTTGTTTTCTTTCTTTATCCAGTGCTGCACCGTGCCCTGTCCTCAGGCCTGAAGCATGCCGCCGCTTGCCTGCAGCCTGTCGCTCCACACGGCGTAGCGAGCCGCCGGCCGCAGATAGGGCACGTCCCCGGCCGCACCTCCGCCGCCAGTCGGGGCGGGTGGCGGTCGTGGGTGTGGTAGTTGCGGCGACGCACAGCCCAGGTTGAGCCCTGGAGGAGGGGGGCTAAGGGCGTTGAAGCTGCAGCCAAAGAGCCAAGCTGCGCCGGAAGCATTGTGGTGTAGCCTCGTCGCTGCGCTGGCCAGGCGGGAGCGTGAGGCAGCGTGTGGCAGGTCAATTAAGCGAGGTGCACAGCAAGCACAGGCCAGGAAGCATGCAGTGCAGACCCAGCTCCCCACAGCCCATCATCAACGCCTCAGACACTTGTCTTTTGAGTTCAGCGCACGCAGGCGTGCTCGTGTAATACGTGCGGTTGTGAGGCATCACTGGCGGACTGCCCGTGTGGCATGCGTGGCGGCAGTCAACGGCAGCAACAGCCCCTGAGCCCCAGCCATCCCTGCCTGCCCCAGCTCGCCTGCACGTTGAACACGCCCACCACTCCCGTCACCGCGTTCAAGTTCCAGATCTTCAGCACGGTGCGCCCGTCCCGGCTGGGATCGCAGAACAGGCAGTCGGCGGTGGGGCGGCCCGGCAGGCGGCAGCGCAGCACCGAGCCGTCGGGCAGCACCAGGCGGCGCAGCAGCGAGAAGTCGTGCTCGCCCACCCGGTCCGACACGTACACCATGCCGCCTGCAAGGGAGGAGAGGGCCCAGATGGCGGCCAAAGGGCTGTCGATGCATCCGACAGGGGCGCACAGCTCTTGAGGTCGGGCGACCACGCGGGGACAAGCATGCGGCACGGATGCGTCAGTGTGAGGAGCCCACCGCTGATGGCGCGTGCGGACGCGTGCAGGTGGGAGGAGCCGTGATCGGACTGGAACCTGGGGGAGGGGGGCATGTCACGCCAGGAGGGTGATCAGCGACAAGGGAGCCGAGGAAGGTGGGGCACCCACAGCCACCCGGCCGCAGCTCCTTCGCATGTGCGAGCGTGCGAGCCTGCCGCTCCCCCCGCTCAAGCCAGCTGGGGCTGTCCAGCCGGCCCGCCAGCTCACATGTCCCAGTCTGGGCAGGCCACCACGCCCATCATGAGCGTGGTGAAGGCGGCGTTGGCGATGTGGGCGGTGTGCGGGCGGGCAGCGCCGGGTAAAAGTCCTCTCCTACCCGCGCAATGTTGCTGTAGCGCATGCTGTGGGGAGGAAAGGGCAGCAGGAAAGGCGGGGCAGGCTGGCCAGGTGGGCTGCCGTGGGGCACACCAGAGCGGTGCAAGGGTTTTCAAGCTGTACACACCCTCTGCAGGCGGCGGCTAGCCGGCCTGCCAGGCCCTTGTGCAGCATTTCCCCTCGTTGTCAGCAGACCCCCCTCCCCTCCTTCCCCCTCACTTGTACAGGTCCTCCAGGGCGCAGCACATGGAGTTGATCACGTGGTTGCCGGGCAGGTGGGCCGCCACGCTGTCCTCCAAGGAGCGGTGCCAGCGCGCCCGATGGCTGCATACCCGCCTGCGCACGATGCAGCCAAGCCGGGGTGTTTGGCTGCGGTTGCGTCACTCGCAGCAGGGGCGCAGACATTTGGGAGCGGAGGTCTGCAAGAGCAGCGAGCAAGCCCACGGCTCGGGGCTGCCTGGCGCTCACCGCTGTCGTGTCCAAACATGGTGAGGGTGCTCTGCACATCCACCTTGACCCCGTCCACGCCGCACTCTGCAGGCTCCAGGAGGGGGCAGGCAGGCCAACGAGTTTTCAAACAGCTTGCACATAGGCATCAGCTGGGCTGACAGCCATCCATTAGTCACATTTCAAAGCACGCGCGTAGCTGACTGCCCAGCGCAGGGCCCGCCCTGCCCCACCGTGCAGGTAGGTGTGCAGGTCGGCGTGGAGGGAGCAGGGGTCGTCTGCCACAGCCACGCCGTTGACAGCAGGGTGCACCCACTGCGCTTGCCAGGGGTGTCCAGCATGTGGGTGGGTGGGTAAGCATGGTACTTGCTGTGTCAGAGGGCCTGGTGCTGTGCTTGCGGGCAGCCTGCCTTCCCTCCTCACAGCCGCAAAGACCAACTGTGCGCCCGCAACTCCAACATGACGCCCCACCCTTCCCACCCCCACCCCCAAACCCGCGCATGCAGGGCACAAGCCGCAGCGCGCACAGCGCCCCACCCTCATGGAGGGGTCCACCTCCAGGGTGCCAGGGGAGGGCGCGGGTACATGAGGCGCGGGCGGTACCGCGCAACGCCCGGGGCCTGCAGGGGTGGACCAGGGGCTGAGTGCATGTGCCGGCTCTCGCTTTAAGATGCGGGGTGAGGGGGCTGCTCTGTGGTGATCATTGCGGTGCGGGCGCAAGTGCTCCCTGCTGCCCTCCTCGCCGCGCCTCACCCCAGGCATGCAGCCACTCCAGTAGCCTGCCATGGCATGCCAGCAGAAGACGTAGCGCAGGCCGCAGCGCTGCTTCAGCTCCCGCACCACCTGCCCAAAGTTGTCGGTGCTGCTCTGCAGGCAACGGCAGGGCGAGCGGAGCAGGGGAATGCTGTGCCACAAACAACACAGGCTGCACAGACAACTGGACTCGACTGTCCACTGCTTTGTTGGCTTCCTTGCAATGAAAACAGCAGCACGCACGCTGAGCGGGGCATCGTCGCCGCTGTCGATGGACTCAAACTTGCCGTTGGCTTTGATGGAAAGAAGGCGGTAGGAGTGGCTGGAGGCCTGCAGTGCAGCAGAGAATACACGAGACACAATGTGACTGACCTTAATATGTTCCTGCTTGGCTGCATTTAAGACGGCCCCCGCCGCCAGGCACTTGCCTGGGCATAGAAACGAAGAATGGCTTTGCGGAGGGGTCCCACGGCGGCGGCGGCGAATGCGCGAATGCGGTACGAGTCTGCACAGCGGCACAAACCTCAGAACAGGAGCAGTATGTCGGTGGGTTTGGTAGTTGTCACATTACGATAAAAACATGTAGGCAGCTGGCGGACAAGGCTGCACCCCACCGGACGTTGAGTCCTCCAGCGCATCCCGCAGCCACTCGGCCGCCGCAAGCTCCAGCCGGCGCGGCGCACGCACCAGCGCAGCAAAAGCGCCCAGTGCGCCTGCCAGCGCTGCTTGCACCACGCTGCACATCGAGGGCACGGGTGTCCTCAAGCCACATGCAAGCACTGCAGGCAGCTTGCAGGCAACTTGAACAGGAGGCCGACATCAACGGGTCCCCTCCTCCCCCACCGGGTCATGCCCAGGCCAGCAGGCGCGTCTTGGTTGCCGTTTCCGAGGCCGTTGACGGTGCGGCTCTTCAGCTCGTCATCCGCAGCGGCTGCCTGCAAGGCGCACACGGCGTGGCAGTTGGGTGTGAACCGGCTGGGTGCCTGCTGGGGTGGGTCCCTGCCTCCACAACCTCACCGTGACCCCATCCGGCTGAGCCAGGCTGCTGGCCCGCCTGCAGCAGCTCCATCACGTGCAGCGGCTCCACCGCCTGGAGGTCTGCGCCTGCAGGGGAAGGGGGTATGGAGGGGGAGCAGGGGCGTGTGCAGGGGGCCTGAGAGAACTGAAGGAGCCGGCATGCACAAGAACAGAACCGAAACAGAAGGGCAGGCCGTGGTCTGGCCACGGGACTGTGTCCGTGCGCTGACCTGCCAGCAAGCGCCCCACTGCCAGCTTGTCCTCCAGCTCGCCGACGGCCCTGGTGGCCCAGCCGCGCAGCACGCCGCCCTCAGCGTCCGTCTTGTACTGGGCATCCACGTCTGGCATGGTGAGGGGGCCACCGTGAGCACGCACCAGAGCCGTAAGCCTAGCCTTTTGTATGCGGCCCGCTTGTAGGCCAGGCAGGGCTGCTGACCCTTCCCCTGAGCCCCACCCCAGCCACCCAGCCACCCACTCACCCACCAAGCCACCCACCCCACCCACCCACCCATGCTCTGCCAGCCGTCGTCGATGATGAGCAGGCGGGCGGGGGTGCCGCCCCTGGCCAGGCGGTGCAGCCCCTCCTGCAGGCCCCTCGGGTTGACCCCGGTGTAGAAGGCGTCCCAGCTGCACCAACCAAACACGTCCAGCGAGGCGGGCACCTCCTTCTCCCAGCGGGGAAGCGAGGAGCCTGCGGGGAGCGCACCAACAGCGCGGGCCATGTGCGTGCCGGGTGGCTGCCACAAAAGCAGCGGCAGTCGCCCTGTGCAAGCAGCGCCACGCGCACAGAGCTGGGAGCTGGGCAGGCACCCACCCGACAGGCGCGCCGCCGCCGCCACGCCGCGGTCCAGCAGCTCAAAGGGGTCGCAGCCGGCGGCGCAGTACAGCACTCCTGCAATGAGCAGAGTGGCGCAGGGGGTTTGGGGAACCAGAGCCTTAGGCTCGCGCCTTACGACGCTCATGTGACGCCTGAGGGCTAGGCTGCCTGAGTGATAGCCACCGCACCTTCAAACCGGTTGTCCCTCACTGACTCGTCGCCGCTCTCTACCCGCAGTAGCACGCCGTCGGTCTGGTCCAGCCGGCGGCGCGGGGCCGCAGCGAGCAGCGGAACGAGTCCCGGTCGATCAGCGGCGCCAGCAGGCCGTAGCGCTGGTCGCCCTGCGGGTTTGCACACTCCAGCGCTGAGAGCACAGGCCATATGTGAGACCGCCCCCTGCTCACAGACCGCTTGGGGTCTACTCGCTGGCGTCTAGAAGCGCAGCAGGCGCCGCCCACCTCCAGCTCCAGCAGCAGCAGCTGCGTCTCCACGGGCAACTCCTTGGCAGCAGCGCCCCAGGAGGGCACCATCCAGTAGAGCTTGGCACGACTTAACGCCATGAAGCGGCGGCAACGCAGCTGCGACACGCGATGCGGGTGGTGCAGGGCTGAGCGAGGGCGCCTGTGCGACAACGAGCTGCCCTTCTCGGCGCATGGCCGGAAACACAAACAGAGCTGCAGCAGCACTTCCCACCTTGCCGATACATAGGTCCAAGAAGCTGAAGGGCTTGGTGTTGTTGAGATTCAGGCCCACAACACAGCCACCACTGGTGCCCTCGGTGCGGACCACCGCCTCCGAATGCAGACCCTCCAGCAGAGCAGTGCCGCTCGCAACAATGCGGCGGCCCTCCTGCTGGAAGCTTACATCAATCCTGCCGCTGCCCGCGCTGCTTGCCGCCAACTCGTTGGCCTGCAGCCCACGAGGCTCGCTGCCCTCCACTGTGGGTTGTTCAGGCTGCACCGTTGCCTTTGCCTGATTGACCATGATCTCGTTAACGTTGGTGAACAGAGCAGGAGGTTGGCAATCCGAGGGATGCTGTGTCTCTCGAAGTGCGCGCCCCGGATGACGTGTCACTCACCTCTGAGCTGGCAGCGTGCCTTGGAAAAGGAAAACACTCTGGCGCTCGATGGTGTTTAATAAAGACCGATCGTTGGATTGTCGACAAATTTAAGAACGAGATTGAAAGTTGTGACGCTGTGACAGTTGTACGTTGCAAGTGAAGCAATTTGGGCGAGTGCGAACAGCCAGACGAGCCCTTTGTTAACTCAAACACAAGATGAGCAGGCATCACCCGCCTGCTGCTGCCGGCGGGATGCCGCAGCCTGGCGGCAGCGCCCCGCCATCATCACCTCCAGGTCCAGCTGGGCCACGCACACGTAGGCAGGCAGCGCCCCCGCACCGCCAGCCGCACCGGGCGCACCCTCCCTTGCGTCGGGCGGCAGCGTGACGGCGCACTTGCGCAGCACCGCCCCCAGCGGCACGCGGTCGTACACCTCGTCAGTGCGCAGCAGGTGGCAGGGGCCGCCCATGGCCGCCAGCGGCGTCTCCGCAGGGCGGTAGAAGCGGCGCAGGCGGGCAAACATGTGGCCGCCGCCCTCGCCCCCACAGCGCCATCATCTGCGCTGGGGCGCAGCGGGCGGGTGATGGGCGCAAACCGCAAGCAAGGCGGGCATGGCAAGCAATTGAAGCAGGGAGGTAGCCGCCAAAACCTGCGGGCTCAGCACGCACCTGCACCACGCGCGCGCGCCCCCTCCCCCGAAAACTGAGCCTCAGCAAAGTCGCCGAGCGCCAGCGTGTGCCCCCAGCGCAAAGGCGGGGTAGAAGCGGCGGAAGGGGTGGCCCTCATGCCGGGGGCGGGCCCACCTCGTCGCCCGCCCACCGCGGCTCACACCCCCATCAGCCTCACGCCGCTGCTGTTGCACCCGGCCAAGCTGCTGCTGCTGCTGCTGCTGCCCATGTGGCTGGACCTGCTGCTGCTGCTCCTTGGCAGCTCCTGTGCCCGCCCGCTTGCTCCCTCGAGGCGGGGACGCCGCCAGCATGACAGCAGTCGTGGCAGCCGCGGCTGCGCCTGCAGCCACTGCCAGTGGGCTGAGACCTTGCGGCTCAGGCGCAGCAGGCGTGGCGGCTGGCGCAATGACCGCGCCACCGGCCGCCCCGCTGGCCGCGCCGCTGCCGCTGCCGCTGTGTGCACGTCTGGGTGTGGTGGCGGGAGGCAGGCGGCGCTGGATGGGCGTGGCATCATTAAACCCGTCGGGCAGCTTGCCAGCAATCATGGCCTGAACAGGCAGGGAGTCAAGTGAATTTTGAGGCGGCCTCAACGGCTGCCAAAAGCCAGCGTCGCCACACAACATGCAGGGGATGCGGTGCAGGGAGCGCGAGCCGGGAGCGGCGGCGGCCCCACCTCGATGGCCCACTCCCGCCTCTGCACCGGCACGTGCAGGCAGCGCGCACAGCGCAGCAGGTCACGCGCTGCCTTGCGGCCGTCGGGGCCGCCCCCTCCTCCCCCAGTCCTCCTCGTTCAGCAGCAGCAGGTCGCAGCAGGGCTCCTCCACGCCGGCGCGGCCTTGGCGGGACAGGCAACGCGCCAGCTCAGCGCCTGCGGTGGACACGCGTACCGGGCAGCCAGGTCGGATTGGGCCGCCCAGCCGACCCTCACCGGTGGCAGCCCACTGGCCAGTGAAGCCCCGCTACGGCCCCTCCAACCATCCCATCAGGTTTTCGATAGAAGCGGCCCCTTGCCCACGCCTGCTCGCCTGCGTGGCGCAGCAGGGGGCCCAGGGAGGCCCCCACCCTGCCCTCCAGCTGCCTGGGCAGGGCCAGGTGTATGCGCAGCCCAGCAAAGATGCCCGGGGGTGCCCCCGCCCGCCGCCGTCCTCGGCTCTTGCAGCAGGTGCTCCTTGCCGCGCATGGGCAGCTGCAGGGGGCGGTAAGTAAAGGAATCCACCCGGTGCTCAGCCGCCCAGGCAGCCGGGCGCGTGCTGTGCGGCTGCAGGGTGCAGGAAGGCCGGCCCCTCACCTGGGCCTTTGCCCCGCGCAGGCCAGCACCCAGGCGGGCGTCACGCAGGGCAGGCCCCGCACGGCGGCGTAGACGAACTTGGGGGTGCGGGTGGGGCGGTCGGCCACCAGCGCGGTGGGCAGGGGCTGCAGAGCCAGCTGGCGGAGCCCGCAGACTGGCGACGCGCGCAGGCCTGCGGGGGGGTCTGGCACGGCCTCCAGCACAGCGGCGCCGTGGTCGCGCAGCGCGGCCAGCACGCGCGCCTTCTCCTCAGCCGCCGCCGCCGCCTGCTCGGCGCCCTTGGCGGCAAAGCCGGTCACCAGGAAGACGCAGCCCTCGAAGCAGCGACCTGCAAGGGGGCCCAGCGGGGCGTGTCCCGACCGCCAACAAGGGAGGTGCGCCACAACACTTGCAGCAGCAGCAGGGCCTGCACCCCTGCAGAGCACCGCAAAGAGCGCTGCTGTGCTGGGCGGGCACAGCGGGAGGGCATGAGGCTTGCCTGAGGCAGAGCCGACTCCGCTCGCCGCTTCGCCGCCGCCGTGGCAGGGCTGGGCCCTGGCGAGGGCTGGGAGGCCAGGCTCTGAGTGGGCCTGCCGCACCCCTCCTCCCCCTCCTCCTCCCCTGGCTGGCTGGGGTGCTCCAGGGCTGCCTGCGAGCGCCGCCGCCGCTTCTGGGATGGATGCCCCGCTGGCGCCGGCGGGGCGGCCTTGGGAGTCTTCGAGAGCGGCACGCACCCTGCGCTGGGCTGCTGCTGCTGCTGCTGCTGCTGCTGCTGCTGCTGCTGCTGTGCGGCAGGCCGGCGTGCTTGCAGGTGGGGCGAGGGCGCGGCGGGGCCCTCGTGGCGGCACCTGCTGCAGCCTGCGCGGCTATACCTGCACCTGCTGCACCCCGGCCTGGAGGCGGGCTGCGCTGCCTGGCGGGGCGGGTGGGTGCGCAGGTACTGCGGGCACAGGGAGGGGGCGGGCGGGCCGCGGTGGGGGCGCGGGCAGCGGAGCCTGGCGGCTTGGCTGGCCGCCGCCAGCTGCAGGCAGAGCAGGCGCAGGCGCCACACTTCCCGCACAGTCAGCAGGACCGCGAGGGCACCCGCCCACCTCGGCAATGGTTTGGTCTTCGCTGTCGGCCACGGGCGGCGGCGGCGGCGGCGGAGGCGTGACGTCCGCCGCGGCTCTGGGAGTGCCGCGCCGCCGCTTGGCCTCCGGCTGCTGCGGGGCACCGGCCTGGGGGCCCGCCGCTGCGGGTGATGCCGGCCGACGCTTCAGCCCCGCCTGCCCGCCACCTGTGCCAGGCACCTGCCGCTGGCCCGGCGGCGGCGGCTCGCCGGCGGCACCAACAGCTGCTGCTGGCGGCCTCCCAGGGCTCTGCATCAACCGGGCCGGCTTGCGAGGCACGCGGGCAGGGCGGCCGCCCGCGCACGCGGCTTGCCACGCCGCTGCCGCTTCCGGGCCGGCCGCGTCTGGGGCTGTCTGGATGACTGGGTGGGGCAGCAGGGTGACCAGCAGCCCGGGCTCGGCAGCCCAGCCGCCAGCTGCCTCGCCCTCCTCACCCCCTCCGCCTCCGCCTGCTGCCGCTGGCGCTGCACCGGGCCGCCTCAGGCTGCGCAGCCGCGAGCGCCGCCGTGGCACGCTCTGCCCCGCTGGCCGCCGGCTTGCTGGGGGAGGCTGCCGGCGACCTGATGCGCCCGCCGCTGAGCCGCCGCCGCCGCGCTGGGGCTCAGGCGGCCGCCCAACCCTCCCGGCGAGCCCGGCGGGCCAGGCAGGTTGCCTGCATCGCCAGAGTTTTGGTCGCCGCCGGTGCCGCTGCTGCCCGGGAACCTGTGCAGGCGGGAGGGGGCGGGTGGCAGCAGTTGTGAGGAGCCGGGAGGGTGAGACCCCAGATGGTAAATCCTTCCTGATAGTTCACCACAGATGGTGGCCCCAGCAGCGAGCCCCTCACCTGTAGGGGTCCTTAGAGCCGCCGCCGCCGCCGGCCCCAGCAGCCGCCGCGTGGCGCGCCAGCGCCGCCACCGGGTGCTGCAGCAGCCGCTGCTGCTGCCGAGCCGCGCGCGCCGGCTCCCTGCCAGCAGCTCCAGCCTCTGCGGTACCATCCCGCTGCACAGCGGCGGCGGCAGGTGACGCCACCGCGGCAGGCAGGGGCGGGGGCGGTTGCGGGACCGCTGCTGCACCGGCAGGCGGCGCGCAGGGCTGTGCAGCGGCAGGCTGCTGCGCGACAGCGGGTCGAGGCATGGCGGCTGCGCCTGCCGCCGCTGCGCGGGCGCCCGCGGCCGCCGCCGCCGCCATGTCGGAGTCCACGAAGCAGGGGGCGTCATCCAGCAGGCCGCTGTGCTTTGCGGGGCCCCCAGCCCTGCTGGCTCCAGGAGCGGCGACAGCCCTGGCTGCCACCTCACCCGCGGGAGGGCCCCCAGGCAGGCTGGCCCCGGCCTTGGAGCGGCCCTGCGCCTCCGCCGCCTCCCGCCCGACTGCTGGGCTGCGTGTGGCTGCAGGCGGGGGCGGCCTGCGCAGCGCCTGCAGAGGCGAGCGCGCCGGCACGCGCCCGGGCGACTTGCTGCCCGCGCCGCCCGGCCGGGCGAGGCCACCGGCGAGCGGCTGTTGCTGCGTGGGCGCCGCCGCCGCGTCGGGCTGGCGCCTGCTGCCGCTGCTGCCTGGGGCGCCTGGAGCGAGGGGGCCGCCGCTGCCGCCGCCAGCCGCCGCCGCTGCTGCGCAGCAGGCAGGCCCAGGTCTGGCCGTGCGCCGGCGGGGGCCATCACACCGGCCAGCAGGGAGGCGCGCTGCTTGCGCCGCAGCTCCCGCCGGCTCACCCTGCAGCGTGCGTGTGGGTGGTGGTGGTGGTGGGGGGGGTGTGCAGCGCGCGTGTGGGGCGCAGCAGGGGCGAGGAGGGACGCACACAAGGAGCGCTTCAGCTGCACGTGCACCCCCTGCTCATGACCCCATCCCTCCAACCGTGGAGCAGCGCTGACCTGGCACCCAGCAGGGCGACGTCGGGGGATGCCCTGGGCGGCGGCCCCGCAGCGGCCTGCTGCCGCCGCTGCACCGCTGCCGCCGCCGCCGCCGCCCCCTCCCGCTCCCCTCCACCTCGCTGTCGCTGAGATCCAGCGGCTGGCGCCAGCGGCGGCGCCCCGCGGGCTGACCGCCGCGCCACCCGCGGCACGTGTGGGGCTCGCCGTCGCCGCCGCTGCATCGCCAGGGCTGGGGCTGCCGCCCTGAGCAGGGTGCGGGCAGGCGGAGCCGCCCAGAGCCGCCACGGCCGGCTCCGCAGCCATGAGCGGCGGCGGGTCCTGCGTGGCGGCCAGGCCGGACGACAGGTGCGCCACCAGCTGCAGGGCCTGCGCCACCTGCTGGCTGCCCACCGCAGCCTCCCCAGCCGCGCCTCCTGCGTGGGGCGGCACGACCGCAGCTTCGGCCGCCGCGCCCGGGGCAGCCGCGCCGGCCTGCTGCTCCAGCTGCCGGCTCTGCTGCTCGCTGCGCTGCTCCGGCTGCAGCCCGGCAGCAGCGGCGTCAGCGCCAGCTGTGCCCCGGCTGTCGGTGACAAGCACGACCGCCGTTGCGGGCAGAGCGGCAGCGTCGGCACGCTGCCGCTGCTGCTGCTCCTCCTCTGTGTCCGGGATGACGACGACGTCGCCGCCGCCCTGCTGGCCTGCACCCGCGGCTGCGGGCGCTTGTGGGCCCTGCTCGCGGGGGCCGCCGCCAGCCTGCACTGCCGCCGGCGCCTCTGCCTGCCTGCGAGGGCTGGGCCCGCCCTCCGCCGGCGTCTCAGACACCCTGCTGCGCTGCTTGCCCTCGCGCTCGCTCCGCCCGCCGTCACCCGCCTGCCCTTGCTGAGCGGCCTGCTGCGGAGACGCGACAGCCAGGAGGGAGGCGGGAGGGTGCACGCCGCTGGGCGTGTCTGCCTCCGCGCCTATGTCGGGCTGGGCGGCGTCGGCGCCGCCGCCCTCCGCCCCACCAGCCTCGGCAGCTTCACCAGCTATCTGCTGCCTGTCCTGCCGCTCAACCCCCTCCTGCGCCTGCTGCCGCCGACCGTGCACACCAGCGCACCAGCCCCCACCAGCCAGCTGCTGCGCAATGCATGGCCGTGGGCCGGGGTGACGCATCCCCAGGCATGCCCTCGGTGGCGGCCTGCGGCGGCGGCTGGCTGCCCTGGCTGGCCAGCAGCAGGTCAAACGGGTCGCCTGGGGCGCTGCCAAAGCGTGCGGCGCTGGCTCGGCGCCGCCTGGCAGACGGCGGGCTGGCCGCTCCCGCCGGCGCGGCTGCTGGCCCCGCTGCCGCTGCGGCCGCGGAGCCCTCGGCAGGGGTATCCACCAGCGCTGTGCCCGCGGCAGTGGGGGCTGCCCAGCCGCCGCTGCTGCGCCTGCAAGGGGCGGTCTGGGTGCGGCTGCCTCCGTCCCTGCAGGGGCCGGTTCTGGGGTGTGCCTGCAGGGGGCCCGCTGCTGCTCCTCCCGCTGGCTGCTCAGCTGGCGCCAATGGCGGCACCAGGGCGGCCCCCGCCCCCGCGGCTCCAGCTCCAGCTGCGACGACCTGTCGGCCGAGGGCAGCGGCCCAGCCTGGCCCTCCCCTGCCCCGCCACGCCGCCCTCCCAGCCCGGCATCAGGGCCCGCAGGGCCGACGCGGCAGCCAGCGTGGCGGTGCCCCCCGGAGTGGCGGCCAGCTCCAGCTGGGAGGGGCCGTCGGCAGGGGCCGCCATCACGGCAGCAGCTGCCGCCGCCGCAGCAGCCAGGGCGGCTGCCTGCACCTGGGTTGGCTCCAACTCCAATGCCCCAGGGCCGAGAAGCTGAGCGTACACACCCGTCGCTGCCGCAGCTGAGCCAGGCCCGGGAGTTGCGGCAGGCGGCGCCGCCGCCCCCAAGCCCCTGCAGCCGGCCGCCGCTGGCGAGCGGTGCTGTGGGGAGCGGGGGTGTTGCCGAGCCCCGCTGGGCGGCCTTCAACCGTCGCACCACGCCGCGAGGAGCGCTGGCGGCTGCGTGCGCCCCGCGGGACCTGGCCTGCCGCTGCCGCCGCTCGTCGCCCACCTCCCCCTCCGCCTCCCACCGCTGCTGCCGCTGCTGCACCTGGTCCGGGGTGCACAGGTGGCGGGCGAGGCGTGCCTCCTGCTTGGCGCCCAGCGGGGCAGCGCGCCGCCTTCCCTGCTGCCAGGCGCCGCCGCCCCGCCCTGCTGGCTGCCGTGCTCCAGCGCCAGCGTGGCGTCCAGGCCGACCAAGCGGAAGCTGCGCCAGATGGCCCGCTGCATCACCGCCTTGTTCTACCGGGGGGGGGTTCAAACATACCAGCAAGGGGCCACCAGCACGATGCCAGCAGCTGTGAAATGAACGGGCGGCGGGTGGGGCTGAGGGAGTTCCAGGCAGCACTGCGAGGACCCTCTTCCTCCCCGCCCCCCTCCTCACCCTCAGCGGCACGCGCTCCACCTCCTCCTTGCTGCGCAGCAGGCTGGCCAAGGTGGCTGCAGGGAGGGGAGAGGAGGAGGGCGGAGGGGAGGGCTCGAGGCCCAGGCAGCGGCGTGCGCTCGAGGCCCTTGCGCCAGCGCTGCGGGTCACACCGCGGCGTCATGGCCCCCCACCCCCTGCCTGCAGCCTCACCGGAGATCGTGTCCCCCACGGCAAACACGCGCACAGCCGCCAGCGCGTCGCCCCCTTTGAACTGGTCGTGCTGCAGGTCGATCTCAATCTGCGGAGCCGGAAGCGCCGAGGAAGCAGCTGCATGGTGGATGCCTGAGGGTCAGGCGGGACCCCGGCTGCCCGTCAACAGGCTGCCGCCCTGGGCGTGCTCCGCGCTGCCATGGCCTTCATCCTGGGCGGCCTCACTGGCCCTCGCGGCAGCGCACTGTGTCACGCCACCGCGCCGCCGTCAGGCCCTGACCCCCAAACACACCTGCGTCTCTGCCTCCCTCCCATGCAGGCTCTGACACTGCGACACGTCCTCAGCCTCTCCCGCATCTGCGCCACGTAGCAGCAACACACTTCAGGGGCATCCAGCGGGCCCGCCACCCAAACAGAAACAGCGGTGTGCAACCGCGGAGCGCTTGCTGCACGGCAAGGGCTCACCCTCTGGCGAGTCGCGCAGCAGGGCGCCGCCTCCTGCTCCCGCCGCCGCCACCTCCTCCCACGTGCCCAGCGGGCTGGGTGGCACCGCCTCGTCGTCGCTGCTGTCGCTGCCGCTGCTGAGCTCCCCGCTGTACAGGCTGCTGCCACCGCTGTCGCTGCCTGCCGCATCGCTGCTGGGCGGCGTGGCTGTCGGCGGGCCTGGCGGCACCGCTTGGGCCTGCTGGTTTGCGGGATGGTGCTGATCCGCAGGTGTGGCACCGGCAGCGGCTTTGCCAGCTGCCCGCCTCGCTTGAGCGGCCGCCGCTGCCTGCGCATCAACGTCGGCGGCTGCCGCTTCCGGGGAGCAGCCAGCTGGACGTCCGGGCGCGGCTGCTCGCCAGCGCTGTCTGCTGGGGCTGGGGCGCCGGTCGGCCCTGCCGCCTGCGACCCCCATGCCGAGAGTCGGGGTGGACGCCATCGAGCGCCGCCCGCTGGGCACCGCCAGTGACTTGTGCAGGAGTCACTGCAGCAGCTGCCAATGCGCCGGCAACAGCGGCCGCGGCCGTCGCAGCTGCTGCCTGCCGCAATTCTTGGGAGGGTCGCAGCGCGTCCCGGGCGGGGCTGGCGTCTGCAGCTGCACCCGCGGGCGCTGCCGCCCGCTGAGGCTCTTGCGAGAGCTGCGCCCGGGCTGCTTCGCTGCCGGGACCAGCTGGAGCACATGCATCTCCCGCAGCTGCGCCGTCTGCCGCCGCCCAGGGGCCCAGCACTTGCTGCGTGGCTGGCAGGGTCGGCAGCACAGCAGCTGTGGCTGGGAGCAGCACCTGCTCTGTCGGCACGGCTGGCAGCGCAGCTGCGGTACCCACGGCGGGTGCACCAGCAAGGGGCGCAGGCGACGGCGCAGAGGGCACGGCTGCCATGGGAAGCATCACCTCCTGGGTAGCTGGCCAGCCTGCCAGCAGTGCCGCCGCGGCCTCAGCCAGCTCCCGGCCTGTGCGGCAACCCCCGCTGCCGACGGCGGCGCAGGCAGGTCAGCAGCAGCCTCGGGTGGCACGCCCGCAATGTCATGCTGCTGCTGCTGGCGTGCTGCCGCCAAGGCACAGCTGGCCTGGGGGCGGAGGGGATCGCTGCACCCAGTGCTGTGCCGGCGGCTGCCCGCCAGATGGCCAGGCGTCACAAAGGCGCTTCCTGACAAAGGGCTCGCGGAGCTGGGGGCGCGCGATCTGTTGCTGCATGAACAGGGAGAAGGTGGCATGAGGCGGGGATGCAGTGCTGTAAAGTGCCACAAACAGTGGAACGATGCCCGGGATGAGCAGCACACCCACCTGCGCACTGCGCTGATTGGCGCCCCTTCCAGCGTTTGTCGCAGGGCCTCCTCAGAGTAATGAACCAGTCCAATCATCCCCACATCTCCACGCTGCTGCTGCCCTGCAAGCCCAACGCTCTCAGTGCCAAGCAGGATGTCCCCCAAAGAAGGCGGAGCTGTGGCACTTGTTCCGCCAACCAGCGCCTGTTGGGGTTGGTCGCTCGTGGGCAGCTGCTGCGACATCTAAAAATCACCTGTGTGCATAGGAAAGGGATGTTTGCAGTGCCCCCAAGGCGCTCGGACAAACCGACTGGCCTGTGATCGCAATTACAAGCTCGTCTGCTCACCGCCACACATGCTTCAGTGGTTCGATATTACTACAAGACGACCAGATGTGCAACAAACCTCGCCGCTTTCAACCTTACTGACAAATACTTGTCAAGCCGCCCTGGACACTACGGGGAACTTTAAAAACGGTAAATGACGCAATCCACAGCAATGGGCCAGGCAGAGACCGTAAACACCTCCAATGCAGGCGAGGGAAAGCTCAGCATGGCGCAGCGGCGCCTGCAGCACGCTGTCCGTGCTTTGGACTGTGCACAGCCAAACTCGCCCTAGCGTCATCAGACACGGTTCCGATCGGTATCTAGTGCACATGCTTGCATCAAGCAGGGTCATTGGCGTTTGTGCTCGACTTGTGCCTCGCCCGGCCTTGCAGTGCTGGTTCCCTTGGGCAGGGAGTGGCAGGCTCACGATGGCAGCGGATTTGCAAGCACGGGAAAGTAGCAGCAAGCTCCCTCAAGAGCAGCACCGCAGGGCAGCAGTGGCGGGAGGGGCTGACGGCGGTAGCAGCAGCGCTGTGCCACGGCACTGCAGGGCGGCAGGGCCCGAGTTCAGCATAGTGCAGGAGGAGGTGGTGCATGCTCGCTACCTAACGCTGTACAACCAAGCAGTGCAGTTTCCGCCGCTCGAGGGGCAGGCAGAGGTGGGCAGGTGCTTGGCGGGTGGAGCTGCTGCATTCCTGGCTGCACCGGCGTGAGCGACGGCCCTGCGGTCGGCTGCCGCAGGGCCCTGTGCACGAGTTTGACGTGGTTGGGCACCCCGGAGCCGAGTTTCACTACTGCATCGTGTTCCCCTACCACTCGGCTGACGGCAGCCTGACGCTCGTCCGCGAGTATGCTCAGGTGGGGCTGACCGCTGACACTGAGCAGAGGCCCACAGGCTCGACAGTGGCATCAAGCAAAGTGTGCTGTCTGGCAGAGGGGAGGGACAGGCCACGCAGGGGCTGAGGGGCGACAGCAGCGTAGTGTCTGCGCGTGGCCGGATGCCAGCCGAGCAGAGCCAGCGGTTCCGTAGCGACCCGAGCGGCATGCGTGCGTGCTGCCGCCCCCGCAGGGCCCCCACTCCATGGTGTGGTGCCTGCCCACGGGCGCCTACGACCCCGCAAGCATGCCAGCTTCCGCGACTGCGCGGCGGCGGAGCTGAGCGAGGAGGCGCGCCTGGCGGGGGGCACTTGGGTGCCGCTGATGCCTGAGGGCCACCCGGGCATCCCCGAGGTCAAGTGGTGCAGGTGGGGAGCGGCAGCCTGGCGCGGCGCGGCCAGGCCGAGAAGGCGCTCAGGCACACCCCTTGCTGTCGGCGTGTGGGCACGAGTTGCGATGGCGCACGCCGTGCAGGAACCGCTTCCACGCGTATCTGGTGCTGGACCCGCAGCCTGATGAGGAGCCGGGGCAGCGGGACACAGAGGAGTTCATTCAGGTCAGCAGCTGGCGGGCGAGGTCTCACCGACGGCCCTGGTCGCCTGGCACAGACCCGCCCCTGCCAGCCGCCCCCTGCCCCCGCAGGTGTGCCGCGTGAGCCTGACCGAGCTGCGGGGGCTCATGCTGGGGGCGAGATGCTGCTGCCGTCCGTCGCCACCTGCTACATGGCACTGGAGCGCCTGCAGCAGCTAGAAGACAAGGGTGAGGCTGGCGCGGTACGCTGATCAGTCCCCGTGTTCCTCGTCACAGAGGCCAGATGTCCTGATCCGCTTCGCTTGGCAGTTGTGATGTCAGATTCCTGACAAGTGCAATGTAACTGCCCGCTGGCGGTGGCAGCACGCAGCGCACAGCGGAGCATTTCGCCACCAACGCAACGCTGCTCCCAGCAGTGGCATGTTCCATCCTCTATTCTGCTTCTTCTCTCGTGCATTCAAAGCTTCAATCGCTGTTGCATTGATTGAGCGTGCAAGCCCCAGCAGCCGGCAGAGCTGGAGGCTAAGTTTTCGCTTCGGCGCCCGGCCCCTGGCGCGGGGATAGGCCGTGGAGGAGGGCGCGCGCAAGAGGTGCCACCACCGTCTCGCGGCCTTCGACGGAGCACCTGCAGCTGGATGGGCCGGGGCAGGAGGCCTGGCGGCGGCAGCGGCGATTCAGCATTCCAGCGTGCACAGGAGGCCCTAGCAGCAGTTACAGTCGGCAACAGCGCAAGCGCAGAGCTGGCTGTGTCCTCTGCGCGGCAGTTGAGCACGCTGTGGGCAGGGTATGGCGTGATTCTGGAATGCGAGACGGACGACAACGAGAGCCTGATCGTCAAGGAGGTGTCGCCGCCTGCAGGCAGCGGCGTGAGCCACATGCGCAAGCTGCGCTCCTACCAGGTGGAAGCCGCCTTTTACGAGCGCGTGGCCCCCCGTCTGCCACCTGGCGCCGCCTGCCGCCTGCCGCGCTGCCTGGGCGTGCACAGCACGCTGGACTCTGGCGGCAGCGGCAGCGGCACGGGGGTGCCATGCGGCTGGTCATGAGCGACCTTCGCTCTAGCTTCCCCCGCCGCTGCGGCACCCTGGATGAGCCCCACGCCCGCGCCGCGCTGGCCTGGCTGGCCGCCTTCCATGCCGCCTGCTGGGGCGCCGACGCTGAAGGGCTGGGCCTCTGGCCCGAGGGCTGCTACTGGCACCTGGCCACGCGGTGGGGCGCTGCTGGCGCTGCGCCCCCAGCCTGACCTCATGCTGCTCCTCAGCCTGACCTCATGCTGCTCCTGCCAGCAAGCCCCCAACCCCCAACCTGCCGCCCATAGTGCCTGATCTCCGGGTGGAGCCCCTGTGAGACCAGACACCGTCTGCATGCACCCCCGCCTCCGCATGCGCGCAGGCAGGAAGAGCTGCGGGACATGGGGCCCGAGTGGCGCCGGCTGCAGGCCGCCGCCCACGAGCTGGATGCCCGCCTGCGCGCCACACCCTTCCGCACCCTCAACCACGGCGACTTCAAGGCCGAGAACCTGCTGTTTGGCGGGGAGCCGCCGGCCTGCGCCGCCTACGACCTGCAGTACTGCGGCGGCGGCAGCGGCACAAAGGACATCGCCTACCTCTTCACCTCGGCGCTGCCCGCACGCCTGCTGGCACAGCGAGAAGGCGAGCTGCTGGGCTTCTACCATGCACAGCTGCTGGAGGGCTTGAAGGAGCTGGCGGCAGGTGGAGGTGCTGGCGTGGGCGACCCCGTGGCGGCGGCTGACGCGGTGGAGCGGTACAGCTTTGACGCCATGCTGGCAGAGTACAAGCTGGCGCTGTGCGACTACGTGCGCTTCATGGCGGGGTGCGTGGCATGGCTTGCCTGCATGCCGCAGCCGGCGTCCATCTTCGGCTGCACGGTGGTACGCCCTGCTGCTTGGTGTGTTTTGGTGCTGAGCGAGTTGTGTTGCTGCAAGGCTCACTGAGAGCCGGCCCCCTCATGCCGCAGCTGGGGCTTTTGGGGCCAGGCCAGCTGGGCTACGGCCAAAGCGCGGCAGTACCTCGGGAGCTGGGGCTGGCGCAATGAGGGGCTGGCCCTGCCGTGTGATACGGTCGTGTACCGCCTGTTGTAATGCTTCCATGCTACCTGCAAACCCTACCCAATGCAAACATGCAAGGTTGGACACTTAAAACAGACGAGTCTCTGCATAACCGTTGTGAAGCTGGGGATGACGTGTTCATGGCTGCTCCTTCAGACAGCGGTAGGTTGGAGTGTGGTGGGTGTTGCGCTGTCCCCAAGCAACCAACGACTCTCTCGAGAGTTTGCTGTTCTGCAATGATTGGCATCAGGCTCTACTACCCCGACCTAAGTTCCAGCTCACACATCAAATCTGGCACTAGGTCGGCCAGGGCCGTGGAATGCCACGCTGAGTGCCGCTGGCTGCCATCTGGGGCTTGGCCTGCAATCGCGAGTTTAACTGTTAGTCAGCTGCTCATTTATTGTCCTTCTCGACTTAATATAATTGAACCGGGAAACGGGCAGTTGGGTTTTCAGTGCAAAGAACACGGATTGTCTGCGACTGAACCATCATCGGTTAAACGCACGCAAATGGCTGCAGTGGTGTCGGAAGTTCCAGAAGCGCCTGCAAGCAACCCAGTTCCCAATGACCAGTCGCATCTCCCACCGGGCAGGCGGAAATACAGGCGGCTGGAGCCTACAACAGCTGAGCAGATAGCATCGGTGAGCACGCATGACCTGGAACGTTTGATCACAACGCCTCTGGCAGGAGCACCACTTCGCCCGCCAGCTTGCCTGTGCGCGCCGCCACAGGCGGCCGTGGGCGATCACCGCGTCCAGCTGATGGCTGTGCATGCTGCAGGAGGACTTCATGAACAACTGTGTGGTGCGGTCAGTGGTCAGTGCGGGGCTGGTGGCGTCATGGGCGTCATGTTTGGGGTCTTCATGGGCACCATGGAAACGGTGAGGCGCCTGCCTGCACTGTGCAGCCCAGCCGCCCAGCTGCGGGGAGGATGGGGGCCCGCAGGGACAGCTTGCTCACGGGATGATTTCTTCCCCTCGTGCCTGCAGGGGACCCCGTGGGCACTGTCGAGTATCAGAACCAGACGATGCGGCAGGCCTTCCGGGAGATGGCCAAAAACACCATCAGCAGGAGCAGGCACGCCTTGCAAGCCTTGCCATGCACACTGAGCTGTGAGCACAGTCTCAAGAGCAGCATGCGCCTGGATGCCTGCCCTGTCGCAGGTCGTATGCCAAGGGCTTTGCGCTCATGGGCGCCCTCTTTGCCGGCAGCGAGTGCTTGATAGAATCGTACAGGGCGCGGCATGACATGATGAACTCAGTCTATGCTGGCTGTACCACGGGCGCCATCCTGGCGCACAGCGGCGGCCCTAAGGCCATGTGCATAGGGTGTGCCACCTTTGCGGCATTTAGCGCAGCCATTGATAGGTGAGCTGGTCTGGCTTTGAGCATTGCCAGGGCACACCTGCCAGTCTGTACAGTGCAATAACTCACCACCTCTTGTTCTGCTCATTGCAGGCTCATGGGACACTAACCGGGCACTGAGGGCACTGATTGCTTTGCTTCGCATTGTTTTTGCTCCCAGGCGCTTTCCTGGCCGTCTGTTTGTTGCTTCCTCTTGACACCCTTCAGTGCTGTACATCCTGCTCAGCCTGACCAACCAATTCGTCAACGCTCGCTTACACTTCTTATCTCACTTATGCAACACAGGGTCGGCTGCAACGAGTCATCAGCCACCCACAGCTTAAAACGGAACATAGCAGGGTGGAAGGCACTATGTGAACAGGGTATCAGCCTGGGCTGGTGCTGTCAGAGTAAGCCGAGCAAGCTGCCCTGCGACTTGCTCATCACTGGCTGCTCGAGCGACCCTCTGACTGTCTTGCCTGGCAGATGCAGCCTTGCGGTAAAGCTGCGATTGTGGCAGCTGGCCAGCAAGGCGATCACGAATCTGTCTGTTCACCTGCAAGCAGGCGGCATCAAAAATCACATGCATGTCGCATTGTTGGTGGGCATTCCAACCGAGTGAAAGTGTGGCTCGCTTACCGGGTGGCTGAACTGGCGCTGGCGCTCGCCCGGCTGGGCCGCGCCTGCCACTGCATGTCGCCGCTGGCGGGGACCGGGCCACCCAGCTGGCGGTGCTTGCTGGCTACCTTGGCGTCATAGTCGCGCCTCCGGTGGTCGGCGGAGGTGGTAGCGCGCGAATCCTGAGCACGAGGTGCTTTGTCGGACAGCACAGAGGACGGGGGCTGTTGGGTGGCGGCACCAGAGCTGGAAGCACGGTTTGAGCCGCCGGCCCAGCTGCGCGTTTTTGTCAAGCCATTGGAGCGGCGTGGTCTGGTGCCAGTCCAACCCATATCTGTGGTCTGGCTCCTTGTCTGTGAAGCGGCAGGCAGCGTGCCTGCCAGCGAGCTGGAATCCTCTGCCAGGCTGGGTTCAGTGCTGGCAAGCACTGCACTGCTTCCACCGCTGCCCTCCAGGAAGCTGCTTTCACATCCAAATGAAGCTTCGGCTGGCAGGACGACCTTCTTCTTCCTGGCTATGCCCTGCTGCCGTTGCTGCTGCCGCTGCTGGCCCTGCCGTGCTGGCGGCTGCTTGAAACAGGCTGGAGGCGAGACAGCAAAGACGGATGCCTGGTCCACAAAGTGCTGTTGCTGCTGCTGCTGCTGCTCCATGTACGCCATCATCTGCTGCTGGTGCTCCTGGTATGCACCGTGGTCAAATGGCATGGGCATGCAGTAGGCGTGGTTGGGCGGCACGCATGGATAGCCTGTGGGGTACCACATCCCTTCCCAATACCGCAGCTGATGCTGATCGTGTCCAGGGCCGTTAGAGGGATCTGCTGCCCAGGCAACTGGTCCCATGTACCCTGACATAGATGTAAAGGGGCCTGGATCGGTGATGCTGCCGTCCATGCAGGGATACATGCCCCAGTTTGCGGGGATGTACTCAGTGCCCCACAGCTGCGCTGGCGCACCAAAGCACCCCCCGTGCATTCTATTCCACTTTGAATGCTCTGCTCCCAGTAATAGTGCTGCTCTTTTGCATCATGTTGGAGCTGGGCTTGGTGCTGCTGGGTTTGCTGAGGGGACTCCTGTCGTGAGCGACTTTCGGCGTTGTCACCAGTCGGCTGGCTCCCCGCCTCTGCTGCTTCAGGGAGTGGGATGTTGTGTGCTGGGGGATTGAAAGGAGCTACTTTGATTGGTTCCAGCATGCCGCAACCCTGTCTGCCCGGGCGCAGGCTCCACCAGAGTGGGTTGACCGATGCACAAACTACTGATGGTCTTCTGCCACGTGCATCGACAATGTAAAAGCGCTCTGAATGAGAAAGAGAACGAACAATGGCAGCAGAGCGGCAGAAAAGTCGTGAAGTACACTCGCTCCGGTACGCTCGGAATCCCCCGATGAACGGAGCGTGCGAGAACGGGATGGTGAACTGTTTTGATGCGAGATTTCCAGTATCACGTTTCTGATTTTTAGGGATCAGGCAGGAGATGGCGACCTCCGCTGGAGCGTGGACGCCAGCGTCTCTCTGTTGAACAATGCATTGATGTTTGCGCAAGCAGTGAGGTCCGCATGCGATCTCAATAGTGCAACATCAACGACGCAACTGCTGCTCCCCGCTGGCTGCTGCCGCCCTTGGTGCCGCTTCAGGGCGTCGCTCTTTGCATAACGACAATCAAGCAGCGTGCCCCCTCATCCTGTAGGGCTTCATGACGACTTTGGGACGATACATGACATCACTGCGCGCCTGCGGTGTCAAGCCCAACGACCGTGTGGCGGTGGCGCTGAGCGGCGGCCCTGACAGCCTGGCCCTGGCTGGCATGACGGCCTGGTGGCACGCCCTGGAGCGGGGCCAGGTGGGCGAGGGCGGGGAGGATGAAAGTGATGCGGCGCAGGGGCGCAGCTTGCGTGCGCACACCACTACCCTGCCCGCTGCCGCGCCCCCGGCTTGCAGCATGCGCCGATGGCCCTGATCGTCGACCACGGTCTGCGGCCGGAGAGCTCGGAGGAGGCGCACTCGGTGGCTGCACAGGTGCGTGCAGCGGTCCTGCCCCGACATGCATCTACAGCCTGGGTGACGTTTGCAATGCGCCGTTCGCGTGCTGGCCCCCACAGCGGCCCTGCTGCCGGTGCACCATGCAGGCGCAGCAGCTGGGCATGCAGGCCCGGGTGCTGTCGCTGGACTGGCCAGAGGGCCGCCGGCGGCCGCGGCGTGCATGGCGGCGGCGCGAGAGGCGCGCTACGCGGCTCTGCTGCGCGCGTGCGGGGAGGCGGGGCGGGGCCACCTGCTGCTGGCCCACCATGCCGACGACCAGGCGGAGACGGTGCTGCTGCGCCTGCTGCACGCAAGCGGCGTGCTGGGGCTGGCCTGCATGCCGCGCGCCGCTCAGAAGCACACGGGTGAGGCGCTGCGCGGGCGGCACGGCGGGGGTGCAAGGGCTGGCCGTTTCAGCCCCGGCCAGCGGGGAACTGGCTGCCGCGTCGGCAAGTTGCCGTCGGCCGATGCCGCCCGCCCGCGCCGTGCAGAGTGGGGGCCCGTGGTGCTGGCGCGCCCGCTGCTGGGCTTCCGCAAGGCCGAGCTGGAGCGGTACTGCCAGCGGACGGGGCTGCGGTACGTCGTCGACCCAACCAACGCCCAGCTGTCGCACCAGCGCAACCGCATTCGGCACGCCATGCAGCGCTGGCCAACCGTGGCGCGGCGCAGGCGGCGTCGGCAGCAGAGGGCAGCGGCAGGGGCCCAGCAGAGGGGAGGGGCGGCGGAGCGGCAGGGTCAGCCGCGGGGCGGGTGACACATTTCCCCACGGGAAGCAGCCGGTTGGGCAACGCGCCAGGTGGCAGCAAGCCTGATGCGTCGCCGCTGCTGGTGGATGACCTGCTGCTGGTGCAGCGGCGGTGCGCGGCCGCCCAGCTGCAGCAGCAGGCGCTAGGGGAGGAGCTGCTGCGCCGCGCGGTGCTGCGCACCTCCTGCCCCACCCTGCCCTGCGCGCCTGCGGGCAGCCGGTGGAGCAGCCACCACCGCGGCAGCAGAGGGAGCGGACGGGACGAGGGGGCGCTTGGCGGCGGCGGCGGTGGGATTCCGAGTCGTCGCACGCATGGGCGCAGCAGCGGCCGTGGTACGTGGACTGGAGCGAGCGGCTGGGACAGGTGGGCGGTACACGGTTGAAGCGGGTGCCTGCAGGGCGGTGCAGGGCGCGCTGGCGACGCGTGCACAGGCGACGCAACGGCATGCACCCAAGCCGATGCGCCCCATTGCGTGCCGCAGGTCTCTGAGCTGCTCCGACCGGTGCCGTACGCTGTGCTGGATGCGCAGCGGCTGGCGGTGGAGTGCGCGGAGGATGCCGTGGCGGTGGGGCGCTGTCCCGCCTGCTGCGGGTGGTGTCAGGTGCGGGGGCTGCTGCGCTGCACGCCCCCTGGCGCGGCACACCCGCTCCGTGAGCCCCTGGCTTACTTCCCTTGTGCGCTGCTTGCAGGCAGCAAGTACCCGCCGCCGCTGTCAGCCATCGTGCAGCTGCGTGAAGCGCTGGCCGGCGGCGCCTTGGCCACCACCTTCACCGGGGCGGCTGCCTGCTGAAGCGTCTCACGCGCAGCAAGGGTCGATACGTGCTGTGCGTGGCCCAGCATGACAAAGCGCGGGTGGAGGGCCTCCTGCAGCAGTTGCCGCCCATCGTGAATGCTTTCCTGCTGGCAAAGAGGGGGCAGGCGGAGCAGCAGGCGCAGGCTGTTGCCACGCGGGCAGCGGTGACGCGCGCAGCAGGTGGAGGACAGCTGGATGGTGGGCAGCCTTGATTGCGCAGACCAGCTGACAGCAGCTTACGACTGCTTGCTGCCAGAGGTGTCGTGCATCCAGCTGCAACTTTCACCATTTTTACATAGGAGGTGCGCCCAGCGCCGTGGTGCCAGCGGGGCAGCACTTGTCAGCTGAGGCCGCCAGTCGTGCCGTCAAGCTGCTCCGATCACATGCAGCACACCTGAGTGCGACTTTGCAGCCGCTCAGGTCAGCAACGGCAAACATGGGGCAGTCGATGTCTTTTGGGCTCACGCAGTATGACGTCGACGAGTTGATAGCGTTCTGTAAAGGAGCATGTGAGTCGTGGCGACCTTGTAGCGCTGTGTTGTAGCCCCCGGGGTTCGCTGCTGCTTGTGCCGCCCACCGCGTCGGGCCGCCTGGTTACTGGCGCACACGTCGCTCTCGTGCAGTCACGCAACAAGAGATAGAGGCCTTGTACAAGCGGTTTCGATCGTTAGACAGAGGGCGAAAGGTGAGATGCAACCAAGCTTGCTGCTGGTGTACCAGGCTGCGGCAAGCGAGGTGACGGCTTGCGCGCTGGCGCCCCGCAGAGCACGCCGCGCGCACCGCTGCCCGTCCCCCTTGGCCGCCGCAGGGCTTCATCACGGCGGAGGAGGTGCTGAGCATCCCCGAGCTGAGCATCAACCCGCTGGCCAAGCGCCTGGCCTACATGTTCGACAGCATCAACTTCAAGGAGTTCCTGGTGGGGGACAGGCTGCTGGCGCAGGGCGCTGGCCGTGCGGCGGGGCCCCACCATCCAGGACCAACAACGTCGGAGCTGCTGCTGCGCAAGGCTGACCCCCACTCACCCGCCCTGCCCTCGCCACCCCCTGCAGGGTCTGCTGGCGCCCTTCAGCCCCGCCGCCAGCCGCGACGACAAGCTGCGGTGCATGTTCTCGGTGTACGACGTGGACGGTGAGCCGGGGAGGGGTGCGTGCTGCAGGTGGTCATGCGGCCGGGAGCAGTCATGCTCCTTCTGCGGCGCCGACACTGTGCCGGCAATGTGACCAGACGTTGCAAGCGTCTTACATGAGCGCCGAGCGTCAGCCGTAAGCTCCCTGGCTGGTCGGTAAGCGTCCTCGGTGGATCACCCCCTTGGCCGCCGCCCTGGGGAGCGCTCGCAGGCGACGGCGCCGTGTCTGGCGAGGACCTGGAGATTGTGCTGCGCCAGCTGGCGGGCAGCTCGCTGAGCGACGAGGAGCTGCAGAGCATCATCCGCAAGGCAAGGCGCCGACACGCGTGCCTGGCTGCTGCCTGCGCTCACCTCCTTCTTGCAAAGCAACCTCTGCCCTCTGCACCCTCTGGTTCTGCCCCCAAACACACACCCAAGCTCCAGCACTTACACACACGTGCCAGCAGGTGCTTAGAGCAGCGGTAGACCCGGAGCGGGGCCTCACCTTTGCCGAGTACCGCGCGGCGCTGGAGGGGGTGGAGGCGGACTTGCGGGTGGAGGTGCCGGCGGAGGACTGAGCCCCAGCGGCGCGGCCGGGCCCTTTTGGGCCGGGGCCCTTGGGCCCAGTTTTGTGCGGCCAGTCTTCCTTCTTCCACCTTTTTCCTGCTTCTGCTTCAGTTGAAACCCCTCCTCAGTCTCCTTGCACGCTTGCACTCTGCTGCTCGCTCAATAAGCCCGACCCTTCCAGCCATCTCTGCACAGTACCCAATAAGCACTCGGATGCTCATCCTCTTGGAAGGCACGACGTGTCACAAATGTTCAATGCGACATGTGGCAGCGTAAGAAGGGTTGGTGGAGAGAGGTCGGCGGGGAGTATAGTGGTTGAGTAGCAGGCGGGCAGAAAAGAGTGGAGGGAAAGTTGAAGCCAGGCTTGCCACCTTGTGGACAGCAGGCTGAGCCCCTCACATACAAGGCACCCACAAGCGGGCCCCAGCCGTTCAGAACCCCGCGAACAGCGCTTGCTCCGCGCTGCTGAGGGCGAAGGCGTGGGCCATGGGCTCCAGCTCAGAGTAGTCGTCAAAGTTGGAGGTGTCGTCGGCGGAGGCCACGCTGGGCCTGCAGGCGGGGGAGGCGGGTGAGGGCTTGGGGGTGTGCAGGGAGCTGCCAAGCGGCTGGTGCGTTGCGCGGGCAGCCTCGCACTTGATGGGCGCCGCGAGCTGCCGCGACTTGAGGGCCGCAAAGTCGAGGGGCCGGAACCAGGGGTGGCTGCGTATGTCGTTCACGCCCCCCGCCAAGCAGCCGTACCTCTTGCTGAGGTCCACCTGTGCGCAACAATGGCAGCCAGGGTTGCAGTATGCAATTGCTGGCAAGAGCAGAGCGCCATCACACCCCGCAGCTGTTCATAAGGCAAGCTTGCGAGAACTTCACCGTGCAGCCTCCCTGCATGAGAAGCGCTGAGGCGCCCCCTACCCCCAACCCCCAACCCCACCCCCACCCCTGCCCACCTGCAGCAGCTTGCGGATGAGGTCGCGAGACGTGACCGACAGGTGGGAGGGGAAGGCCAGCGCCCCCTTGAGGATCTTCTTGTACGTCGACAGCGGGTCGTCGTCCAGGAAGGGGGGTACCCCGCCAGCATCTCGTAGATCAGCACACCCAGCGCCCACCAGTCGACGGCCTTGCCGTGGCCCTGCGCAGCATGGGGGCGATACCCGTGGGAGCGGTTGGGTTTGTGAGAGCAACGTTGACGTTGCGGTTTGTTAGTGGGGAGTTGAGGGAGGGGTACAGGAAGTGAGGGGGCTGTCCAAACAGAAACCCACATGCTAAAACTTCAGCCTGCGTCACACTGCGAACCTCAAACTCATGCAGCCGCCCGGGCGTGCAGCATGGCTGCCCAGTGCGGCACCTTGTTCAGAATGATCTCGGGGGCCAGGTAGTCGGGTGTGCCGCACAGCGTGTAGGTCCGCTTGGCGCCGATGGCCTTGGCAAACCCAAAATCGGTGAGCTTCAAGTGGCCCTGGGCGTCCAGCAGCAAGTTCTCGGGCTGCGGCAGCGCGGCAGGCCGGCGCGGTGGTCAACACACTGGTCGCAGTGGCCGGCATGTCTCCCAGAGTGCTCCCGATGCGCGTGACAGGCTGCTGCTCCCAAGCGCTGCGCATGCTCTGCCGCAGTCCCAAACATGCAGTAGGGTCGGTGCACAGCCAGCTGCAGCAGGCGCAGCCCCGCCTGCCTTGAGGTCGCGGTACACGACGTCCTGGGAGTGCAGGTACTCAAACATGAGCAGCACCTGGCCCGCGTACAGCCGCGCAGCCTCCTCGCTCAGCTTGCCCCGCGACTTGAGATGGCTGAAGAACTCGCCGCCTGCATGCGTGGGTGGCGGGTGCAGCGCAGTCGCGCGTGGTCAGCGTGGCTGCACATGGCTCTGCAAGGCATTCTGATGCGACCGGTATGTACGCGTGCTCGGCCTACGAACGCATTCTGCACAAGCTTCCAGACAAAGGTTTGCCCTGCCCTCACAGCCTGCACTCCACCAGCTCACCCGGCACGTACTCCATCACAAAGTACACGCAGTGCTCGTCCTGACAACATCCATGCATGCGCACCAGCAGCGGGTGATCTAGGGAGCGCAGGATGTCGCGCTCGCTGCGCAGGTGGGAGATCTGCAGGTCGCAGCGGGGCAAGTATATGCCACTCGGTGCGAGGGTGGTGACAGCGGGCACGTCCAGGTGCGAATGCGATACATTCAACCCTGGATGCAAGCAGGCTGAAATCACGGATCCAGTCATGCTGCTTGCCAGCGTTCTGCTCGCCTGCTGGTTCTTCACTATGTGCGCCTTTGACAGCGCTTTGATAGCGCACACCAGCCCGCTGGACTTGTGCCGCGCCAGGCTGACACGACCAAAGCTGCCGGTGCCAAGTACACGCCCAACCTCAAAGTCCTCTAGTCGACATGAATCCAATTTGAGGCCCTGCAACACGCAGCAAATCGTCGACCCACGTTCAACATGGCAAGCACGTTGCCCGGCTCCTTACGCTTACTTTGAAGGACTCCTCTATGTGCACTGCAGCGTCTTGTGGAGGCACGTGAGCCTGCACTAGTTTCGTTGTCTCAAGCGGCAGCTTTGGGGGCGGCTGCTCTGCAATCTTTGCTGCCGGTGGGCCTGCCGCCCGGCCTGTGCATCCTACATGCCAGAGCAAGGGGGCGGGACACCATGTTGACTGAAGCAGCTGCGGTTGCCAGTCCTCTCGACAGCCTTGGAACGGAGTTCGCGGTATGCACATCAATTAAAAGGGCCAAGAGAAGGGAACAGGCGCGGCTTTGTCCACACGGTCAGCGGTCCCACCTTCTTAAGCATTACCGCTCGTTTTGGGGGTGCTTACATGTCGATCTGGCCCAGCCACAAGTCTTCTCAGGCTCCCCGGCCTCCCTGGGCAAGAGACAACTGCTGTGATGTCAAACGCACGTTTCGGAACGACAGCAGCAATCTCATTTCTTATCGAAACGGTGTAGTTGCCAAACAAGGTGCTGTGATGCTCAGTTTTCGCACCTTCAGTACGTCCTGGGTACTTCGTGCGCCAAAGTGCTTGTTGGCCCCAATGTGCAATTTTACAAGATACGCTCACGCCAAGCAAACTTTTCTAATCGGTAATGGCGCTGGTGGATATAGAGGAGCTTGAAGTGGAAGGCGATGCGCGCTCCGAGCGCAAACTGCTCCAGGCCCATGTTCATCGTATCACAAAGGCTAGAACTTTGCGGCAACAAGATGCGGAAGAGGATGACTCGGAGAGAGGGCTACCTGCTGCCGCTGGTGCTGCCGACGCCAGGAGCGGCGTTCCCTCGACAGTGCCAGGCACTCAGCGCATCTGGGTGAAGACGTTTGGGTGAGCATGAGTTCCAAGGCGGACCAGCACGCTGCCAGTGACGCTGCAGGTTTGCCTGCGTGAGCCTGCCGCCCATGCAGCGCGTGAGCCCGCGGCCGCCTGCAGGTGCTCCCACAACTCCTCGGACAGCGAGTACATGATGGGCCAGCTGCAGGAGTACGGCTTCACGTGAGGCTGCTGGCCCGCAGATGTGCCGCTGCTGTGTGAGCCCCGGCCGCATGCCATGTTCCAGCCTCCTGCCAGCTCCCTCCTGATAACCCTCCCCTCGCCGCCCCCCCCAGGCTGGTGGACGACGCTCGCTGCGCCGACGCCGACCTCTGGCTGATCAACACGTGCACGGTGAAGAGCCCCTCCCAGTCCGCCATGGACACCGTGCTGCGGCGGGGCCGCGCGGGCGGGCAAGGCGCTGCTGGTGGCGGGGTGCGTGCCGCAGGGCGACCGCCGCGCCGTCGAGCTGCGGGGCTGTCCCTGCTGGGCGTCACCCAGATCGACCGCGTGGTGGAGGCGGTGGAGGAGACGCTGAAGGGCAACACCGTGCGGCTGCTGTCCAAGAAGGCGCTGCCCCGTCTGGACCTGCCCAAGGTGAGCGCCCTCCTAGTGCCGGGGTGCTGGTGCCGGGCTGCTTGGCCCTGCTGGGCTGCTGGTGCTGCTGCTGCACCAAGGCGGCCTCACCATTGCTCGACCGTGGCACCTTGGATTGCTCCTGTACCCTCCAGCCGGCACACCCCCTGCCTGCAATGCTGCCTGCAGGTGCGGCGCAACCGGCACATTGAGATCCTGCCGCTCTCCACAGGCTGCCTGGGCGCCTGCACCTACTGCAAGACCAAGCACGCGCGCGCCAGCTGGGCTCGTACGACCCGCAGGAGCTGGTCAAGCGGGCGGCGGCGGCGGCGGCTGATCCCCAGGCATGCGCCAGGGGCGTGGGGATGCAGGAGCCCGGGGCTGGGACGGGGCGTGAGGGGAGGTGCCATATGCTGGGGTGCAGGCAAGCCCGCCTTTCACCTCGCCTACTGCGATCCATGCTGCTGCTGCTGCAGGTGCGCGAGATCTGGCTGAGCAGCGAAGACACCGGAGCGTATGGCCGCGACATTGGCGCCTCGCTGCCCGCCCTGCTGCGCGCGCTGGTGCAGGTGCTGCCGCCAGGTGGGTGGCACGCTGCTGCTCCCCGCCCGCTGCCCCGGCCCAGAGCTGCGTAGCTGGAGGCAAGCCAGATCATTCATATGAAGGCATGGCAGGGGCCAATCAAGCCACCCAGGAGCGGCCCCACGCCTGTTGCACTGCCGGAAGTGCAGATGGGCGATGCATGCTACGCGTTGGCATGACAAACCCTCCGTTCATCCTGGAGCACTTGGAGGAAATCGCGGAGATTCTGCAGGACCACCGCGTCTTTTCCTACCTGCATGTGCCGGTACGTAGCGGCAGCCCCGGATCTGCCCGCCCGCAAGGCCCAGCTAGGACCACACATTGGGGCGTCTGCGGAACTTTGGGTGCCGTTTTCCTTACGGCTTGCAGGCCTAGGCGGGATGCTGAGCCGGCCTGCGTGCCCGCTCCTCCCGCCGCGCGCAGGTCCAGTCTGGCAGCGACGCGGTGCTGCTGGCCATGAACCGCGAGTACAGCGTGGCGCAGTTTGAGCGGGTGTGCGACACGCTGCTGGCGCGGGTGCCTGGCATGGAGCTGGCCACAGACATCATCTGCGGTGAGGGTCCGCCTGGCTGTGTGCGGTGGCGTGTAATGCTGAGCTGCACCGCAAGACGTGGGCCTGTGGGTGTGATCTTGGCATGTTGCTTGACAGCGCGGCGGGCGGTCCCCCTGCGCCCGTGCCCGGCAGGCTTCCCGGGGAGAGGGTGGAGGACCACGCCGCCACGCTGCTGCTGCTGCACAAGTACCGCTTCCCCCACACCCACATCTCCCAGTTCTACCCACGGTGGGCGCCAGACGACTGCTTGCTGCTGCTGCTTGTGTTGATGATGCGTGGTCCGCAGCAGGAAAGATCCTCTCCCGCATGCCACATGCCGGTGAAGCCACGCTGCAGGCACTGCCGGGCGCTGCTGGCTCAGCCATCCCGACCATTCCCCGTCGCCGCGCAGGCCCGGCACCCCCGCCGCACGCATGAAGCGGGTGCCCACTGCTGTGGTGAAGCAGCGCAGCCGGGAGGTGACGGCTGCGGTGGAGTCGTGGGGCGACGTGTACACGCACCTTGTGGGCACCCTGCACCGCTGCTGCGTGGTGGACGCGGCGGCCGACGGCGTGCACCTGGTGGCACACAACGAGACGTATGCGCAGGTTGGTGGGCTGGTGGTGGCGCGCGCCTGCGGCGTTTGGGCTGCAGCGGGGGAGTGGCGTGCTGCATTGTCACGCACCGTCACAGGGTGGCCTGGGCCGCCTGACTCGCATGTCTTGGCACACCCTGCGTGCAGGTGCTGGTGCCAGCTGAGGCGCCCGACGGCAGCGGCAGCCTGCTGGGGTGCATGGTGGAGGCGAGGGTTGTGTCAGCCAGCCGCTGGTCGGTCAAGGCGGAGGTGCTGCGCGTGCTGTACCGCCCGCCACCCGAGCGCGAAGCAGCAGACGGCAGTGCAGAGGCGGGACACGGCAGCGCCTGCCTCGGCAGCAGCAGCGCCAGCCGCCCACAAGGTGTGCCTAGTTCCCAGGAAGCACAGGAAGTTGGGATGGCATCCGCACCTGCAGCACCCTGTTGTTCCGACGACGGCGGCGCGTGCGCATGCGCGGCGGAAGCCTCCCCTCGCAGGAGTGCGGCATCTGCTGGGTGTGGCAGCCCGTCAAGCCGGGTCACTCCACGATGCAGTAGCTCGCAGGCTACTGCAGAGCCACGAGGGCTCCAGCAGCAGCAGCAGCAGCAGCCACAGCAGCCCTCGCCAGCACGCAGCACGAGCAGCCAATCAAGCGGGGGCGGCCTGGAGGCGCCGCAGCCCGAGCCGTCTGGTGCCTCAATCTTCTCAGACTCCTCCGCGGTCTTCCCGCTGGCGAGGGCAGAGGCCTCCAACGACCACGGCCCCAGTGCGGCAGCAGCGTCTGGAGCAGCCTCGGCGATGGCTGATGCCCGTTCTACCGGCGGCACAGCTCCTGTCCGCAGCAGCGCTGGTGGATCGGGCTTGGCCGAAGCGCTGCTCCTGTTCAGCTTGCTGGCTGGCCTGCTTGGCATGCTCATCAGCGGTGTCTCGTCGATCATGCATTCTTGAGCGCCATGTGATGAAAGGGAGGCAAGACCAGAGCGATTGCAGTTGGTTTTGCACTTTCCAATCGTGGGCTCTGTCCTGCCAGCAGCTGGCTGGCCCGTGCGAACGCGCCCTTGGCCGTGTGCTCTTCCTGCATTCTGGCCACGTAAGGCATTCTGCTCCCAACAGAATGTCGTCCCCTGCTCGCACGGGGCCACACGGTCGCGTGCTCGAGGGCAGCCACGTTGGGCCGGCCTCTCCAGACGAGATTGAGGCTGGACGCAAGTACAAGAAGCGGCGCAGACGCACAAGAGCCCTCAGCGCTCAGGAGCTGCGCCTGCTGGCCGTGACAGTGGCGTGGGCGGCCGGCGGCATTCTAGCCGGACTGCTGGTCATGGGCGCGGTGCGCAGGGTGCACGACCGCTTCCTAGCGCCAAAGGTGCAAGAGCTGGTGGAGCAGGCTCAGCAGCAAGGCCTTCAAGCGGGAGATCAGCACCGCCGGGGCATGCTGCTGGAGCGGCACAGCGGCAGCGGGCCCGGCACGGCAGGAGGCTCAACCAGCTCGACGGCCGAGCAGCGCTCATCCTCCAGCATGACGCATGGCGGTGCCCCCAACTGCAGCAGCGTTTCTCTGGCGGAAGCCGACCGCCAGCTCTTGCGCCGAGAGATCGGCAGCATCCTGCGCTCCCTCTCCAGCTCCCACCCCTGGGTGCTGGGCCTGCCAGAGGCGCAAGAGGGGAGGGGGAAGATGGGCAGCCGTCCGGCGGCGCAGCGGTGCTAAGCAGGGACCAGGTGCTGCAGGTGCCTGGGGTGCAGGCGCCGCGGTTGGTGGACCAGCCGTTCGGGCCCCAGTCGTCTTCAAACATCCCAGGCGCGCCTCCGCGGCTTGCGAGGAGACAGCATTCGTGAAGGCAAACTCCACCTGCTGACCCCTGCTTGCATGCCTGGATGCCTCGCAGGAGTGGAGGATGTGCACGCCGAGCTGCAGGCCTATGCGGCGGCCATGCTGGATGCGATGGTGCTCGACAGCTCGGCAGCGGCCAAGCGCCAGCACCGCGCCACCGCCTCGGAGCTGGGCCTGCTGCCCCTGGATGACCTGGCGGACACCGAGTCCATTCCTGCACGCATTGCCTACTTGAACGAACTCATGGATGAGGTGCCAGTGGGGCCCTGCCTGCCTGGAAGCTTGGCATGCTGGTGCCAGATGGACCGGGCTGACCGGTGCCTCCTGGGCTTCTTCCAGCGTGCCCTCCCCTCCCTGCCCCTGCCACCCCGCAGGTGGCCGCCACGGAGCAGCTGCGCGTGTGCCTGGCTGCCACCGTCTCAGCGGATGTGCGTGCTGTGCGGAGAGAGCTGCTGCCGTGGATGCAGTACCACGCAGCACTGGGGGCCTCCCACTTCTACGTGAGCCCCGCCCAGCCGGCCTGCTGCCATGTTTCGGGCTAAGAGGACGCTGGCATGCCACCCTCCCCAGCCAACGCACCATCCGTCCACGCTCCTGCAGCTGCTCTACGACGGGCAGGACGCTGAGGCGGTACGACTGCTGGGCACGCTGCGCCACGTCACACTCATCCACATCCACCCGCCCTTCGCCCCTGCCGCCGACTGCGCCAAGTTCGAGCTGTACAAGGGCGGCGCCTCCTCCACCGCCAGCAGGCAGTGGGGCGGGCAGCCGGGCAACTTTGAGCTGATGGTGAAGCAGGGGTGAGCGCCCGGCAACCAGCGCATGCCTGCAGGCCCAATGCACACAAGTGCAGGCCACGTTGCCCCTTCCCCGCGCCTTGCCTGGCGCAGGTATGGCGTTGAGGAGGCCCTGCGCCTGGCTGCCGCCGGCGGCATGCACTGGCTGCTGCACCTCGATCCTGACGAGCTGCTGCACCCAGGTGGGTGGGTGGGTGGGTGGGTGGGTGGGTGGGTGGGTGGGTGGACTGTGCATGCTGGGGCGGCAGATGGCCACACCAGCTCCGCGTTGTGAGTGATGGTGCGCTCAAGCCCATGCGCCAGCTTGTACTGCTTGCGCAGGCGGGCCCTCCTTCAGCTTGGCGGCAGTGCTGGCGGCGCAGCCACCCCAGGTCCCTGCTGTTCGCTTCATGAACTTTGAGGGGCAGCCGGAGGCGGGCGACATCTCCAACAAGTTTGAGCAGGCAAGGAACCGCGGGTGATGTTTGGTCCAGGCTTGCGCCAACAGACAGAACCAAGTGATGGTTGAGTGCACGCGCCCTCCCCCACACGCACACCCACCCACCCACCCACCCATCCCCACACACACCCCTCACCACCACACTGCCTCATCCACCCACGCGCACCACCAGGTGACTTTGTTCCGCGTACACAAGCACTTCATCACCCCTGAGGCTCACTTCTATCGCTCCTTCTACAAGCTGGGAGAGTCAGCAGGTGAGGGGCAGCCGAAGCTGAGGAGACTTTAAGCTGCCCTGCGCAGTTTGCATCCACACACCTGGGCTCAGGTGTATGCGCATGACATTCATCCCCGCACCCCGCTTCCTCGCCCAGCTTTCCTGACCCTGTACGCCAACGGCAAGTCTGCCGTGAGGGTGGACGCCCCGGGTGCGCCCCCTGGGCCCGCACTTCTTCACCGGAAACCCGTCCCCAAGGTGGGGTGCCCCCCCCACACACACATCTCGTCCCCACTGGTGTGGGCATGGTTGCGCTGCGCCTGTAGGGCTGGCCCATGCAAAGGTGGGCCAGCCTGCCTGTGAGTGCAGGTGGCAGACCCAGGACAACCCCACCGGCATGTGGCGCGATGCCGTCAGCGACGACAGCGTGGTGCTGCACCTCGCCTACTCCTCACCCGGAGATGTGGCCGCCAAGGCGCACCGCAGCTGCCCCGAAGACCACCTCAATGCGGCGCGCAGGGGGACAGGGCCAAGGTGGGTGGTGGGGAGCTCAGGGCAGGGCCGGCGCTGGCGGTGCAGATCCTGATGGGCAGTGCAGCTAGCACTGACGTGCTTGCATCTTGGAGTATGGCATGAGCAGAGGTTTCCTGGATGCCTGTCGACCCTTGCACGCAGGTCAAGGAGTGCTTTGTGATTGACTTCGACGCCGATGCATACATGGCGGCAGCGCAGGGCCCAGCGGCGGCGGAGGACTTCTTCTTCAGCCGCATGGCGCTGAGCGAGGGGTCGCGCTTGCGGTGCACGGACCCAGACCTCAAGCAACAGGTGTGTGCGGTTTGTTGAAGGCGGGGGCGGAAGGGGGCACGGTGCGGTGGAGTGAAGGTCTCCGGAGCATTTGGTTGCCCAACTGGTCAGGCGGCCGTATGCGTCCCCAGCCTGTATGCACCCCACCACACATCCATGCGGCGCAGGGTTGGTGCACCATCACAAACGTGCGCCGCTTGAAGTTCCTGCTGGAGAAAGTGGGCCTCTACCGCCGCATGCACACCCCTTCCGCCCTGCTGCGCCAGCAGGAACGCGAGATACGGCGACGCATAGCACAGCATCAAATGGCTTTTTGAGCATGCACTGATGTGCCTGACTGCTGCGGATGAGCATCGCAGGCATGTGCAACTTCTGTCATGTTCGGTCTTCTCAAGTGGCTGCAATTGGCGGTGGTACAGCCCGGGGGATGCCTCTCTGCTGATCTTCTTGGATGGTATCAGCAGTGCTGTAAAGTTCTCCTTTGTCGTTTAACAATCGTTGTGTTCCCTCTTTAGCTTTGGTGCCTGTCGCACGACGGTGTCGACCTCGAGACTGTCGTGGAGCCTCCGCCATGTCCGACGATCGTCTTTGGTGCATTGCATGCTGTTGTATGTTATCAGCGACACTAGTCCAATGTAGGCGGTCCACTTTTGGCGGCTTGGCGCCTCCCGCCTGTCTCTATGCTGCTCACGACGAAGCTCTCTTATGCTCGCAGGCATCTCTTTTCCGGTGAGGTGATCTTACGTCCACCTGTCGGCAGATGGCGGGGACAGTATGCTTGTGAGGGCGGCGGCGGCGCCAGCACCACTGGCACCTGCGTCATGCCTGATGAGCCGTCTGCTTGTCAATGTCCTTTCCAGGGTGGCAGTGGGCTGTGCAGGGTGACTGGCTGTGCGGAGTGTTGGAAGCGAAACGTATGCTCCTCATGCAAGCTAGCAGCAGACGGCAGCGACACCTTTCTTCTCGCCAACAAGTGTCACTCGGTGAGCTGGAACAATTGCCGCTCTCCCTCCGGCGGTGTACAGTCGCAACCCACTCCCCCACCTGTCTTTTGCAGTGTGCAGAGGTGACGGGAGACAAGCTTTGCCGCTCTTGCTACCATAATGCCGCGGGCGTGAACCCTGCCACCGCGCTTAGGGAGTGCCTGGAGTGCATGCCGACGGCTAGGGGCATAGACGTCAGGGAGGTGGCGGTCATCAAGACACACAGCGGACAATGCAAGGCCTGCGAACGCTGCCCGTACAGAGATGGTTGGGCTGGTTGCAACGAGCATAGCGGCAAATGTAACGGCTGCCGCACCGACGACGGCTTCAGCGAGGCGAGCGGCGGCCACTGCATCAAGTGAGGCACCACCCAGCAAGGCCGCTTGCTGGGGCGCCTGATCCTCACTGTGCACCATGCAAACTCCCCTCCTGCAGGGCAGATCCATGCCTCCTGCCTGTGGAGGTGGGGTCATGCAAGGCAGCCTTCCCGCTGGTACTTTGATGCAGAAGAGGGAAGATGCCGGCCCTTCTCATACGGAGGCTGCTCCGGCAACCGCAACAACTTCCAGTCAGAGATGGAATGCCGCAGAGCCTGCTTGTGAGAATAACGGGGGCGCTGCAGACATTCCACTGTTTGTGAGCAGCACCCATGCCTCGCCATGACCCACACGCCTCACCGGCCGATCGCCCCGCTGGTGCAGGCCCTGCCAGCCTGCGCAGTGCTTTGTGTCGCCCTGCAGCCTTCACCAATGCCCTGTGGGAGAGCAGTGCCGGGACGACTCATGCTTCGGTTGCACTCCAGTCTGTGTGAGAACGAGCTGTTCTGCGCCCTCTTGCCCACTGCTGGCGGCTGACCTGCGTTGCCCTGTGCTGCAGGAGCCCTGCAAGAACCTGGTCAACTGCTTTGCAGATCCATGCAGCGTGCGGGCTGAGCCTTGCCCCAAAGGAACTGCATGTGTGGCTGACTACTGTGGAGGATGCAATGCAGTGTGTGTGCAGCAGTAAGTATCGAAAGTAGGTGCCGTGCTGCCAGTGCCATCCACTGCTCACCTTCGTGCACCAGGCTCACCCAGCAGGTGCTGTGCTGCAGTCCCGAGCCGCCCCACGGCTGCAAGAACCCAGTGGCATGCCTTGTGGCGCCCTGCGAGCTGAACAACCCGTGCCAAGTCGGCGAGACCTGCGTCAACGACTACTGCGGTGGCTGCTTTGCACGCTGTCGCCTAGCTGATGGGAAGGCAAGCAAGCTGTGTCACTGATCCTGCGGCTGTCACAGGTGCACCCTGTTGAGCTTGACGATACAGGCTGGTGCTGCCGGTGCAGGAGTCACCCTCATCAGCAGCCAACCTGTTGAGCGGTACACCGAAAGACGATACTTGTTCGTGACATACTTGGCTTGGTTCTGTTCTGGGGACAATTGCCCGTACTGGTTTCGAAGTTGTGTAAATGAATGTCAACAAAAAACTACCCATCATTGCCAGCCACTCGCTTCTCTTTCTGCCGCCTCAGGGCTCGCTGCAGGGATGTGGTTGAGGCAGGGCCTGAGTGGCAGTGAAGTGGTTCTTCTGGATGGAATCTGCAAACCCCAAAACTGTTGGTCAGCCACACCTGTTCTGCTTTCACGGCACGTTCAATCCTGACATCTATGGGGGTGTGGTGTAGCCGTACCGGCTGATCTTGGGCAAACTTGTTGACTGTGCCACAGGTCAGGGGCATGCAGACTCTCTTGAGCCCCAGCTGCTTGCGCAAGCCGTGCATGCGCTGCGGTGCTTAAGACACATACAGTCGCACTGTCAGCATAAACTCTGACCTGAGTTGGGGATGCCGCAGACTTGGGGGCTGGAGGAGTGGAAGCCCGCAGCGTAGAGGAACCGCTGCTCGGGGTCAGATTCACCGCTGGGGACATAGACCGCGCCGCCTGCGTGGCACAGTTGCTGGAAACTTACGCCTCGTGCCATCACATCAAATTCAAGGGACAGTGTCTGAGCATATCATCAGGGCATTGCACCACAATACCTGGCCGTGATCAAAGTGCTTCTGGGCGGCAACTGCACCCTGGCCAGCACTGGTGTGTGCAGTAGCGGGCTCGGTGACGGCAGCGCGCCCTCTGAAGGTTTGAGAGAAAAGCTAAAGCTGCCGGAGGGGCTGCCAAGGTGTGAGTTGTCGTGCTGCAGCGCTGCCGGGCGTGAGGCCACCGATGCGCCTGGGGCACAGCGGCTGGGGCTGCTGGCGTGCCAACCGCACTGGGCGACAGCACAGCCTTGATGGCGAAATGGTCTGCAACATGATTGTTTGTTCTGTTACCGGCAATCAGGTTAATTTCATCCATCAAAGCAATAGCAGGGTGCGCGGCAATCACTCGCGACCCCCACGTGGGTGCACCTTCTTCCGCTACCGCGGCCGCAGCCGCCTGCTGACCCCGCTCTTTATCCCCGCTTGGCGATTTCGCCCTGTCTTTCACATGGCGATGCCTGAAACACCAAGGGAAGAAGCTCCGAGCCAGCCACATCGTGAGAACTAGAGCCAGCGTGCCTAGTTGAATGAGGGGGCCGGCTGGGGCTTGGGCCGCTGGTTTAATCACAAGATGCTTTAACGCTAGTTCTAGGGATCGGGTGGTCTCTGGCGCCGTCTGTCACACTTCGACAGCTATGTGGCAGAGGTGGCACAGCGTGCAGCGGGGCAGGTTCCGAAACCCTGTCTGTGCATGTGCTCTCCTGAAGCCACATCCCCTGAAATCTTTGGACAGCTGTGCTTGAAGTGAAACTCATCAGCATGTATGTTGGTGTATGAAAACAGGTGCAATACAAGAATAATCAATAGCTTGTTCATACCATTGCCGCCACTGCTGGCGCCCTGCCGGCCGCCGCTGAGACATCAATCATCTGCCTGCCGCCGCCATGCTCATCTTTGCCCTCTGGTTGTTCAAACTTGCTCTGTCCGTCTGCCACGGAGGCAGGCTTGGATCCAGCGGGCCCTTGCCTTTCCCACATGAAATCGCGACCCAGCATGGCGTACAGCCGCTGGTTGGGCTCCGCAAAGTGCTGCCGCAGCTTGCGCTCAACGCTAGGGTGCATGCGGCGGCCACGACGCTCCCCTTGCATGCCCGCAGGCAGAAGCCTGAAGCGCATTTTGTTGGTCCGCGCCCACAAACTCCAGGGTCTGCCGGACCACGGCCTCCGTGTTTGTGGTGAACTCGGCAAAGTCCACAAACAGCATGCTGCGGCAGGAAGGGGCCTCGGGGGCACAGGTTGGCAGCCGTTGCGGCGCCACGATCAGTAAGAGGCACACAGCTGACTCCAACGGCATGGGCACAGCGCAGCTCACTTCTCGCGCTTGAAGTGGCGCAGGAAGGGCGCAATGCGGTCGGCATAGCGCCCGCAGCGCAGCACGCCGTAGGGCGACATGTACAGACGGGTGGGCAGGTCTTCGGGAGGGGGTCCCGGGGCCAAGCATGGCGACCTGCGCGCAGCTGGCGGCTTCTGACATCAGCCGGCAGCCTCTGCATGACAGCACCCTCCGCTAAGCAGCAGCGCATGCCGGGCAGCGGCCGAAGCCCTCGGGCTGGGGCCGCACCTGGTTCCAAAACCGCACGTCATCCTGGGACTCTGCAAAGCGGGGATCCGCGCACTGCACGTCCTCGGTCCAGGACCACGCCAGGGGACGCCCAAGTTGCGCAGCTGCACAGCCAGAGAGTTGGGATAGGACACAGCCCGTGTTGACTTCCCACTCATCTGCGGCTGGTGGCAGCCCTGTGCTGGGGCACCATCCGCCTCACCATGATCTCCGCGCTGAAAGCCCCTTGCACTGGACTGCGCAGCATGAAGATGAGCTTGGCATCCGGGCTGAATTTCGAGATGCGCTCCGCGGTGAAGTCGAGGCACGCGTTCACAGGGCAAGCGTCCATCACAAGCCACTGCACGGCCAGAGAGTGAGCAATCAGCGCAGGGGCACCCTGGCGCTGAACCCTCCTCGCCACTCCCGCAAGCTGTCATTACCTTGCCGGCGCGCCTGACGTGCTCCACCCACCAGCGCTGCAGGACGGTGGGGAAGTAGGACCGGTAGGCGGCGCGGCTGCTGGCTGCATGCCGCCCAAGGGCCCCGCTCAAGAAGTGCGACTCCTTCGACAAAGCCTCGTGCCAGCTCAACCCATCCAGCCCCGAAACTGCAGGGTGCAGCTTCAAGTAGGCAGCCATCGAAGTGGTGCCCGCCTTGGGAAAGCCGAGAACGTAGAAGTCCGGCACCTTCTGCCGCAGCGGCAGCGTCAGAAAGCGGCGGCAGACTGGGGGGGGGTAGGGAGGAAACGTGAGTCCCTCCGCATCAGATAGACACGATACGCGTTGATTTACCGTTCATGGTGTACGTGATTTCGAAGCCAACTCTCATTAGGGTGCCTCTGAACCAGCCATGCTGTTGCCAAATGTATGGAATGAATGGGCATGCCCAAGCTAGCCGGCGGCCGAGGATGACAGTTGGCAAGATGAGGAATGGGGCCACCATTGACAACAACCTTGCCGCCAGAAGCCAGAGGACAATGAAGGGCAGCAAGAGGGGAAATGCAAGCGAATCGAAAAACTTAGCCATCTTTCTGCCAAAGCCACTGCCTGCATAAAGGGGGCCGGGGTGCGGCGGCCTCTGCTCATTGCATAGTTCAGCTTCATGCCCCAGCAGCACCCTAAACGCAAGTCTTATGCCTGATGCAGCAACAGTGAAGTGTCCTGCGGGAGGCAGCCTGGCGCGAGGCGCTCCGACTTGCCTGCTGCACGGCGGTTTGTTTCCGAAAGATAATACAAAACTATGCTACAAAATCGGTAGAACTGTAAAGCCAGGGAGAGCGACGGGAGCTGCCTCGTGCAAATGGCACGGTGCCTCGTCGTCTACAACTCCCGCCACTGTGGCGCCTGACGTGCTGTGCTACTGCCAGCCCATCTTCTGCTACAAGCGCGTGGATGCACAGTGTAAGTGATTTAGCAGTCTCATTGCTCATAAGTGAGGGCAGGCACCTCTGTGGCCCCTGCCTGGTTCCGCTAGCGGCCCAAGGGCGCCACCTCACGCCACGCAGGCAGGGCCCCCTGCCTGAAAGCACTGATTCAACCACTTGCTCCCGCCTTACGGGAACCTTGACTTTCGCACATCAATTTTGTGGTGATTCTCAGGCCCACACGCGCACATCTGCGAGTGCGGCAGACCGATGTGGGTCTCACTGACGTAAAAGCCCACGCTCGGCGATAACACCCCTATTAACCCGTTTAAAACTGGATATCATGTCCAGCGATCAAGCCGACGGCCAGTACCTGGTGCCGGCATCTCTGCCGGCTCCGCTTGCTGTTCTCAATGCCGGAGATCGTGGCTGTGAGGCTGTACGCAATGAGGACCTAGGCTGCGCCATCTGCATGGAGACGCTGAGCGACCCCTTCGTCACCGCCTGTGGCCACACGTTCTGCTACAGCTGCCTGACGCAGAGCCTGCAGCACAATAAGCATTGCCCCGCATGCTCCCACTACCTTACTACAGAGCTCATTTACCCCAATTTTCTGCTTAGCAAGGTGCGGGCGGGGACCAAGAGAGCACAGCAAGCCCAGCTTTTGTGGGTGTCACGGCTGGCTTGCTGTCGCACTGCTCCGGCCTGTGCCCACTCGCTTGCTGGCCGCAGATTGTGAGACGGGCTCGCAGCCGTGCGCTGGGCGCGCCCCTGTCTTCGTTGGAGGTGCTGCAGCATGCCGTCGCCGACCACAAGGCGGGCCTGGCGGAGGGCGACGTGGACGCGCTGGTGCGGCAGCTGCTGGAGCACAAGCATGTGCTGCAGCAGCAACAGCGGGAGGCCGGCATGGAGCTCCTGCTGCACTTCCTGCTCAGCAGCAGGTGCGGGGCCGCAGCCGTGCCTGTGTGCATGATGTGTGTGGCTTCAGGCGTGGGTGCTGGTTGCAGCAGAGCCCTCGCCTTCACTGGGCCGGCAGCAGGATGTCACACCCACATTGGGCCTGCTGCACGCAGGGAGGACAAGGTGAAGCGGCTGCAGCAGCTGCAGGAGGAGCTGCAGTGCCTGGAGGGAGACATCCAGCGGGTGGAGGCGGCGGGGGCAGCCACCCCGACGGGGGTGGCAGCAGCGCCCAGCACCAGCCACCACACCCGCCCCTCCACGCCGGGTGCGGGGCCTGCGGCGCAGGCAGAAAGCCGGTCAGCTGCAGCGATGACAGATGCGCCCACAAATGCAGCACAAGGCGGGGAGCTGGTCGCTGATGATGGATCGTCAGACGGCGGCGTTGTGCAGCAGGCCAGCTCAGCCGCAGGGACCGAGGCGAGGGCGGGTCGTGCACCGACGCTCGACGCAGCAGCGCATCAGCAGCTGGTCCAGCAGCAGCAGGCGCAGCACATCGCAGACTTTGCAGGGGCCGCCTTTGCCAGCCTGGCGGCTCAGGCGCTTGGGGCCGGCGGCGGCGCGGCTGTCCAGCCGCCAGAGCCCTCGCCGCCGCCAGGTCATCCATCAGCGCTTGGCACGCTGGCGCCAGGCGCTGCTCAGCCGCAGGCGCACCGTGCGGCGCAGCAGCACCTGCATCCCCGCCAACCGCAGCACCACCTGGCCGCCCACCCCGCCTATGCCAGTCTGCTCAGCCCTGGCGCCACCACCAGCAGCGGCGGCGGCAGCTCCAACGGCCACCGCGACGTGCTGAGCCTGCTGCGCAACAAGAAGCGTCGCATAGCCTCCCAGTTTGAGGACCTGCAGCAGTGCTACCTGCAGCTGCGCGCTGGCCGGCTGCGCAGCCCTGGCGGCAACGGCGCGGACAGCGGCGGCGGGGGCGCTGATGACTCTGGGGGCAGGAGCGGGGGGACCGAGGGCGCCATCGTTGACGAGGGCCTGCAGGAGTTCAGCCGCCTGCTGTCAGTCATCACCCGCTGCAACAAGCTCAAGGTGTGGGGAGGGGCAGCGGTGCGGGAGGGGGCTGTGCCTGTGTGCGGGGAGCAGGGCGATGGGCTTGCAGGCAATCAACCCTCATCGACGCCCCCTCCCCCCGCCCTGTGCCCAGCTGGTGGCAGAGATAGCGCGGCCGGCCCTGCGCCAGTCCACCTCCATCGTGTCGGCCCTGGAGTTTGACAAGGAGGGCACGCTGTTTGCCACCGCCGGCGTGTCCAAGCGCATCAGGCGGGCCGCAGCGCTGCTGCAGCTGCGGCCGCTCACTGCCGCGTGGCGGCCTGTCGCTGGTGGCATCGCTGCACGCTGGCATGCTGCTCTTGCAGAGTGGAGCTGCTTGTTGTTCCCAGCTGCGCGTTGGTGAGAGCCTTGCCCTTGCCCCTCCACCCTGCTCGCAGCATCTTTGAGTTTGCGAGCGTGGTGCCGCTGGGCCCCTCCCCGGCCTGCACACCCCGTGGTGGAGCTGGTCAGCCGCTCCAAGCTGACCTGCCTGTCCTGGAACAAGTATGTGCAGGCGCACCTGGCCAGCTCAGACTACGAGGGTGCGGCCCCTGGCGGGAGGGGGTGGGGGTGGGGGTGGGGTGGGGGCAGGGGTGGGCTGGCGCGCGTGTGCACACAGGCGCAGCTGGCTGCAAGCCTTCTGCCTTGCTGGAGTGGCTGCCGAGCAGCCGGGCCTCGCTGCGCATCCCTCTAACGCAACCTTCCCTCCCCCTCCCCGCCTTTGTGTGTGCGCGCAGGCGTGGTGAGCGTGTGGGACGTGGCGGCGGGCAGCCAGCTGCTGGAGTACGAGGCGCACGCCAAGCGCATCTGGTCGGTGGACTTCTGCGAGGCCGACCCCTCCCTGCTGGCCTCCGGCTCAGACGACTGCGCCGTCAAGGTCTGGTCCACCAAGTCGCCCTCCTCGGTGGCACAGGTGTGTGCAGGGGGCGGGGGGGGAAGCCGCGGCGCGCCTTCTGCCCTGCGCGGCCTCACGCCAGCTCACACCAGCAGGGTGCCTGACCGTCTGCCCCTCACCCCCGCGTCCTCCGCCCAGATCGACACCAAGGCCAACGTGTGCACCGTGCGCTGGCGGCCCGGCTCCCCCACCAGCTGGCCCTGGGCTCCGCCGACCACGGCGTCTACCTGCACGACCTGCGCAGGCCCGCGGCGCCGCTGGCCACCTTCCGCGGGCACAGGCACGCGGCGCGGCGGGCGCATGCCGAGGGCGGGGCGGCTTGCACACCGTGCTGCACAATGGGAACCTGTCGCCTCGTTGCTCAACTGCCTGCCTGCCTGCTGGCAGGATTGCCCCCTTGAACCCCCCCCGTCCTTTGGCCACACAGGAAGGCTGTGTCGTACGTGCGCTTCTGTGGGGCCGACGAGCTCGTCTCCGCCTCCACCGACTCCACGCTGCGCCTTTGGGGGCTGGGCCGTGGCGAGGGCGGCGAAGGGCTAGCCCCTGCCGAGGCGCTGCGCGTGTTTGAGGGCCACGCCAATGAGAAGAACTTTGTGGGGCTGGCAGGTGAGGGCCGTGCTGCCGGGTCTGGGGTTGGTTTCCAGGCCCCTGCTGCATTTCTGGGGTGGAAACTGGTATGCGGGGCGGCGCTTGTGCAGGTTGCGCAGCCCGCGTGCCTAGCTGTGGCAGTCCTTGGCCTGTATGCTTTGCGCTGATCTGCGCCCCCTGCAGTGGACGGCGACTTCCTGGCCTGCGGCAGCGAGACCAGCGACCTCTACGTCTACTACCGCGCTGTCCAAGCCTGTGGCGCAGCAGGCCTTCACCACCGCCGCAGACCTGGGCGATGGAGACACCCACGTAAGCACGGCGGGTGGGGCTGCCAGGGGACATGCCAGCGCAGCCATGCTGGAGTAAGCGAGCCGTCGCGTGATGCCCCTGCTGCTGGCCCCCACTCCTGCGCGCAGCATGACAAGGCCTTCATCTCAGCGGTGTGCTGGCGCCCAGGAGCGCAGACCCTGCTTGCCGCCAACAGCCTGGGGACCGTCAAGGTCTTTTCGCTCACCGGCAGCCAGGTCTGATGGCAGGCTGTTTCAGTTTTGTACGTACAACTTCTGCCGATTTTTGTATGCAATGCTTTTCTGTTTTTCTATTGCTGGTGCCTGCAATAGCAGTCGTTGACCATTGCTTGCTCCCCACCTGGCCCTCCCTGGTTTTGACACTGTCCCTTACATTGCTAGCTTTGAAGATGCCCTCAGATACACCCTCTTATGAAAATGCAGCCGGCTGTGACTCAAGCATGTAGTCTATCATGGGGCTGTCATCGTACAGTCGCAGAAATTCTGCTTACAAGTCATGAGGCTGCGGTGCGCGATGATCACGCCAGCACCCACCAATGTCACTGCTGCATTGGCACTGCCTGCACCTGCTGTGCTGTGCCATAGCCCTTGGGTCGACGGAAGAGCATGATACTGCAAGAAACAGATAGCAGGGCTCAGGTATGCATGAAGAAGAAAAGATTGCCCACTGCAGTCAGCAACAAGGCGCGCTGCGCTCACAGGTGTCTCTGAACAGCATAACAGCACAGCAAAGAGTTGAAGCATAGCAACTCACTGCGGTTCTGGGCGATGCCTGGCATAGTGCACTGCAAATAATGGTCAGGGCAGCGCGGGGCAAAATGTCAGCAGGTGAGGCAGGGTGCTGGCTTGAATCAAGCGCCTGCAGGCCCTTGCCAAGCGTTGCTGTGGCCAGAGGCTATGAAGCAGGCAGGCGTGAGCGCGTGCTCCCCACGACAGCTGAGGACATTGGGTACGCTGAAGCCCTGCCCATGGGAAACGGCCATGCCTGCAGCATGCAGCGCTGCTTGCCAATCTCTGTGGCCCTGCAGGCTGCCTTCACGACCCAAACAACAGGTGGGTTTTGCTCACCCCAGCCGCGCGACTGCTGCACGCCCAGCGCGCGCCACTCTGCCTCGCTCAGCAGCTTGTCTTTTGGCAGGCGCTTGGCAATATCCTGTGGCAGCACTACGTGACGATACTCGTACACGTCATCGTAGTAGCGTTCCCTGCGAGTAGGGGCAGGGGAGCATGACGAGGTGAGGCGCCGGGCCAGCTGCTCATTCAAGTCGTCAGCTGACAACAATGCTGTGCCGCCGCTGCAAGGGCACCGAACTCTCTCTTCCAGCACTCTCGCGACATTAATCTGTTGTGATACTGCGTGTCTGCTGTCGCTCTGGATCCGAAAAATGGGCACCAAGCAAAGCTGCTAGAAGGCACAGCAGTTCAAGCTGATCGAATAGCAACTGACGAGACAAGACTTGTGAGCAGGCTGAGTACTGAAGCGGCACACTCACGAGTATTGAATTTGGCTTGTCGACATGGCTGGGCAGCGGAGGCGGGCAGCGAGAACGGTTGAACAGGTGCCTCAGAAGCAAATTTCACCTAAAAGAGTAGGCCTGGAGCCGAAGCGAGACTGCAAATAATAACTGCAGGGTGTTGGGAATGCGAGCAGTCCTTGCAGCGGGCTGGTGGCAGTACATGTTGCGTACTATGGTCCCCAAGGAGCGCCCTTTCGGGACAAGCTCTGCCCATCTTTGTCATTCATCGCACTGCGTAGTCACTTTGAGGTCTCTGTTGCTGCCAAGCGAGGGTGCGCGAGCCGCTGATCGTGGAACCTCCCAGCAACAGGTTCTGCGATCTAGTATTAGCCACTCATTCTGTTCTGGTCACGATAAGGAGTGATCAAGCGCGCAACAACAGTCAACAGAGAGAGCCAGCCTTTGTTGCAAATCCTGAGCTCAAGACTTTAGCGATGCAGATTTTCGTCAAAGTGAGTAATGCAACGCTCTGATTAAGCATCGATTGCAATCCCAGGGCTGCTGCGTAGGGCAAGCTGCATACCGCCCGGACGCTGACGCCAGCTCTGTTGGTTTCCCATTTTGCTTGCTTCGACCTTGTGCAGACGCTGACAGGAAAGACCATCACCCTTGAAGTGGAATCCAGTGACACTATCGAGAATGTCAAGGCTAAGATTCAAGTGCGTGGGTGGGCTAATGCTGGGAGGCCAACGAGAACAGCAGCCTCCCGCTGAGCGCGAAAAGGTTGCAAGGTTGCTGGCTGCGATGTGGCTCTCTGTCGAGGTGCAGGACAAGGAGGGCATCCCCCGACCAGCAGCGTCTGATCTTTGCGGGCAAGCAGCTTGAGGACGGCCGCACGCTGGCCGACTACAACATCCAGAAGGAGTCCACCCTGCACCTGGTGCTGCGCCTGCGCGGCGGCATGCAGATCTTTGTTAAGACCCTCACAGGTACTTGGCTGGGAATCAAAGGCCTTCTGTGTATATGTGCATAGCTGCAGATCGGCACTATCACACGAGCGCATGGCTGTAATCGGCGAAGTACGCCTTGCTGTCACGCAGGCAAGACCATCACGCTGGAGGTGGAGTCCAGCGACACCATCGAGAATGTGAAGGCCAAGATTCAGGTGGCAATGGCTGAGGCTCCTGGGCATTGGTGCCGCCACGCTGAATCATCTGCATGCTGAGACTGTTGGACTGCTGCTTTGTGAACCGACGCAGGACAAGGAGGGCATCCCCCGACCAGCAGCGCCTGATCTTTGCGGGCAAGCAGCTGGAGGACGGCCGCACGCTGGCCGATTACAACATCCAGAAGGAGTCCACCCTGCACCTGGTGCTGCGCCTGCGTGGCGGCATGATGATCAAGGTAGGCCTGCTGTGCATGAGCAGTTGGTGGGGGCACGTTGCCGATGCCTGGATGTGCATGGGCAGCCAGCTTTCGCGGCTGTGACCCTGCCTGCTGCTGCCGCCCGCCTCCAACCTGCTGCAGGTGAAGACGCTGACTGGCAAGGAGATCGAGATCGACATTGAGCCCACCGACACGGTGCAGCGCATCAAGGAGCGGGTGGAGGAGAAGGAGGGCATCCCCGGTGCAGCAGCGGTGAGGAGACGGCTGTGAGTGCTTGCTGCCATAACCCTGCACGTTGCGTCATGCGACAGCTCCATGCAACTGGCTCACCTAACCATGCAACTGGCTTACCAAACACGCTGCTTACCTCTCCACCGCAGTCTCATCTTTGCTGGTAAGGCCATGAACGACGACAAGATGGCCAAGGACTACAATATTGAGGGCGGCAGCGTGCTGCATCTGGTGCTGGCGCTCCGTGGCGGCAGCTTGTGCTGAAACTGGCTCCAGGGGGCCCATGATTGATTTCTTTCTTTGCGGTTTCCTGCATTGCTGGGCCTGAATGTGACGCCTTCTGTGTAAACAACAGTACACAGTTCCCTTGAGGCAGGGAACGGATCAGCTGGAAGCTTGATGACAAGGCGATCAGCTAGCTGCTCATGAGACGGGGCTGAACCTTGGAGGCAGAACGTGTGTTGTCATTTGTCCCCAATCTTGGACCCTCCCCTCCCAGGCTCCCTCTCACAGGCAACACCATGTCTGGTGGGCAGGGGAGCTGTGAGGTGCAGGGTGTCCAGCGTCCCGAGCCCACCTGAGCTCTGCAACTCCATGAGCCACCCTTTACCTGTTCATTGGCCCTGCACTGCAGACTTCCCAAAAGACCAGAGCAAGCTGCCTGGCGGTTACGCCGGTGGCAAGGCATCTGGTGAGCGGTTGCTTGCTCCAGTAGTTGTGAAGCGGCTCCAGCATCGGGCCTGAAGGCATGTGTTTGGTGTCCATGCTGTTCACTTGCACCACCGCCTGCCTGCAGCCGAGCGCCCGGAGCAGGATCGCCGCGCCTCCAGCCGCAAAGCCGCCGAGACGCGCCACCAAGACCAGGTGCGCGAGCCCCGAGAGTCTGTGCCGCTACGTGCATGCCTGCCGCCTCCCAAACCTGTGTGGGTGCTGCCGTGCGTCTGCAGGTGGGCCCTGGCATTGGGCCGGTGCCGGGGCAGCCCCAGAACTACGAGGGGAGCTGGCCGGGGCCACCTGGAAGCTGGAGCGGGAGGTGCGCTGCCGCGAGCCTGGGGGCGCACTGTGCGGTTGCGACCGAATTGACTGCAGCTTTGCCTGGTCCCCTGCAGGCAGAGGGCGGCGCCGTGCGGGAGCAGCTGGCGGAGGGCGACCGCCAGGCGGATGCAATCATGGCATCCAGGGTGGGTGGGAGGGAGGTTCCAGGGTGGCGGTGCAGCCTTGTCATAGTAGAGGCCCGCGCAGCAGTTCCCGACTGCTTGCTGCCACCTGTTGCCTGGCAGGACCGCGCCGACCCCGACTACGACCCTAACAACCCGGCTGAGGAGGACGACGTGGCCCGCATGGCAGGTTAGCTGGCTGTGAACTCTCTGCACTGCTGCGGAGGAGAGCAGCAAGTCCTGATGCTTGCGCTGCGGACGCAGGGGAAGGCGTCAAGTGATGAGGGTGTACAAGGTCGGCCGACTACTGGATATGAAGCCAAGAATGCTGACTTGAACAGGGTGACCACAGCCCTGCGTTGACCATGAATGTATATAAGTAACATGAGTCTTGGTCCACCCTGTTCTTTTGCCGAATTAGTGGTCTGAAAGGCAGTTGCAGGACAATGTTATTTGTTTTTCATGTCTTCCCTGCTTCAACTCGCCTCTGCCTGCCGCTGCGTCATGAATTGCCGCCACATGGCAGTTGGACGGGTTGGCTCATCCTCGCTACAACCCCATCAAAACTAAGCGGTTATCAAAGATTCTGAAAGCAACCCAGTCTTCCCAAGTCGACGCGCGAGGGGACTCGACAACTTTCGTCGGTGTTTCTCGCCTCACCCTTTTTCAACGGGCTCTAATAATCGGTCAAAGGATATCGGACCGGGCGATGGCCCACTCAGGGCCAGACCTGCAGCAAGTTGTGGCGGATTGCGGCGAAGCTCTTGTACAGGCTTGCCGAGTCTACGTCGATGGCGGTGAGTTGAAAGGGCTGCTCTTAGGCTTTTCTGGATCGCCTTGGTTCGTCGGGCAGACTGGTGCTGCAGCGACAGGTGGCGCCCGGCGCCCGCACCTCCAGTGCTGAATTTGTCGCCCTCCGTTGCTCTTATCCCGCCTGCAATGCCCCTGCAGTTGACGGCCTGCTGGATGCGCTGGAGCGCGACGTCTACCAGGCAGCAGACCGCTGCTGGCGGCTGCAAGAGCGGGAGGTGCAGCTGCGGGGCGGCGTGCTGCGCCACAAGGCCGTCATGGTGCAGGTGGGCCAGTTGGGCCGCCCACACCACGCCATATGTGTGCTGCACGGCTGGCACAACCGAGCAACAGAGCAGGCCACGAAGCGACCCGCGGCTGAGCAGCGTCATGCCGCCGTGTGGGCGTCCGCTCGCCTCTCGATTCACCGCCAGCTTGCGCTTGCATCTCCCGCCCCGCCGCCCGCAGGAGGCTGTGTTCCAGCCCGACGCGGAGCAGCACGACCTGGCGGGGTCCCTGGAGCAGTGGCGCGCCGCGGTGGCCAGCAGCGCCGCCTCGGCCGCCCTGGAGGTGCTGCTGGCTGAGGCGCACCTGCTGGCGGTGGTGGGCAGGTGGGGAAGGGGGAGGGGGCGAGGGCCGCTTCAGCGCAGCACCGGCAAGGCACCTGCCCTCCTGCCATCAGCCTTGTCTTCCTGGCAGCGCGCAGTCGCTCCAGCGAGCCGTGCACGCCTGCGCTCCTGCCGCTCTGCAGGTTGCTGCACCCGCTGGCCCCTCCCCTCCCTCCCTGGACCAGCTGGCGGCCGTGCTGCATGCCCTGCTAAGCGCCCAAGCCTCCGTGGCAGCGCTGCCGACGCGCAGCCTGCGCCGCACGCTGGACCTGCTGGGCCTGCTGGGCCTGCAGGCGGCGGCCGCCTGGCGCCGCTGGCGGCGACGACCCGTCTGCCCTGCTGGCAGCGCATGGGGGCGCCCCGCGAGGTTGTTGCCGTGCTGACCGCCCAGGCAGCGCCGGCGGCTGTGCAGCCGGAGGGGGCTGAAGCAGCCGCAGCAGGTGGCGTGGACGGCGGCATCGCTTTCCTCCCGGCTGATCAGGCTGCTGCGGTGGAGGGCCTGCGTGGGCGCCAGGCCGCGCTGCTGGAGGAGCTGTCAGACGGCGCCGACATGCTGCGCTTCTGGGGCGCCGCGGCGAGAAGGCGGCGGGGGGGGAGGGGGGGCGGGGCGGGAGGGCGACGTGCCGCCGATGCTGGCTGAGGTGGGCTGGTGGCGTGTGTGCGAGGGGTTGGAGCCACGCGCCAGGGGAGGGTAGAGGTGGTGCCCTGCCTGCTGTGCATGCTGCGGCCTGCAGCCCAGCTCCGCCCGCACCCCTGCCCGCCAAGTGTTCCTGCCCCTCTGCCCCCTCCTCGCCTGCCCCCAGGCCCAGGCAGCGCTGTGGGCCGCGGGCCAGGCGTACGACGAGGCGCAGGCTGCCTCCGACCTGCGCACGCGCCAGCTGGTGTGCCAGCGCTACCGCCCCCTCGACCTGGCGGCGCTGCAGGCGGCGGCCGACCAGTACGGCGACGGCGAGCGGCTGCCCGCCCAGCCCAGCCTGAGCTACGAGCCCGAGTTTGTGCAGGAGCGGGGGTGGGCGCGCACGCAGGCGCTGCACTTCCTGCGCGGTGGGTGCTCGTGGGGGGGAGGGAGAAGTAGCTGAGTGGCTCAGGCGACATGTGGTGCTTGCCTGGGCATTCAAGCGCTGGTCACGGGTGGGAAGCGTTTGTGCTGACAGCACAGCCACTGCCGCTGGGCCGCCTCAACTACCCCTCAACTACCCCGCACTTCCCCCTGCGTTCCCCGCTGCGCGCAGACGATGCGCTGGTGGCTGCTGCTGAAAAGCTGTACCAGCTGCGGTACCTGCTGCTGGAGGCACAGCTGCCCCCGGAGGCGGGCGCAGCTTGGCAGCAGCTGTTGCTGCGCATCGCGGAAGCGCTGCTCAACGGCAGCACCCCGCCGGCGGCCGCCCCGCTGCTGGCCACTCTTCTGCAGCAGGGGCTGCGCCGTCAGGGGGCGGAGCAGCTGGCGAGCGTGGGGGAGAGGGACCAGGTGGGGCGACGCCAGAGGCTGGTGTCGTGAGGTGCCCTAGCAGCTGGCCCCCCTGCCTGTGACCCCTGCCTCCCGCTCCCCCATCACTCACACGCACGCAGGCCCGCCTCGTTCCCATGATCTGTGCCGGCCTGGCGCCCCAAGCCGGCGGCCGCCCCCTGCTGCGCCCGCTGAGGGCCTGGGCCTGGCGCAGAGCCTGCTGCAGCCGGAGGATGCGCTGAATGCGGGGCGCCTGACCCGCTTCTACGACGCGCTGCGGGTGGGTGGGGAGCTGCGGGGGCTGGCAGCCTGTGGGGCAGGGGGTGTGCCCGCCGGGAGGGGTGCAGGTGCGCAGCCCGTTGCCGCCACCAGTGGTGTGCAGCCGGCCGTTCGTGCATCCAGCAGCAGGCGTGCAAGCCTAACCCTCCACCCACCGCCCGCGCCCGCCGCCCTGCAGATGGTGGTGGATGGCTGTGCCGCCGCCGACCTCCCTGCGGCCGCCACCACCGCCCTGCTGTCGCCCTTTGACGCCACGCGCTTTGCGGTGCTGGCCTGCGAGGGGTGGGGGAGGGCGGCGAGGGCGAGGCGGCAGGCCGGGCGGGCGACGAGGGCGAGGCGGCGGGGCGGGCGGGCGGCGTGAGCATGCAGCAGGTGCTGGCGCTGGCGCACGCGTGCCTGGTGCAGGCGGGGGCGGAGGGGGCGGGGCTGGCCCTGCTGGAGGGGCTGCTGACGCTGCAGCCCGCCAGCTTCCTGGCAGCAGCGCTGCAGCTGGCGCTGTGCAGCGCCTCGGAGGAGGGGCGGCGCAGCGTGCTGGCCATGCTGTGCCGCGTGCCCGCAGACCTGCTGCCGGCGGCGGCGGTGGCCGACGCGCTGGCACAGGTGGCGGAGGCGATGGACGGCGGCCAGCTGGCGCCCCCTTCCTGCCGTACGAGCTGCTGGGGCGGCTGTACCGCTCGCCCCACGTCATGCGCAGCCTGCGGGCCAGCGTGGAGCGCGGCATGGACGCGGCGGCGGCCGAGGCGCTGAGCGAGCAGGCTGGCCAGCACGGGGGCAGCTGCTGGGACCGCCCGCCTGGGGGTGACCTGCCCGGCGGTCCCCAGCACGGCGGCGCGGACGCGCTCGCTCCAGCAGCCAGCGGCAGCAGCCGCATGGCGCAGGGCGGCGCCGTCGGCCGCGCTGTGAGCGCCAGCAGCCGCAACCTGGTGCTGCTGCCAGTGCAGCCCAGCCCGCAGCCGCTGGCGGCGCTGCTGCAGCAGGTGGTGGGCTCCCTGCTCAGCTGCCTGCTGCGCCGCGCCGGCGCCTCCCTGGACGCAGCAGCCCTCAGGTGCGCGGGGCCCCGCCGACGCTGAGGCAGCCCCCGCTGGCTGGTGTGCAGCCACAGCTGGGCCCGGGTCCCGCTGCGCTTTGCCTTCCTGCGCTTCCCAGCTGCGCCACGCGCCCCCACGATTTACATTGAGGGCAAAGATACTGGGAGTAGTAGCGGCCTTCAAGTGCAAGTTGGTTTTAACCCCCCTGCCGCCCCTCAGCGAGGAGGTGCTGCAGCTGCTGGATGTGGTGATGATGCCGGCGGCGGAGCAGGGCCCCTGGCTGCTGGAGTGGCTGTGGCGGCACTTGTATCAGGTGGGGGAGGGAGGGCCCTGCCTGGCGTGAGCGGTGTGCCTGTGTGGGGCGGGGGGCACGCTGTTGGGGGTGCAACCGTGCAGGTGGCCTCCCATAGCCCATTGGCAAGTTTCCCGGCCAGCCCCGGTGGCAACAGCCAGCTGACTTTCCCGGCTGCGCAGGAGGCGCTGCGCCCGTTCCTGGCCGACGCGTCGGCTGCGGTGGACGCGGCGGCGGGGCGCCCTCACCGCCGCCTTCCTCTCCTACTGGGCCTCGCTGCCGTGGCGCCAGGTGGGGACGCTGCGGCCCGTCTCTGAAAACCTTCGCCCGCACCGGCCTGCCTGCCGCAGCTGGTGCAAGGCGGCTGCACCCCCGCCTCACTCTTGAGCCGCGCCTGCTGTCTTGCGCCCCCCTCCCCCGCCAGGCCACCTTCCATGCTGCCTCCCCCGCCGCCCTGGCCCCCTGCGGCTGCACCTGACGGCCTGCCCGGGGACGGCGCTGCCGCTGTGCTGCTGCGAGAGCTGGACTTTGCGCCGGTGGTGGCCAAGGTGCGGCTGCAGAGGCCCAGGCGGGCCGTGGATGCATCCAGGCAGCAGCCAGCCCGCATGCGCGCTGCGATCGGGCCGCGCCGCTCGAGCCTTGAGCCTGTGCAGGCCAAGCAGGTGCTGGATGCCCTGCCTCGCTCTGACTGGCCTCTGGCTCTGCCGCCTCTCGCTTGTGCAGGCTGTGGCCGCGGCTGCGCCCCGCGTGCAGCCCATGTACAGCCTGGGGGAGGAGGAGGAGGAGGAGGAGGAGGGGGCGGCGGCGGCGGGGCAGGAGCGCGGCGCCTGGGCAGCAGAGCTGGGCCTGCTGGCACTGCACGCCTGTGTGGTGCTGCCGCCGCAGGTGGGCTGGGTCCCGGGAGGGGGCATGCCCGCCTCGGCACACCATGCAGCTGCGCCGTCGGCTCTGGGCGTAACGCGCGCTGAGCCTGCTGTTTCCTGCACGCTGCGCTGTGCAGGAACGCCCGCCTGGCTGCAGCACCTGCTGGAGGGCGCGCCCTCGCCGCAGGCTGCACACGGCGGCGCGGCGGCGGCGGCAGACGAGGAGGAGGGGGACAGCGTGGCTGTGTTGATGCGCTCGCCGCTGTCGGCGGCGATGCTGCCCCCTGCTGGAGCGGGCTGCCCCGCACCAGCCGCTGCTGCCGCACATGCTGGCGGCTGCCTGCTGGCGCCGCCTGGCCGCGGCCGTGCACGCGGAGCAGGCGGCCGCGGGCTCTGCGGCCCCCTGGCTGCTGGTGCCCCTGCTGCTGGCGCCAGACAGCCTCGCGGGCGAAGTCGGCGGCAGGCTGGTGCAGGCCGCCGCCCTGCTCAGCGCGGGGGCCGCCCTGGCCGAGTCCGCGGCGGCGACACAGTGCGCCGCCGGCATGGTGGCCCCGCTGCTGCTGTGCACGCTGTGCCAGGGCACCAAGCACAGCGCGGAGGCGCAGGCTGGGCAGCAGCGCGCTGAGCAGGCCGCCGTGGCGGCGGAGGCGGCGGCGGAGGCCGACGCGGCGGCCCAGCGTGCGCAGCAGGAGCAGGTGGTTGTGCCGGAGGGCTTCCCCCTGGAGCTGCTGGCCGACACGGTGGAGGGGCAGCAGCTCCTGTTGCTGCAGCAGCAGGAGCAGGAGCAGCGGGAGCGGCTGCAGCAGCTGCACCTGCAGCAGCAGCAGCCTGCCCAGGGGCAGGTGGGAGGGGGCGGCGGGCAGGCTGCGCTCGACGGTGCGCAGGGCGGCAGCTGCCGCTGGTGGAGGTGCAGCGGTGCTGGAGCCTGACCGCCGACCAGCACGCCCAGCTGGTGCATCAGGCGCTGCTGCCGCTGGCCGCCGGCCAGGCCTCGCTGGACGCCGCCGCCCAGCTGCAGCCCCATGACTGCCCTCGAGAGCTGGCCGCTGCGGGCGACCCGGCGGCGAGGAAGCGCTGCACCAGTGGCGGCCGCCTGCTCTGCCAGACCTGCTGCAGGCGGCCGCTCTGGCGGCGGCGACGGCGGGCAGCGGCGGCGACGGCGGCGGCGAGCCCGCGGGGCTTGCGGCCATCGCCGCACTGCTGGCCCCCTCACGAACGCTCCCCTCACCATCCTGACCACGGAGCGGCTGTCCTTTGCCAATGCTGAGCTGCCTCTGGACACAGAGGCTGCCCTGTTTGTGTCGGTGGGCCCGGGCAGCGGCGGCGGCGGCAGCGCGGCCCCGGCGGCGCCGCCCCCGCGCCGGCCTGCACCAGACCCTGGCCGCGCTGCTGCCGGGGCACGGCGGCGGGCGCAGCAGGCGCTGCTGGCTCCGGGCGCGGTGGATGCCGCGCTGCTGCGTGGCCAGATACGGCTGGCGGTCGAGGTGGGGGGCCAGGGCGAGAGAGGGGTGTGAGCTTGCGGATGTTGCTTCAGAATCAGACCCTGGCCATCCCCGGGGTCAGCAGGCTGCCACCTGTCGCCGCCCTCTGTTCCTGCCCCCGCAGGCCGCCTGCAAGGCCGAGGCTGGGCTGCCGTTGGCTGGCTGCCTGCTGCGCCTGCTGTACGCCTGCCCCGCCCTGCACGCCTGCGCGGAGGCGGTGCAGCTGGGGGAGGGGCTGCTGCGCTTCCTGGCGGCGCCGCAGAGCGAGGGCGGGCCGCTGGGCCAGGGCGCCGCCGCCTCGGCGCTGCTGGCGGAAGGAGGCGACGCAGAGGCGGGCAGCGTGCTTGCGCTGGAGGTCGCCGACGATGACGCCGAGGAGGAGGCCGGGGGCGGAGCGGGCGGCGCCGCCGCTGGCAGGCCCGCCGTCAGCCAGGTGCACGTGGCGGTGTCGGCGGCGGCGGGCCTGCCCGCGGAGGTGCTGCTGGGCCTTGCGCGGGGCGGCCGACGCGCACGCGCCGCTCACCGCTGCCCTGGCTGCGGAGCGCCTGCGCCTGGCCACCACCGTGCTGCCCAAGGAGGAGTGGCAGAGGCTGGCGGAGCAGGTGGGAAGCCGGGGGTGGGGGCGCCGCTGTCAGCTCCGCCCCCGCTAGACAAGCTCGCTGGAGCGCTGCTGCCCTACCAGAGCCGCCCCTCACCGCCCGCCGCCCCGCGCAGGTGCTGCAAGTTGCTGTGCGGGCCGACGCCGAGCCGGGTCACCCTTTGACCTGGTGGCCGCCTGGCTGGCGGCGCTGCCCTGGGTGGCCGACTCGCGCTGGCGGCGGCTGGCCGCGGGGCCGCACAGCGAGGCGCTGGCGGGGTGGGTGGAGGCGCTGGACCTGCGGGTGACGGCGCTGCGCCTGGCCCAGCCCGAGGACTTCTTGCTGGAGGGCGGCAGCCCGGGTGGGTGGTGCTGGCAGTGGGTGCCGTGAGCGGTGCTTGGTGCTGGTGGGGTGAGGGGGTGGGGGCGGGGATGCACACGCCGGGCAATGCCCCGCTGAGCAGCTTCAGCACGAGGAGGAGCCCCAGGGAGGGCCGCAAATGTGGCCGTTCTTCTCAAACCCGGGCTCGACCTGCTGCTGCGCAGGCGGCAGCAGCCCCAACCGCCTGCTCAGCAGTGCCACAGACCGCTTCAAAGCGGTGCGCCAGCGCCTGGCGGGCCAGCAGCCGGGCGAGGACGCGGCGGCGCACCTTGCTGACGACGGCGGTGCAGGGTCAGCAGCCGACCCGGGTGCCCCGCATGTGTCTGAGGCGGGGGAGCAGCAGCTGGGCCAGAAGCTGAGGAGCGGCTTCCGCAGCCTGCTGGGCAAGGGTGGTGGCGGCAGCGCGGAGCAGGCGCCGGGTGAGCCGCGGGCTGCTGCAGGTGCTTGCTTGCCCCTGTTGCCAGCCAGGCCAGAGCAGGGTGCTGTTGCTCCTGTTGCCAGCCAGGCCAGAGCAGGATGCCCCACTGGCGGCCCACCCGCGCTGCAGGCGAGGCTGGCAAGAAGGGGTGGGGCGACAAGATGCGCAGTCGGCTGGCGCGCCTCGGCCGCGGCGGCGAGGAGGAGGAGGCGCAGGCGTGGGCGGGCGTGGAGGAGCGTGCGGCCGCCAGCTCGGTGCCCCCTCCTGCCCCTGGCTCCGCGAGGTCGGGCCCGGCGTACAGCGGGCCTGGCCTGGGCACGGTGGCGGAGGAAGGGGCGGCGTGGCCGCCAGCGAGGCGTTGCGGCAGCAGTGGCTGGGCGCCGCAGACCCGGGGCAGCCTGGGCTGGATGTCGGCAGCGGCGCCCCAGGAGGCTCTGCCGCCGGCCAGGCTGTGAGGCAGCGCATCAGCTCGGGCCTGCAGGCGGTGGGGCGGGGGCTGAGCCGGGTGAAGACGCGGCTGGCGGACCGGCAGGCGGGCGGCGCTGCTCACGACGAGGTGGCGCAGCAGGACCAGGACGTGGCTGTGCGCGTGGGCCTGGCGGCCTTTGCGGTGTCGGGTGAGGGCTGCTGAGGGTCGAAGCGGGAGTGCGGTGGGTGCGCAGTGGGCAGGGGGCAAGCGGCGCCCGCCGCCTCACGCGCCTTTGTTTGCAACCTGTGATGCAGCAGGCAGCGCTGTGCTGCGCTGCTGCTCAGCACGATGTGCCCCTCCCCTGCCCCCCACACCCCCCACTCTACACATTCAGCCTACATCAAGAGCGTGCTGTGCCCCTCGTTCGCGTCGCGGCTGGGCGGCGACAGCGTGGGCCCGCCCACCCCACGCTGCCGCGCGGCGGCCACCTTCACCGCCAGACCTCCTCCCTGGGCAGCGTGCAGCGCATGGACGCCGACTACGTGCGGGAGCTGGACAGGGTGGGCCGCAGCTGGGCTGTGAGGGGAGCGGTGCGGTTGTCAAGAGGGCCGCGCTGCGTGTAGGCGTGCAGCCTGGCTGGCTGTATGGGCACTGGCTGCGAGGCCGACGCCCCCACTGCCCCGCAGGTGCTGGAGCGCGCAGCGAGCTGGACAGCCTGGACTCCCTGGCCGCCTGCCCCCTGCTGCAGCTGGGCGCCCAGCGCTACGCGCCCTTCCTGCGGGAGGCCCCCTGCTGCTGTCCGCGGCCACGGGGGTGGAGGGCTTTGGGCGCAGCCTGCAGCGCCTGCTGTTTGATCACGATGCGCAGCTGCTGGCATGGATGTGAGCCAGCGACCGACCGGGCTGTGCCCCGACTGCTGTGATGGCGGCGCGCAGTTGGGTTGCTTTACATGTAGTCTCTTTTAATAAACATGGGCAGCGGCCAAGTTGCAAAAGCTGCAGGCAAGGCACACTAGCGAGTAGGAAGGTTGTAAAAGTAGGCGTTGGCAGCCAAAGGGAAAGAGTTGTAGCTGTGGTCTATGTACAGATTAGGGCGACGTTGCTTTAGATGCACAACGCTTTCAAGTAGGATGGCCTCAGCATCGTCACAATGTTCCATCAGGTAATGCTGTTCAGAATCCTCGTTCCGCTCACTGGTAGAAAGGGTCAAAGACCGGAGAGGGCGATGCTGTGCAGCCCAGCGCCAGAAGGGAGAGAGCTGCCGTGCCAGCTCAGGACACGAAATTCCGTAAATCACAATGTCATTGAGGCTCTTAGCTCCCCTTAGAAACTTCATGCTGCTAGGAATCAGATCGACGGGCACATAGAGCTGCTGCAAGGTTCGCTGCAAGGGCCCAGGAGACAAATGGCGACCTTTCCTTTCAGCTGGATTATGCATTTCGAAAGCAAAGCGCTGTAAGGGCATGTTGCATGCTGCATCTAAGCATATGTTCATGCCATCCATCCAGCGCCAGCCATAACTGCTATCCTTCACCGACAAGCTGGTCAATTGCGCGAGCTTGCTCAGCATGCGTGCCATAGTCGTGTCAGAGGTACCTGCAGGCAGCCTCAACAGCAGTCAGTTGAGGTGGAAGGAGGTGCCTGGAGTACTTAGATGGAATTACCATCTGCAAGGTCCAATCTCTTCAAGTGGGGCAGAGAAGACAGGCTGTCTGGCAGCTCCTGGAAGCCATCCAAACAAAGTGCGGTAAGTTTGCCCAGGTGGGCTAGAGACTCATCCAAGTCGTAAGTGTCCACTTGAAACCGAATGTCCCAATGTTCAAGGTTGGTCAGCAGGGCAACCTGCGGACAAATGTGATGCATGTGATCAGGGGTGTGACTTGTGGCGGCGAGCCGGCAGGAAGCTGACTCCCCCACCTGGGCGGGATTGAAACTTCCACATTCGCCCAGCTCCAAACGGGTGAGCGATGCCGGCAGCTGCGCCACTTCATCAATAACAAAGTTACCGGACAGGCGCAGCGTGTGCAAGCTGGTTGCGCCCGTTATGTCGGGGTGACCAGCATGCTTGGGAATCCGCGGCACTCCATGTCAGCGTGGCACAGCTTGGTCATGCTTGCCAGCCAGTGCGTGTTGTCAAACATGGAGTGTGCTACCAGTTTCAGCTGCCTATCCTGGCCGGTTGCGCCGTAAAGCAGGAGGCTTTGCTGGAGCGCAGCCTTGATGTTGCCCCGATCAGCACTAGGAATGGAGCCGCTCACATCGACATCCAGGAACTGGACATGCTGCGCATGCTTGCAAAGCCAGGACTGGAATGCCTGCATGTGTTGCAAGGCGTCCTGTCCACGCAATCGCACACTCAACCGGGTGGTTGCTTTGGAGCTGGCGGCATGAAAGCTTTTGCTGACAAGCGCCGCGCCGCCAAACCTGCAGGGAGGAGGTCGTGATCCTTTGCATGCCTGTGTCTTGGCAAACCTTCAGGCCTTCAAGGAGCGTTAAGCAACTTTTGTGCTGGATTTCAAACAGCTTTACAACTCACCTCTCCCTTTGACTCAAGGGCGCCAGGCAGAAAGCCAGCAGCTCCTGGGACAGGCTGTGGATGGGGGCAGAGCGCTTAGGCATGGCTGACAACAGCAGACGAGTTTGGGCTTCTGGGAAGGGCTGGACAGAACAGGACGCTCTTTCCCGGCTTGAAGTCGCGACAAGTCACGATGCCAGCCTAGAGACGAAGCAGTGGGTCAGGCTGCTGCTGCACCAAGACCTTCGCCCGTCCCGCCTCCACCAGAGGTACGACGCCTCCAGCGGTCGGCAATCCCCCAGAGCAAAGTCTCCGCCTGAGAGACGCTACGTCTTGAATCATGCACTGAACCGTCCAGCGTCATGCCAACCTGGCTAACTGGAGTTCGAAAGTGATTCGAAAGTGAATGTGGGTGCCCGCACGAGGGGCGGCGACGGCTTTTGGCAGACAACCATCCCGACACATGCAGTCTCTTCTGGCAAGCTCAGGAGTACTTCTGGCAGGTCCAGAGTAAACATGAGGATAACAGGCCAGTCATTACCAAAAGATGTTGTTGATTGCTGGCTTGTGGGAAGGGAAAACATTGCACCACCAAGTCAGCTGCAAATTCCAGCGCTGGAACACACCTTGTGAATTTTCCCTCCAAAAGCCTGTGAGAAACGAGAAATAACATATTTTTCACTGTACGCCTGAGAAAGGGGCCAACGTGAACTTACCAGTTGCCTGAAGACTGGTGTGCTGATGTCCTTCGCTGCCTACATCAGCGGCCGCTGACGGGGTGCGGCCGTTGCGTCATCAAGGCGGGCTGGCTTTCCGGTGCTTCAAGGGGAAGTTGGCGTACTTTTTTATTTGTGCAACTGCTAGTCGTGATTTCAGTGGCGCATACACGCTCCGAGCAGCGCATCAGTCGGAGCTTCAGGAGTCCGGCGCCGTGATGGTGTCGGCGGAGGAAGATGGCAGATCGCAGGGGGCCTCCCAAGATGTGCAGCAGAACGGCACCGCGGCTGGGCAGGCTCAGCAGCAGCAGCAGCAGCAGCAGCAGAAACCCCGACCAAGCGATACCGGCGCGCGGAGCTGGATGAAGAGGAGGAGAAGGACCTCCTTGTAGACGACGGCGATGAGTAAGCGGGGTTGCCGTCGGCTGGGGTAGGCCGCCGCCGCCTCCATCGCCGCTGCCGTCTCAGGCTCGACCCATTCTTGTCTGCCTCCCGCAGCTATGAGGAGTACGTGCCGTTGAAAAAGCGGCGGCAGATGGAGGAGCAGGAGCGGCTTGCGCGCCTCGGTCGTGCGCCGCAGCCCACTTCGAGTGCAGACACAGGGGGTCGCAGCGGTGGCACAGACAGTGAGGCTGAGGTGGACCACCGGCACAAGGAGTCACTGCTGGTCATGAAGGCGAAGCAGCTGCAGGAGGTCAGAGCTGCGTTGTCAGGCTGCCTCATGGGAAGTCCTGCCTGTTTTGAGGGGTTGTCGTTGTTCTAGGCGCGTGTTTCACCGTGGGTTGCGGCGGCATGCCCCTTGTGCCCTGCGCAGGCGCCCCCGAGACTGAGCAGGAGCGCCAGCTGAAGGAGGAGGCGGACATCATGCGCTCGGTGACCCAGAAGCAGGCGCTGAAGACGTACAAGGAGCTGGCCAAGGGCATCACCTACTCCCGCTCCATGAACACCGGCTGGAAGCCGCCCCTCAAGTACCGCCTCATGAGCGACGAGGAGCACCAGGTGACGCCCCCAGCAGCCCGCGTACATGCGTGCGCGTTTGGGCTTCACCTCTCGTTGTATGTGTGTGTTGGCGGGGAAGGGTCCAAAGAGCAAGGCAGCCAGCATCCCGTGCGTCAGGCATGGCTGGGCCACAGCCCTTTGGTTCGATCGCTCCTCATCGCCCCCCCCGCGTTGTGCACCTGCACCCAAGCAGAAGGTACGGGACCAGTTCTACATCATCTGCGAGGGGGACAACCTGCCGCCCCCATCCCCAGCTTCCCAGACATGAAGGTGCGCTGCTTGAGCCCAGCTGGCATTCGCCTGCTCAGCTGCAGGTCGAGGCGTCACATCATGCCTGCCGTGGGCAACACGCTGACCCAACCATGCGCGTGCGCCGACGCGCGTCCCCCCCTCGTCCCCGGCGCAGTTCCCCCGCCATCCTGCGGGTGCTGGATCAGAAGGGCATCAAGAAGCCCACGCCCATCCAGATGCAGGGCACCCCCGCCATCCTGGCGGGGCGGGACATCATCGGCATCGCCTTCACCGGCTCGGGTGCGCCCCGGCCGCGTTGACCCCCTGCACGCTCGCGGCCCTGCTCTTGCTGCCCCTGCAGCCCCCTTGTGCTCGACCCCACACACACCCACTCCCACCCTCCCCCCCCCCCCGCAGGCAAGACGCTCGTCTTCTCCCTGCCCATGATCATGGCGGCGCTGCAGGAGGAGGTGCGCATGCCGCTGCAGCGCGGCGAGGGGCCTGTGGGCCTCATCATCTGCCCCTCGCGCGAGCTGGCCCGCCAGACGTTCGACATTGTGGAGGAGTACGCGGGGCGCTGAGGGAGGGTGAGAGCCTGGGGGCGGGCCCTGGGTGCACACAGCTGCTGCGTGTTTGCTTGTCTGGTCATTGGCATCATGCGCCCGTCCTCTAAGGAGGCGTGGCCCTTCCCCCTCCCCCCCGGGCGTCTTGCCCACCCACCCTGCCATACCACCACGCACCGCCGCAGACGGCTGGCCCGAGCTGCGCACGCTGCTGGCCATCGGCGGTGTGGACATGAAGGCGCAGGCTGACCAGATCCGCAACACGGGGTGCACATGGTGGTGGCCACGCCCGGGCGCCTGAAAGACATGCTGACGTGAGGCGCCGCCCGCCCCGTCGCCGCGTGCATGTGCTGCTGTCGATGAGCCTGCAGGCGACGCAGCAGGCGCCACGGTGCGCCGTGCGACCCTTCCCGGCTTTTCATACAGAGCGCTCCACCCCCTCCCGCCCTTCCCCCGGCAGCAAGCGTCGCATGACGTTTGACGTGTGCCGCTACCTGTGCCTGGACGAGGCTGATCGGATGGTGGACCTGGGCTTTGAGGAGGACATCCGCGAGGTGCTGTCCTTCTTCACCGGCCAGCGCCAGATGCTCATGTTCAGGTGGGGCTAGGAGTGGGTGGCCGTGCATATGGGTGTTCAGGCAGCGGGCGGTGTGTGTGTGTGTGTGTGTGTGTGTGTGTGTGTGTGTTGGGGGGGCCTGGCCGCGTGCCCTGCCCACCTGCCTCACACCTCTCCCTGCCAAGTGCTGCCCTCCCCTTGGGCCCCCCTGCTCCCCGCAGCGCCACCATGCCCGCCAAGATCAAGTCGTTCGCTGAGAGCGCGCTGGTGGACCCGGTGGTGGTGAACGTGGGGCGGGCGGGGGCCACCAACCTGGACATCATCCAGGAGGTGGAGTACGTGAAGGAGGAGGCCAAGCTGGTCTACCTGCTGGAGTGCCTTCAGAAGACGGCGCCACCCGTGCTCGTCTTTGCAGGTGGGCGCCGCGGCGCGCGCCTCCTTGCCCACCCGCCTGCAATGCCCCTGCCACCCAGCATTCAGCAATGTGTGCTGGGCAGCCACCCTCGCGCCTGCCAAGCCCGCACACTCGCCTGCCCGCGCCGCAGAGAACAAGAAGGACGTGGACACGATTCACGAGTTCCTGCTGGTCAAGGGCGTGGAGGCGGTGGCGGTGCACGGCTCCAAGGACCAGGAGGAGCGCGAGTGGGCCATCCAGTCGTTCAAAGCGGGTGCGCCGCCGCGCCCGCCTGGCCGAATTGTCGCCTGACCCCACGCCTGCTGGGGCCTGCTGCCCCCTGCCTGTGTTCTGTGAGCCCCCGCAACCCTTTCTCGCGCGACCCTGCGTGCCCGCCCTGCAGGCCAGAAGGATGTGCTGATTGCCACCGACGTGGCCTCCAAGGGCCTCGACTTTGAGGGCATCCAGCACGTCGTCAACTACGACATGCCCGAGGAGATTGAAAACTACGTGCACCGCATCGGCCGGACAGGTGGGGGCGCTGCGAGGGAGCGTCAGGAGCAGCCGGGGCGAGGGAGGCTGGGAGCAGGGAGGGGCCGGGCGTGGCAGGGCACACTCAGCACCAAGCGCTCTGCCTCTACCATCAGCGACCGCCGCTTGCCCGACCACGCTGTGTTGCTGGCCGCAGGGCGCAAGGGCAAGACGGGCATCGCCACCACCTTCATCAACAAGAACCAGAGCGAGCACATCCTGCTGGACCTCAAGCACCTGCTCAAGGAGGCCAAGCAGCGCATACCCCCGGTCCTGCAGGCGCTGCACGACCCCATGGAGGAGCTGGCGGTGGGTGGGGGCGGCCCGCGGGGCTGTGGGGGCGTCCCGCTCCTGAAGGGGGCTGGCTGTGGTAGAAAACACTTGGGCTCCTCCCCTAGCATCACCCGCCGTTGCTTTCCTCCCGCCTTTCTTCACACGCGCATACACACACCCTGGCGCAGGAGATGGAGGCGATCAGCGGCACCAAGGGCTGCGCCTACTGCGGCGGCCTGGGCCACCGTGTCACCGACTGCCCCAAGCTCCGTGCCGACTCGCGCGAGCAGACGCGCAAGCAGCAAGACCGCTTTGGCGGCGGGCGCGGCAGCGGCTACGGCGGCGAGATGTGACGGGCGCCGCTGGCGCTGGCATGCTTTCGCGTGGGTGCAAAGCCGCTGGCACTGCGGCGTATTGTGTGCAACGACTGCTGCGTGATGGTAACAAAGTTGTTGGTACAGCAACAGAAATGGACTTACAAAAGTAGGGTCGCGATGGGAGAAAGAGGCAGGGAAGTGCGGTCAGCAGGAAGGGGTCTGGCCAGGTCAGCCCTGCACCTGCTTGTCTGCACGGCTGCCCCCCTCGGTCACTGCCTGCCCGCAGCTGCTCCTCCCACTCCGCCAGGTGCTCAGCCGCCAGCCGCTCCAGCGCCGCCACGGCATCCGCGTCGGAGGCCGCCTCCCACAGCGCCTCCGCCATGGGCCCGAACGCCGCCTCGTTCTCGCAGCGCAGCAGGCGCTCCAGGGGCGGCAGCGTGTCCAGCGTCTCGCCCAGCTCTGCGTACGCCACGCCCTCCCACCGCGTGCTGAGCAGGGGTGCTGCAGCGAGGCCGCGCCGAACACGGCCTCCGGCATGGGCCTGGGGCGTGGCAGGGAGGGGGGCAGCACAGCAACTGTCGTGTGGCCAAGCAGCCCATGGCGGCGTGCCTGCAGGTGTTGCAATACGTATCACCTCCCTGCTTTGCGGCCCCCTCCCCGCTCGAGCCCCCACACACCCCTGCCCCCTTCCACCCACCCACCTGTACCGCGAGAAGAAGTTGAAGTGCCAGGGGAGGAAGTAGAAGGCGGAGCGCTTGCCGCGCTCGTCGTCCCGGAAGTGCTCCTTCATGTGGGCCGCCAGCTGGCGGTACACCCCCACCCGCTCCGCCGCGCTGGGCGACAGCTCCCGCCCCTCCCGCACCTCCTGGAACAGCCAGGGCTTGATGAGCGCCCCCGGCCCACCATGACCGCCAGCAGGCCGGGAGGCGAGGCGCCGCCGCGCCTCGTACGCCGTCAGCACATCGCCGTTGCCCACCAGGGGCACGCAGCGCGCCGCCGCCACCTCCTGGATGAGGGACCAGTCGGCCGGCTTCTTGTACCGCTGCTCCATGGTCCTGGAGGGCGCCGGCAGGGGGCAGGCGGGGGCGGCTTGGAGCCACTGGCCGCGAGCGCACAGCGGCCAGCCAGCACATGCAGTAACCGCTGCCCCGCAGTGCCAGCCCCCCACCACCACGCACCTGCCGTGCACGGTGACCGCCGCCGCCCCGCCCGCTCCAGCAGCTCCACCACCTCGTGCACGTTGATGCGCTCGCCGCTCTCCCCCAGCCGCACCTTGACGGTCAGCGGGATGGGCAGCCGCGCCGCGATGCCGTTGACCTGCAAGGCGGGGGGGGGGGGATGTGAGCCCTCCTGCCATGGCTGCCGCACCGCTCTGTGCTGCGTGTGGTGCACCCCTGGCCGCACCCGCGCACCAGCCTGGCCAGCTTCTTGGGCCGCCGCAGCAGCACGGCGCCCAGCCCCCGCCGCGTGGCCTCGTGGATGGGGCAGCCGCAGTTGAGGTCCAGGAAGTCGGCGCCCGCCTCGGCCGCCTTCAGCCCCGCCGCCACCCCCTCGTCAATCACGTTGGTGGCAATCTGCACGCCTGGGGGCAGCGACGCAGGCGCGGCACGCAGGCGGCATTAGCTCTATATGATACGGCTGCTTTTCAGTGAGGTGGATGTCGGCGCGGCCATGCGGCGGGGTGGAGCGCGGCGTGTGCCCACCGTAGCAGCGCTCGTTGTGCGCGCGGCGCAGCATGGCCAGCTCCTTCCGGTCGCCCTTGAGCAGCTGCCGCGCAAACGCCATCTCCGAGTAGGTCACCTCTGCGCCGTAGTCCGCGCACAGCCGCCGGAATGGCAGGTTGTTGCCTGCGGGGGTGCAGGCTGTGGGCCCCGGGCTGCACCTGAAACAGCAAGCAGCCTGGATCGACCCGCCCCGGGCTGCCACCCTGCGCAGCGCTGCCGGCCCCACTGACCGCGTGTCAGCGGCGCCAGGATCAGTTGGCCCCTCAGGCGCTGCACAAGCGCCGCATTGCGCTCCAGCTGCTCCGCAGGCAGCGGCTCAAACTCCTGGGCGTGGGCCGCCGGCTCGACAGCCGGGGTGTCCGATGCTGCGGCTGCTGCACGAGCTGCAACCGTGCTGGAGTACGGTGCAGGGTGCGCTTGCCAAGCCCTCACAAGCCTGCCGGTGCCAGTGCGAAGCATCACTGCAGACAGAGGCACACATGTGAAACCAGCCGTCGTGACGCAACGACCAGGCAGGGAGAGGGCCAGAGTGCAACCTTCCACACCACACAAGCACATCGCATGGCGCCTCCTTACCTGTGTTGTGCCCTTTGTGAAACATATTCATTGCCCTGCAGCGTCTGTGGGCTCAAAACGAAGGCAAGGGAATGAGGAGTCTCGCGGCTGACAGCCCTACACAGTCGACATCATGTTTGTTAGTGGCGGAACAATGCATGCATGGCCCACAGCGGGAGGGTGCCAGTCTGTAGAGAGGCCTGGGCCAGCAGGCCCAGCAGGCTCCTTTTTTAATCGTATCTGGGCCTTCTCAGCGCCGATCCCGCTCACTCTTGTGTCGATCAGGCGCACTCGTTAGTAAAATGCAACGTGTCGCTGCGGTCGGTCCCAACACAGCAGCTGCACTGCACCGGCTCACTGCGCAACCCTGGGCAAGGCAACATGTGCAAAAGCACCCCCGGAAGGCGCAGCTCAAGCAACCACAGCCAGCACCCCCGCCGCCTCCTTCCAGGGTTGGCCAGTGCAGCGGCAGCGGCGGCAGCGCCGGCTTGAGTGCGGTGCTCAGCAGCAGGATGGATCTACCGACAGTGGCAGCTCCCCAAATGACACCCACATGTCTGCGTCCAGGAAACAGGAGGAACAGCAGCCAGCAGCAGCGCAGGAGCAGCCTGAGGCAGCGCCACAGCCGGGCGGTGGGCAGGCTCGGGGCCATAAGGGCCTCTGGCGCTCGATGCTGGGCCGCTGCTGGGCGCTGGTGCGCAGCAGCCTGTGGCCGCTGCTGACCGTGCACGCGCTGGCTGACGCCGCCGTGTTCTTGCTCCACCGCCTGTCGCATCGTCTGACCAACGAGGTGGCGGTGGCGGTGCTGCTGGGGGAGCGCTGAGCCCCGCCGCCATCGGCAACATGTGGTGGCTGTCGGTGGACCCCAAGCTGGCCAACTTCCAGACAGGTGCGTGGCGGGGGCCTGCACAGAGCATGAACGGGTCATACTTTCTGCGCCCATTCTGCCTCACCTGCCCCTGCTGCCGCCGCTGCTGCGCAGGCTACCAGCCCCTCACCTTCCTCTTCTTCATCGCCACCTTCCCCCTTGTGGTGGCGGTGAAGAGCTGGGCCACGCTGGCCACCATCCTCGTCTGCCGGGAGGCGGAGGAGCGCCTGCAGCAGCAGCAAGCAGGTGCAGACTCGTGCCCCTGACCCTGCCTGCTGGCCCCCCGCTTCCCTCTCCCTCACACGTCCCTCTGCTGTGCAGGGGAGGGAGGCGGCGGCGCTGCGCCCCTCTGGTGGCAGCCTCTGCGAGGCGTTCGCCATGGGCTGGCAGAGCTGGCCAGCCTCTGGCCGCAGGCAAGCTGGCACCGGCGTTGGTGCTGCTGGGGGCACTGCTTGGCCTGCTTTGCGGGACGGTCGAGGGCAGCCTGGGCCGATGCGCAGCCCGCCCTTGTACATGCGTGCGCAGGTGGTCCCTCTGTACCGCCGCATGTACCTCGTGGAGCTGCTGGTGGCCTCAGCGGTGGTGCCCCTCACCTTTGCCAGCCTAGCCGTCATCACCCTGCCCTTCACCCTGCCCATCATCCTCAACCTGCAAGCAGCCGCCACCGCGGCAGTGGCTGAGGGTGAGCGCACCGCCGCCGCCTGACAAGATGCCGCAACTCCAGACCAGGATCAGGCAGCGCGCTCATTGCTGATTGACCTTAGGACCTCTGCTGCAGGCTTGTCGGGCATGACGGCGCTGCGTCGCAGTCAGCAACTGGTGCGTCCTGTACGCTGGCAGCTGGCGGTGCCGTTTGTGGGGTTGGTGGCTGTGCGGCGATTGCTGGAGACTGCAAGGTCGGCGGCCATGACTGCCATGCCGCAACGGTGAGGAGTCAGGGAGGAAACCATGGCAACCACCGGCGTGGCTGTGGCCATCAACAGCTACATGAGGATCACGTCGCCGCCCACCAACGAGCACGGTGCTGTTGAGCTGCCCCTGGTGCTCACCCCCGCGCGATCATGCCCCTGCCCGTACCGCCGCAGGTACTGGCAGGAGCTGGTTGAAATACCGCTGGTGGTGCTGGTGGGGGCACGCTGCTCTCCCTCCTGCTGGCCAGGCAAGCAGCAGCTGAGCAGCCGCGCGCTGCCGTTCCACACCCCCACTCCGCCCAGTGTTTGTTCCACCAGTCTCAGGCCGCAACGCTGCTGCCGTCCACTACCTTGCAGGCTGTCTGATGTACTGCCCTTCGTTGCGTACACGACAGCAGTGGCTGTGGAGCCCGACAGCAATGGCCCCGAAGACAGCAACGGGGCTACAGCAGCCGGCAGCGGTGACAACGGCAGCACAGCAGGGCAGCCAAGCCCCACTCAGCCTTCCTGATGTGTCCTGACGAGTTTCTGTTTGATGCTTGACACACATTAATGAGCATTGTGAAGCAGGACTGGCAGCGACAGAGGTGAGCAAGAGGGAAAGCAAGCAGCAACAGAGTACAGAAGAAGAACAGCAGATCGAGCAGGGGCAGGACCGGTCAAGCTGGCCAGGGCAGACGCTCGTCACTTCTTGAAGAAGCGATGCAGCGCGCGCGGCACGCCCTCCGGCACCGCCGCCTCCGCCCGTTGCTGCTTGTGGCCGTGCTCCGCGCTGACACCCTGCTCCCGCATGCGCGCCTTGACGAGCGGCTTGCGCTCCTCGATGATGTTGGCCTGCTTCTTGCGCTGCCGCCTGGACGGCTTGTTCTTGCCCTGCATGATGGGCGCGAGGGCGATGGAGGGCAGGCAGGCTGAGCCGCACAGGACTGGGCGGCCACAACCAACCAACGCATGCATGCCGCCTGCCCAGCACACACAAGCTCCCACCTTCATGCGCGTCTTCTCCTCGTTCTTGCGCTGCTGCTCTGCGGCGCGCGCGCGGTTGGCTGCCTCCGCCGCCGCCTGCCGCTCCTTCTGCACCTCGCCTGGTTCCCGCACCACCCGCGTGATCTCTCCGGGGTCCAGCACAATCATCTCGGGCTGCGCGCACGCGGGACAGGGGAGGCAGGCGTGGGGAGGCGAGGTTGGCGGGGCAGCCCAAGGACGGCACCCCTGAGATAGGGGCGCCAGCCCCCGCCGGCTGCATGCACGGTCGCGCATCAGCAACGCACGCCACGTTCCGCCCAGGCTTCCATCCATCGTCACCTCCCCCTTCATCCCGGCACATTTCAGGGCCACTGCCCCCGGTCCTCACCTGCAGCTTGTCCAGCAGGCTGTGCACCTCGGCCTCGCGCCGCTGCTGCGCGGTCTGGAAGGGGTTGGCCACCCAGGAGTCGTAGTTGGGCTCGCCCGCCCCGGCACCAGCATGGTGGACACGCCGCCGCCGTGCCCAATGCCCAGCACGTCCTGGGGGAGAGAGTGGGGCGGGGGAGGGTCGGGCACAGGGGGTCGCAGTCACAGCCACCGACTCCACATGCATGGGCTGCTTCATGCCCAGGTAGCACACACCAACCAGCTGTCAGCGAGCAACCCGCTGCCAGCGAGATGTCGAGTTCTGAGGTGCCCAAACTGATCTGATGCGGCCCCTCCCCCCCCCAAGTCCTCCACCACACACACACACACACACACTCTCTCACCTCGTAGGGGCAGAAGTGGAAGTCGCGCAGCACCCCGCCCGCCAGGCGGTGCGTCATGTACGGGCTCTGCGCCTTGGAGGCCAGCGCGTCGCGCCACACCTGCACCCGCCGCCCGTACCCCACCGCCAGCAGGCCGCGCTGGCTGATGTCGCACCACTCGGCGGGCGAGGGGGAGAAGTAGGCGTGCAGGGGGCGCAGCATGCGCAGGTCCCACACCTTGACCTGGCGGCACGGTGGGGGAAGAGGGGAGGGAGGGCTGGGGGCCGGGCAGGGCGAAGGGGAAGGGCAGCAGAAACATGGCGGTTGGATGGCGGGGCCAGCCAACCGCGTGGGGCACGTGGGAGGCAGGAGGCCCCGCCACGGCAGGCAGGCAGCGGCGGCGGGCGGCCCACCTGGCCGTCTGCCCCCGTGGTGACCAGGTGGCGGCCCTGGGGGTCTGCCGCCAGCGAGCGCACGGGTCCGTGGTGGCACAGCATGCGCACCGCGGGGTGGCCAGGTTGGGGGTCCACATGGTGACGCCGCCGTTGCCGTGGCCCAGGCACAGCACCGCGTTCCACGGGTTCTGGCGCAGCGCGTCGCAGGGGCCCAGCTTGGTGCGGTGGGCCGCCACCACCTGCCCCGTGCTGGTGTCCTGGTAGCGCAGCACGCCGGCCTTGCCCACGGAGCAGAGCAGGAAGTGGTGGGACAGGAACTCGAGCCGGGTCGCGTCGGTGGTGTCCTGCGCAGAGGGGACGCAGGGAATGGGGCTCTGCTTGCATGCCGCACGCGCTGCTGGGCTCCCACCAAAATGCGCCGCCTGCTCCGCAGCCAGCGGCCTGATGGTACCCCCTTGCCAGGCGCCCTACAGCCTCATCCTGCCCAGCCAGCAGCAGCCCCGCTGGCTGCCACACCTTGAGGCAGTGCACCTCCAGCCCCCGCTTGTCGTAGATGTACACGTACTTGCGCTGCGCGGCCGCAAAGAACTGCTCGTTGTGCAGGAATTTGATGTCGTGCGCTGTCTCCTTGACCTGGCGGCAGGGGCGCGGTGGGTGGTGGCAAGGGTGGGGGCACGAGCGCTGGGATTGCCAAGCGGTGCATAGCGGTGCACGGATTGCAGGCGCTCTGATGCACGAGCGGCGGGCCGACAATGAGCTCAGCAGCTTGGGTAATCATGCCATGCTGCGGATGGGCGCTAACACATCCGTTCCCCATCTTCGCTGCTCACCCTCCCCCAGGCACCTGGGTCCCTGACTCAACTCCAACTCCGCCCCGCCCCGTCCCTCATGCACAGGCGCACCTGCACCTCGCAAATGAGGCGCGAGCGGTGCCAGTCCAGCATGGCGAGGTGGCCCTTGCGCCCGCCAGCAGCATGTGGCGCCCGCTGCTCGAGAAGTCCAGGCAGTAGGGCCCCAGCTGGTCCAGCTGCAGGTCAAAGGCCTTGCGCGCCGCACCGGCCTCCACAGCCCCCGCAATCTCCTCCTGCGTGAAGCGCCAGGTGCGCTCCATGCCCTCCGCCTCCAGCCCCCCGCCTCCGCCGGCAGCAGCCACTCGTCCACCTTGGCGGCCGCGGCCTGCGCCTCGCGCACCACGCGCTCGCTGTACCGCAGCTTGCCCTTCAGCTTCTTGTCCTCGATCTGCACGGCAAGAGGGAAGGGCACGCGTGGAGGGGCGTGGGCAAGCCTACATGCGCCGGCGGCGGCGGTGGCCCAACACAAGCTCGGGTACGATGCGCAGCCTTCAGCATGCAGGGCCCATTCCGCTTTCAACTATCTATCATCACCTTCCGAGTGGCCACCTCAGGCCCACGCCTAAACTTGGCGAGGCCCGCCGGTTCGCCCCCGCTGTTCTTCTGTCTTTTGGCCGCTGGCGGCCCATCTTCATCCCCCATGGCTGTTCGCAAACGGACTGATATGCTCGATTGCTATTTGCAAGCGGTCCCTGTTGCGGCAACTAGCAGAAGCCAGGAAGACGGTGTCTCGGTGTCCGAGCACTTGAATGAACTATCCAAATTTGTAACATATGCTTGCATAGGTTTTCAACGTAATCGGGCCCTGAGGTTGCAGCTGTACAGTTCACGGTACATTCCGGCTGCTCTTGTGCTTGGGCCTCTCCTCAGGATGATTGGGCGAGTATCGATACTCGGATAGATCAGCTGGCATAACCTCTAGTCAGCCTCAGCCTGGGCAGTCCCTCTATGGGGCCATCTACGGCAATAGCCCATACGTCAATTGGAAACGTCAGACGCCGGCTCCAGGCCGGCATGACGTCTTCAGGGAAATCTGCGGTTTCGCGGCCGCCGCAGCCACACAAGGGCAGCAGTGGCAGCGGCGGCGCGACAGTGCTGCACCCTTCGGCTCCAGGCCTGCACGGCCTGCACGGCACGCACCACACCATGCACCGCCGCGGCAGCAGCATGCAGCTACCGGCAGCGGTGGAAGATGGTGGGTTGTTGAACATGCATTTTGTTTGGGCGCATGGCGGTCGGCCCGCCTGGCAGCCCACCGCAACCTCACCTGCCCGTGCAGAGATGACGGCCCTGGAGGAGTGGGGCAAGAAGGAGGCATCACGCTGCGACGAAGGTCAGAGCAAGCTTGCATGCAGCCTGTGCACACGAGAGCGTGCCCGGCTTGCAGGACCACCCTCCATTGCAGGAATCAACCCCACCGCCTTCTGACGTGCCCCCCCAAAAAAACTAATCAGGCGACCCCGACCTCGAGTTCTGCGAGCTGCCGGGCATTATCAACACGCCCCCGCTGAGCGCGGCGCGGTGGAGGAGGCGTGGAGCCGCGGGCGCTGGCTGCTGGGCCTGCTGGTGCTGCAGAGCATGTCGTCGTTTGTGCTGGACAGCTACCAGGAGCTGATCCAGGACCACCTGGTGGTCACCCTCTTCCTCACAATGCTGGTGGGGGCGGGCGGCAACGCCGGCAACCAGTCCGCCATCAAGGTCATCCGGGGCCTGGCCACCGGCAGCCTCAAGCCGACGACGGCGGGCATCCGCCGCGCGATGCAGCAGCAGCTGGCGGTGGGGCTGATGCTGGGGGTGGGCCTGGCGGCGGGCGGCTGGCTGCGCGTGTACGTCACCAACGGCAACGCGCTCAACGCCACCGCCATCTCCGTCTCCCTCTTCCTCATCGTGCTCACATCGGTGCTGGCGGGCACAGGTGGGCGCTGGGGGAGGGGGTGCGCAGGGAGGAGGCAGAAGTGCAGGTGGCACAGCGCTCGCGATTTACTCTTGGCATGGTGCAAGCTCGCACCTGCCGGTGCGTCTGCCGCTGAAGCCGCCCCCCTGTGGCGCCGCCGCCGCCGCAGGGCTGCCCTTTGCGCTGGCCAAGGCGGGTGTGGACCCCGCCAACGCGGGCACCAGCATCCAGGTGATCATGGATGTGACCGGGGTGCTGCTCACCTGCTCGGTGTGCCATCTCATCCTCGACCAGCTGGCCGCCGGCCTCAAAAGCGTGGCCTGATGCGAGTGGGCGGCAGCGCACAGCGTGCCAGCCACCGCCGCGGGCCACCGCCCGGCCTGTACCCATGCAGACTGTATTCAGCCCAAGTTCCCCCCATTTTTCCTGCCCAGCATTGCGCTGCGTGTGCACTTGGGTGCGCTGCTTTGATTGTTTCTCTGAACCCGTTCCTTGACATGGAATTGCCTTTGTGCTTCCCTTTGGCCACGATTGCTGCCAAACTCCTGCTCTCGGTCCCTGCTTTGCGCCCATCAACTAACGATGTCTCCACACTGACTCCAACATTGTGTTTGAAGAAAGCAGCCATTCTAATGTGTAAAATTCTGATGCTAGAGCCAGGACCACCCATTGTCAGGCGGCGCTGGGGATATGTCAGGTGCACTGTCAAGAGTGCCCCAACCTGACCACCACCCTCACCAGGGCTGTCAGGGTTGGGTAGGGGTCAAGCCAGGATGCCTTGACCCCTGCCCACCCCTCCACTGTATCCTCGCACACCCGCTCACACCCGTGCAGCTGACGCTGACTTTTGTTCGACTTGCATCTACTCTGCGCCGGTTTGACCTATGGTAGCCGTAAGAGTCACCCACAATATGAAGCCAACGTTGCAGTCTGAACAACTTTCAACATCAGCCACCCAACATGAATTCCTGTGGGGCCTGGGATGATCACCCATGCTCAGCCTCGCAAATCTGTGCCAGCAAGGGCCCATCCCATGGAAATTCCTGCGATTTCTACAGTGGCTGCCCCAGCTTCCTGCATTTCTGTTTCACGGTACACATATTCCGAAACTAGTGCGCCCAGACGAGTATCGAGGCCCTCACGAGTGAGCGCTTGATGTTGCGTGCAGTATGCGGGCTGGATACCCCCTACAAGTCTCAAATTTGCAAAATTGTGCCCCTGCAGGCGAGTCGTCCCGAATGGACCTTTCGGAAGTCCTCGCCGACTCGGTGAAGGAAGTCATAGTACTTAGGGAGACCGTGGAAGCCCTGTTAAATCGTCTGCAATGCCTGGAGCAGCGATTATGCGAGGCAACGCGCTCAGCAGATGCGCCGCCAGAGACCCCACCGCGCAGCATGGTGCCCGACCCCACTGGCGAGCGTGTGGAAGAGGACACACCCTCCACACTTACCCCTAGACAAAATACAGATGCAGCTGGGATGCCGCCAACTCCACAGCGCGCACCAGGCAGCAGTGACCCACCAGCCAACCCAACGTCCCCTGAGAAGCCTGCATCCGCGGCGGCGGTGGCTACCGCAGCAGGGCGTTCACAAGACAAACCAAAATGCATCGCGCTGGTAAAAATGCAAAGCGGAGGTGCAAGCACAATGCTCTGCCTGGCCTTGAGTATTGCAGCAGGCACAGGCCAATCGACCCTAGCTTTCAGGCGACCCCAGCTTGGAGGACTCGCCGGCACGAGCCTGCCGTCACCATTGTTGACAACACTCCTACTGATGTGAAAAGGTAGGACTCTCAGTGCATGTAAAAATTGCATGCCTGACGCATAATGCTGCGCTGTCCCCCATGACTTGCCTCCCATGACACAATGGTGTTATCCCACTTAACCTTGTTGCAGGCGAGAAGGCAAAAGCACCCTGGATGATCTGGAGTTCAAGAGAGCAGTGTTCAGTGAGGCACATGTCGCAGGGGTGATAGGCTCAACGGGCGACAAAGCGCCCTTGAAAGGCAATTGGCTGGCGCTTTGGCAACATTTGACAGAGTTGAATCCGGATAAGTGCTGCGCAAAGAACTGCCCAAAGTTTGCAGAATGCGGTGCGCACTTGTATCGGATTGAGGAAGATGGCACCTGCAACAAGGAGTACTGCTACATTGCTCCTGTGTGTTCCAAACACAATGGCATTGATTTTTCGTATGCTCTCAAGAAGGGTTTTCTTACAAAAAGCACACCCATCACCGTCCTTCAAATCCTTCCACATATGTGCTACAAGGATTGTCATCTCTGATTGTTGATGCAGCAAACAGAAGCCGTTGTTAATCTTTCTGCCAGACCATCTTGTGATGCTGTTATGTGCCCCGCGCGGCCTCGCACAATACCTCTGAGCCTTTCACACCATTGAACACAACTTCCGCCTGTCCCTGAATGTCATGCCCTGTTGACTGAGCAATCCTGCGAGGCTGAGATTTCCTTTATACACAGTAGCCCAGTTCTAAAAAGCAGTATCAGTGATATCTGTTGAGCAGTAAATGCTCATTTGTGGACGTTGGACAGCCTGTGTGGCAGAAGTCTTCCGGGCCATAATACATTCATATATGTACGCCATGCCTTAATGTTGCCATCTTTGTCGCTAGCACAATGACCTCAGGTACCAGACTGAAAGCTGTGTGTAAGCAGCCCGCGTATGCCGGCCACCTGACCATTGTTGCTGCCCCGCCGCCCACGCTCGGATACAAGCAGCATGAATGCTCGCAGAAGTTGCTCTTACAGCACGATATGGCGCAACGCCGCCGGCAGCTTGCTTGAGAGCCTGGTTAACAGCTTGGCAAAGCAGTCTCAATGAGCAGGCCGCTCACTGTGCTGCCCAGGCTCAGCCCTGCACCAGGGCGCTGGCGGTGGCGGACTCGTACTTCCAGTTGGGCGGCAGCTTCTTGCTCTTCTTGTAGTAGCGCGCCAGGCGGTGGATGCGGCTCTCCACCAGAATCAGGTGGAACTTGCCGTCCTGCGGGAGGAGCACAGCGCCCTCAGCACCCGATGGCCGCATGCCCTTCGATGTCGCCGCTCTTCAAGGCAGCACGCAGCCTCACGGCAGGTACCCCCCTCAACACGCGCCCAGCACCGCCCACCTTGTCCTTGCGGTTGGCCTCCAGGTGCTTGCGCATGGCCACCGCCTTCTTGATCAGGTGGTACAGGTCCTCGGGCAGCTCAGGGGCCAGGCCTGCACAGACCAGGCGACAAAAGGGGGCCGATGCCGCGGCACGGGCAAGGGTCGGCGACGTCGCGCGACACCAGCAAGATGCGCCAGCAGCACGCACAGCCCGGCCCCGCCGAAGCGGGGCCGGGCGGCGGCCACCGGTCGCATTCGCATACGGTGCGCTTGAGCAATGTGGGCCAGCCCCCTGGCGAGCAGGGGACCGCGCACCACTTGCTGTCGAGGAAAGAAACACTGGCCTACTAGGCAGGGCGGCAGGGCCTACGGCCCGACCGACCGCGCCCTGGGCAGTCCCCCAGGGTTCACATGCGTGTGAAGCTCAGGCATGCGTGCGTGCGATGCAGGCCCCCACGCCGAGGGCCTACACCGCAGCAGCGGCACAGCAGCGGCAGCGCCACGCAGCCCCAGAGGGGCTGCCCAGCCACTAGTGATGACGCATGACGTGCCGGGCATGCGCGGTGGTGCGCCTGGCGGTGCTCACCCTGGCCCTTGAGGATGCGCAGGATCTTGGAGCCAGTCACGCTCTTAACCTGGGCAATGCCGTGGCTGTCGCGCAGCAGCACGCCAATCTGAGAGGGGGTCATGCCCTTCTTGGCCAGCTTGCCAATCATCTCGCCCACCTGCAGGCCAGCAAGCAGCAGGTCAAAGGAAGGCCGTGCGCAAGGTCTGCAGGTGAGCCGGGTGAGCAGAATTGGAGCGGTGCAACAACTCTCAACTGCAGCGCTTCCCGACCACCCCGCACCTCGGTGGTGGAAACCTTCAGCCAAGAGGGGAGCTGCGCTTGTAGGGCAGAGCCGAGCGGCTCTTGCCCTTGCCATTGCTGTGCATGCGACCCATGGTGGTCGACTGTTGCTGCCCCCGCGCCGAGTTTCAACCTGCAGCGGTGGTTCGCAGGCAAGCATGAGAAGCGAGGAAGAGGCTCGCTGGTGGGCTGCTTGATGCGAGCGATGAAGGACACGGCTGAGATGCTGTCGGCACACGCTGACTCACCTACTCGACTGAAAGAGGCGGGAGCAGGGGCGGGACGGGCATTTGGGCGCCAGGGGCGCAGCATGAAGGGCACGCCATGGTCCATGCAGGTTTAACTCTGCGCCGCTTGCAGGGCCAACGACAGTGTTTCCTACACTCCTGTGTCGCGAGTACTGTTTATAGATCCACCAGGCCCACGGACCCTGTGTCTCTAGAAACCTTGACAGCGGCGCCGGCGTGTGCGCGAGCGCACAGCCTCGATCGACCGACATATGATTGACGACCGCGATTTGGGTCGCTTTGCGGTGCGCCAAGCTGCAGAAGCTCTGAGGATTGTGGGTTGTGCAGGAAATTTCCACGTTGCTGGCCGCCGGCGAACAATTACCGGCCCCAACATGCAGCGAAATATGTGGAAAACAGCTCGATCGCCGACCGTCAGCCTGCCGACAGCTCTGCCGCTCGCCCTCAGATCAAGCCGCCTCCCTATGCGCCTCCGCCGTGTGCAGAACGTGCTAGGCCTGCTCATTGCGGCGCTGCTTATTGCCTACAACTACGTGACGGCAGAACCCAGGCGCCAAGACTAGGCCTCCCAGCAGCAGCAGCATGTCGTTTGTGGGTGGCAAGCTGAAGCTGAAGGGCGGCGTGGACCTGTCGCAGCTCAAGGGCGGCGTGAAGAAGAAGAAGAAGAAGGCCAAGTCCTCCCCAGCGGCAGCGCAGGAGCAGGCGCTAGTGGTAGCAGAAGGCGGTGAAGGCGAGGAGCAGGCGCAGCAGCAGGACGGCGACGGCGGCGACCTGGCGGCGCAGGCTGGGAAGACAACTGAGGGTGTCCCGTTGGACCCAGCGGCCGTTAAGGATCGGCGTACAGCGGCGGAGAAGAAGGCAGACGAGCATTTTATGAAGTACGAGGAGCAGCGCGCCCGCAAGCTGGCGTCCAAGAGCCACCGCGAGCGCATCAAGGAGCTGAACGAGCGCCTTGCCACCGAGACCGAGGTGGGGCCTGCTTGGGGTCAGTGGGGGCGAAGGTGTGGCGGAGTGTAGATCTGTGTGGGCCCAGCAAGGGGTGCTTGACATGGCTCGTCACAAGCTGCCAGGTAGCTCCAACAGTTCAGCTTTTCTCAAGTACTTCCGCCTTGTCTTGCTTCCTTGGTTTGCAGCATTTCGACTTGTTCAGGTGAGATGCACGCTGCTGGCCACACCCAGCAGCACCGATGTTGCTTAGCCTGTTTGCGGTTTACCTGCTTGACATTCATGGGAAGGGGGCCTGAGCCTGCGCAAAATCGGGCCTGCACTAGTGACTGGCTGACAAGCAGCCAGCGCAGACCTGACACAGAAGCCCTCGTGGTGTTGTTGGGTGACTTGCTGCCTGTGGGACAAAGAGCCTGCATGCAGTCACTGGCAGCAGGCTAACCAAGAACTCTGTATCCTGTGCAGGATTTCTTACACTGCATGACGAAACAAAGAGCATGTGCGCGGGACTGGCGGCAGTGGGCGCCTCCTGGCATGGCAGCGCCGGCAACAACGGCAGCACCCCAGGACGCCATCCAAACGTGCCCCTTGCGATCGAGCCGTCATCAGCGTATGCTACCTGCTATTCCATGTAACAAAATGCCCACCGCAAGGCAGGCCGTCTGTGGTTTTTAGCTTGCTTGCATGCATGGCACCTGCCTTGCATTGGGCCGAGGTCACAGATGGCCCGCAACCATCACATCGCCCATCACAACGTCACAGCAGTGGTTGACTCATGCCCAGCGCCTTTTCTTCCGCCTTGCTGTGGTCATCAAACGCGAGCAGCCGCCGCTAGCAAGGCGCAACAACACCTCTCGGAGCCTTCCTTTCCACCCTCTGCCGCTGCTTACACTGGTATCGTTGTGCAGCAACCATTCACTGCATTGCTTGTAACATCCTCAACGCGTCACTTGCATGTAGGACATGGATGCAACGCAAGCAGATGCATTTTCAAGGGTGGGCATGGCAGCGGTTGGCAGCCAACAATGCACAGGCAGCACTGCGGCAGGATGCTCGCATCACGCCGGCCCTGGGTCGAAGCACTCATGCCGCCCAGCGGCGCAGGTGCTCGCCAAGCCTGTGGGCCCGTGTGGGGCCGCCCTACTTGGGCGCAATCATGTCCTCGGGCGCACCCACTCATTAAACTCCGCCTCTGTGCAGTGGCCCAGGGCCAGCGCCGCCTGCTTGAGGGTGGTGCCCTGCAGCGCCGGGAGCATGCTGCTGTTAGAGGCGGCGCATACGCTCGAGACGCGGCTGCTGGAGCGCATGAGGCAGCGGCCTGTTGGCCCCCTCCAAAGCGCGCCTCACCTCCTTGTGTGCCTTCTTGGCGATGGCGGCCGCCTTGTCGTACCCGATCCTGTTGTTCAGCGCGGTGACCAGCATGAGCGACTCGTGCAGCAGCTGCGAGATGCGGGCCTCGTTGGCCTGGATGCCCGCCACGCAGTTGTCTGCGCAGGGGGTTGAGCGGGGAAGGGGGGGGGTCACAAGCAGGGTTCCCAGCCCATGCAGCCACGGCCAGCAGGCGCGCAGCGGGGTGCCGCGCCTGCCCATCGCATCAGCGCATGGGCTCACCTGTGAAGGAGACGGCGGCGTCGCCCAGCAGGCGCGTGGAGTGCAGCAGGTTGCGGATGAGCATGGGCTTGAACACGTTGAGCTCAAAGTGGCCGTTGGAGCCGCCGATGGTGATGGCCACGTGGTTGCCCATGACCTGGGGGAGGTCGGGGTGGGGGGGGGGCTGTGCGTGCGGCCTGGCAGGACGGATGCTGGAGACGCAGCACCGATCGCAGCGGCGCGGGGTGGGTGTGCGCCTAACCACACGCGCCCGCCCAACCCAGCATGCAGGTGCCCCTTGCGCGCCGCACCTGGGCGCAGACCATGGTCAGGGCCTCGCACTGCGTGGGGTTGACCTTGCCGGGCATGATGCTGCTGCCGGGCTCGTTCTCGGGCAGCGCCAGCTCGCCCAGCCCGCACCGCGGCCCCGACCCCAGGAAGCGGATGTCGTTGGCCACCTTCATCAGGCTGGCCGCCACCTGCGGGCAGCCAGGGAGCGGGCAGGCGCCAGGGTTGGGCGGCGGGGCGAAGGCACACATGCAGGCAGCATGGAGCGTCAGGCGGTGGCAGTCGCGGTGCCCCCGCCCAGCCAGCGCAAGCCACGCCCCACCGTGTTGAGCGCCCGCTCATCTCCACCACCGCGTCGTGCGCCGCCAGCGCCTCAAACTTGTTGGGCGCGGTGACAAAGGGCAGCCCCGTGTCGGCGGCCACCGTGGCGGCCACCTTCTCGGCAAACCCGACCTTGGCGTTGAGGCCGGTGCCCACAGCTGCACGGCAGGAGCGGGGGCAGGTGGCAGTGGGCATCAGGCGGGGCGGCCGTCATGACCAGCGTCGATGCTCCCTCGGCCTGGCAGAACACAAGCTGCATGGAACAGGCTGCAGCACTCTCCAAGGCCGGGGTGTGCTCGCTTAGGCTGCCCCCACCTGTGCCGCCCTGCGCCAGCATGCTTAGCCGCGGCAGCGCCGCCTCCACGCGAGCGATGCCATACTCCACCTGCGCAGCGCCGGGCAGCGCCTCAACACCCAACAGCACGGCATGTCCAGGCGGACAGCAAAACCGCAGCAAAGCCAGGCAGCACGGCATGCTCTCTGGCTGCACCCGACCGATGCTGGCCCGGGCATGCGCCGCCGTGCCGGCCCCCTGCCCACCTGCGTGGCGTAGCCGCTGAACTCCTGCCCCAGGGTCAGGGGAGTCGCATCCTGGGTGTGGGTCCGCCCAATCTTGATGATCTCCGCAAACTGCTTGGCCTTGGCATCCAGGGCGCTGTGCAGGTGCTTCAGGCCGGGCAGCAGGCGCTCGTGGATCTCTGCAGGCGACGGCGGGACGGCAGGCGGCACGGCGGCACAGTGTCGGTGCGCAATTTTCGGGCAGGAGCTGAGCGCGTCGGTGCGGAGCCGTAACACTGCCAGCATGGAGTACCAGGTGGGGCGCGCCGGCAGGTGGAGCATGCCAGCTGGCGCCGGCTGCCGCCCACCCGTGACCCCGCGATGTACATGACGGTGGGGAAGGTGTCGTTGGAGGACTGCCCCTTGTTCACGTGGTCGTTGGGGTGCACCACGCCCTTGTCGCCCAGCTTGCCGCCCAGCAGCTGGATGGCCCTGCGGCACAGGCACACATGGCACATCAGCAGCCAGACAAGCAGCAACGTCCCAGTGTCCACATGCTCAGGCCCGGGCCCTCACAGGCCAGGCGCGCGCCCCGCCCCCATCCCCCTCCCGAACCCACCCACACCTGTTGGCGATGACCTCGTTGGCGTTCATGTTGGACTGGGTGCCAGACCCCGTCTGCCACACCACAAGCGGGAAGTTGTCCGACAGCTTGCCCTCGGCCACCTCCTTGGCGGCCTGAGCGAAGAAAAGGAGTTCGTGAGCACGCAGGCAGCCCTGCCCTAGGCAGAATGTGCTGCAATCACGCCTCCCACCTTGCTAGCCGCATTACGGCGACTTGCGCCATGCACAGCCGCCCTGCTTTGCTCCTGAACACCCCCCACCACACACACACACACACACACACACACGCACCTGCACAATGGCGTTGCCGACCTTGGGCTCCAGCACGCCCAGGTCCATGTTCACCTTGGCAGCCGCGCCCTTGAGCACGCCAAAGGCGTGCACCACCGGCTCGGGCATGCGCTCCGTGGGGCCGCCAATCTTGAAGTTCTGGATGGACCGCTGCGTTTGGGCTCCCCACAGTCTGCGGGCGGCAGCATGAAGAGGCGTGGCTGTGAGCTTGCGCGGCACGCAGGTGCGAGAAGCAAGAGGTGGCAAAAGGTGGCCGCCGGTGCCGCCGGCGAGTCAACCTGCACTGCCTGCTTAATTCAGGGGTTGAGGCGGCCATCGCGCACACTCACTTGTCTTCCGGAACCTCCAGCGGCCCGAAGGTGTCATATTCCGTGCGGGTGCCCATGGCTCTGACCAGGGCTGCAAAGGAACGGAACCCAAAGCTCAGGCGCCGCCCAGGCCCCGCCGATACATGCAGCCCATCACATATGCCCTTGACTTGCCTGGCAGCACCCGGGCTTTCTGGGAGCCCAGCGTGGAGCTGAGAGCCTGTGTTGCTTTCAGCAGCATTCAGCTCGCCACTAGGTCAGGACGGCACCAAATTGGGCACGGTCCTGATCCCAGAAGCGGGCTTTGTGCATGGCCGCCCAGTCACAGAGTTTACGTGTGGAGGCCCATGCAGAGACAACTGGCATGCCGTGCTGCGGTCCAAGCCCACAGATTTTGCGCGCATTCTCCCGGGCAGCCTGTTGCTATTCACATGTACCTTCCCCTGCACAATTCAGAATACCAGTTAAGCCGCCATCGTTGCTGTCACGGCCAGGCCATCATCGCACCCTCTTGTTGACAGTCGCCGCAGCTCAGCATGGCTCAGATGCTGCGCCATGCACTCAGTAAAGCCAGAGCCGCGCTTTGGGTCGTTAGCCAAGCCAGCACGACGAGCCCAGCGGCTGTGCAGATAGAACCCCGGGCACTGACCAGCCTGCTTGGATTCAGAGGATTTACGCAGCAATCTTGGGCTGCGCAGAGCGCAGCGGCGCCCCTCCCCAGCCTGCAGCAGGACGGGGCGGCACCTGCGCCGCCCGCACCTTGGACGCCGACGCGCGAGCTGCAGAAGCGCAAAGTCTTGACAAAGCGCATGCAGCATCTGCTCACGGCAAGTGATCCAGATTGCATGTGCATGTTTCCCTGCTTTTGGGGGCCTCGCTGCGGCCAGCCCTTGTGTCCTTTTTGCCTGATGTCTTCCTTGCCCCATGCACCGGCTCGGTCCTGACGTTTGTTCTCGCATGGCGGCGGTGCAGAGCCTGGAGTCTGAGCGCGAGCAGGAACTTGCTGCGCAGCTGCAGCGCCCTGATTTTGGGCCAGGGGATGTGGTTGAGCTGAAGCTATCTGTGCCCGAGAACAAGCGGCGCGTCACCGTGTTCAAGGGCATCTGCATCGCACGCCGCAACCGCTCCCTGCGCACCTCCTTCACGCTGCGCAACATCTACGGCGGCGCAGGCGGCATCGAACGCACTTTCCCACTGTGAGGCGGCACTCGTGGCTGTGCCTGCACTTGCTGCTGTTGCGTGGGGGCTGGAGTTGGCAGCATTTCGCTGCTGTTGAACCAGACAGCCTACCGGTGTGAGGGGCATTGGCAGTTGGACGTTCTGCTGGCATTGTCGGGCTGTGTGCAAGTTTGAACAACCCACACCCACCCTTCAACCTACACACACACACACTCCCACCTCCCGCTGCAGCTACTCGCCTCACATCACGGAGGTGCGGGTGGTGGAGCGCCGGCGGGTGCGCCGCGCCAAGCTGTACTATCTGCGGGAGCGCAGCGCCAAGGAGTTCCGCATCTAGGCGGCGTGCCGTGCACGCAGGGTGCAGGCTAAGGCAGCCTGGCCTGAGGGCTGGAGGCTGTGCACCACTGCCTCGCCTGAACACTGGTCTTGCTTACATGAGCGGCCTGCAGCCGGTTGTATGTGACGTACACAATTAGTTGAGAAAGTTTCATTGCGATTTAGGTTGGGTACAGGGGATCGGTGGAAAAAGGGGGAGGGGAGGGGCGAGAGGAACATGGGCAATTCGGGGTCAGCCTCGGAGCGCGTTGCGCACACCACAATCGGCTGCTGGCTGCAGGCTCTCAATTGCACAACAGGGCTGCAGGGTCCCACTGAGTTGGCCAGCCCTTGCTGGCCTAGCGCTCCAGCTTCACGCGGCCGCGGCGCATGGGCCGCCGCTCACGCCGAACGGCGTTGCCCGGCGTCGGCGGCGGCTGGATGCCCGCCTTGGCCTGCTGCGTCAGGATCTGGCCGATGAGGTCGCCCGGCTGCTGCCCACGTGGCGGCCGACCTCCTGGCCGTTGCGGTAGAAGATGAAGGTGGGCACCTGAGGCAAGGGGAGGGAGGAGGGACAGGGGCAGGCAGGTAGGCAGTGCCAGTGAGGACACCGGTTCTAGTTGGAGGGAGCCCTCTCTGCAGCACCGCCGCGGCTTGCGAGCAGCAGCACGCCCAGCAGCGCAGGCAACCACGCGACCCGCCCCCACCCCACCTCCACGATGCCCAGCTCCTGCAGCAGCTCCGGCTTGTCGTCGCCCAGCAGGCGCGCAAGGCGGCGTAGCCCACAAAGTTGGTGGCCAGGGCGAGAACCGCGGGGAAGATGTGCACGCAGGGGGAGGCGCTGCGGGTACAAGGGGTTCCGGAGTGGGGAAGGGGGCCTTTGAGGCAGGGGCAAGCCCAGCGGTGACACAAGCATCGGCCCAACGCCGGGTCGCCCTGTCGAACTCGACCTGCAGCAGAGCCCCCCCGCCCCCAGAACACACACACCCGGCGGCCGCCCCTCAGCCCCTACCCCAGCAGCGACACGTCCACCACGGTGAGCACACGCTCAGGCTGGCCCCGCACGAAGGCCTGCAGGTCCTCGCGGGAGCCCAGCTCCGTCACCACGCTGCTGGCCTTGGTGTTGTTGGCGGCGGTGTCGCCGTAGAAACAGCACGCCTGCGGCGGTGGCGCAACCCGGGGGTTGGAGGGTGTGGGTGGGGGTCAAGAGGGGCGGCGAGTGGGGCCGGTGGAGGGTGGGGAGGAGAAGGCCGGAGCCTTAACAAGCTTGCCCATGCTGCCTATGGAATCAGCCCAGCCCTGGCGAGGCCCTGCATATTACTCGCGCCCGCCGCGCGCGTCAGCTGAGCCACATCAGCTCAGCAGACTGCGCCTTGTGCCGCCTCGTGCCAGCCCACCTTCTCCCAAGTTTTGATCCAGCTGCACCACGCCGCGGTGCTCCCATACCTTCTCCCCGCCCTTCCAGAACTGCAGCGTGGGCAGCACCTCCACACCCAGACGGTCACACAGCTCGCTCCCCTCCTCGCTGTCGGCCTGCACCCGAGGGCGGGCGGCCGCCGCAGCAGTGTGCAGCGCTCCGGCTCGGGCAGAGCCAACGGCCCCGGGTGGCTGTTCGATGCAGCAGCGCAGTGCAGGCCACAAGCGGGTGTGCTGCCCAAGGGGCGCGCGCCGCCTGGAGCCCGCCTGCGCCACCCCTCACACGCCCCACCTCCAGCGAGAGGAAGACGACGTCCTTGCACTCGCGGGCTGTGCGGGCAAAGGTGTGCTTCAGCCCGCTGCACGGCTCCAGGGCCGCCTGCTGGTCTGCCTTCCAGTGCAGCTCCGGCTCCTCGTCAAACCCTGTCTGGCACACCAGCTGGCTCTGCACCTCCAGCACCACCAGCTTGTCGCCCGCCTGCAGCCAAGGCGCAACGCGTTCACAGCGTAGCGCCTGGGGACAACGCAGCTGAGCGAGCGCAGGCACTCAGCAGCAGGCGTGCGGTTGGGCCGTAGCCTCATGATCGCCAGTGCTGCCGCCCTCGCACCCGAGCCACTTCGCGCTCCCACTCGCGCGTGTTTGTGATGTAGATGACGCGCTCCTCGACCTGCGCAGACTCGCGCTTGCGACGCTCAAGCGCCTGCTCCGGGGTTTCGCCAGGCTTCACACGAGCGGCGACCGAGCGGCGGCAAGGGTGATGGCCGGGCATCGCGAGGTGCACACGGTCCGGTTGCTGCGGCTTGGCACCTTCCATGCCGTTTGTGAGGTTGGCCCGGGTCGTCAGGCCGGTCCTGGGTGCCGGAGGACAAGACCAGGCGGGGCATGCGGACACCCTAAAGTTTGGCGCAGCTGGTCGCACTGAAACGGGCATGATGATCCCAAGGGCAGTGCACCCGGAAGTGACGAGAGAGTACAACAAGTCTGCAAGGTGCGGGTGCTTTGCTGTCGAGGGACCCCCAAACCCGACAATTGGTACGACTGTTGAATACAGGGGCGTGTAACGTACGAAAGGCCCGCATGAGCTCGATTGGGAAAGGTGGATATCCCGCTGGCTGATGTGGCGCGCCACGCTCCCGTCGGCTGCGCTCCAAGCATGCGAGTCCCCAGAGCCTGCAATGTCAAGGCCTTGTGCCTGTTGGGACTTTCCGTTACATTTCGGGCCGTCTGTGCAGTACATAACCTGAAAGTTGATAGTTGTGAAACCAGTATCCGAGGCCCTCCCTTAAGACTCGACATTCCGGCAGAGCCGTCCAGACTGCGTGTGCCTCAGACCGGATGCTGACGCATGCCGCTGTCAGCCCCACCAGCGCACCACCACAGCCGCCGCAGAGGGTGAAGGCTGCACCCGCTGTGCCGTCGTTCTGTTGCATGCAGCGCTTCAAAGCCTTGACAGAGCATCATTTGAGTGGATGGAAGGTCCAATGACAGACGAAATGCTTGAATGCCCATGATGCAGCAGGGGCGACCGCCAGGGTACCGCGTGGCCCCGCACATTAGCTTGCGCTGCTGGCCAGCCATGGCTTGGCTGATCAGGCAGCAACCGTTTGATGGTAGCCCTCTGTATGCAGTGTTGTAGACTTCTGAAGGGCAGGGATGTATGTTCAGGTAACCAAGGGACCTCTAGACGCGGTTTTGCAGTTGAGGCTGATGCACTGGTTGCTGCGTTGCACTGACGCGCTGGGGTCTCCCATGCTCTGCGCGCTGTCAGGTGGGCGGCATGAGGGCATAAAATCTGGCGGCCCACCACTCAAACCACTCATTTCAACCAGTCATCCATACACAAACAGCTCTTGCACCACACTTTGCCTCCCACACCACGCTACAGCTCAACAACTTCAACATGCAGAGCGCTGTGTTCACTCAGTCTGCCTCCATGGCTGGCAGCCGCCTGGTGCTGGGCCAGCCGTCCGCCCGCCGCACCGCTGCTCGCACCGTGGTTCAGGCGTTCTTTGGCACCTCCACCAAGCCTAAGACCAAGTGAGTGCTTGTGGTTGGTTGTCACGGCCCGGGCGCCACGCCCCGGCCCGGGCCCAAATCCACCAGTACTTTGCGCTCGGCGCACGTGATTTTCACGTGTGTGCTGTATTTAATGCCAATGCACTTGCAGCCGCCTGTGTGGAGGCCTGTGTGTGTGGTGATCAGTGTCTGACCATCCATGCACCCTCTCAACCCTGCAGGCAGACCCAGGGCAAGGGCCAGCCCAAGAAGGTGTTGATTGCGGGCAAGGACATCAAGGTGAGGCCAGGCTGCAGCAGGCTGGCAGGGGAAGGATGGGTTGGGCTGGTGCGCTGGCGTGGCCTTGAGTGCACTGCTTGCGCCAGCGCAAGCGCCACCACACGCCTCATGCACTTCAGCGTGCGATTCCAACCAACTCTACTGTCCTATCTGCAAGCTTGTGGACTACCTGCTGATCGGTTGTGCCATGTCATGCCTTGTCTGTTCCGCAGGCCACCCAGTTCACTGCTGACCTGGGCGTGACCAAGAAGACCGTGGAGTTTGGTTTCACGAAGAAGAACGAGCTGTTTGTGGGCCGCCTCGCAATGCTGGGCTTCGCGACCGCTTTGGTGGGCGAGATCCTGACCGGCTCGGTGAGTAGGCCTGCCTTCGTGCAGGACAGGCGCCCGCCGGCTTGCATTCCAGCTTGTCTTCCGGGTCTCTTTTGCCAGGCCTCTTTGGCATGCCTACAAGTGTGCTCCCCCTCCCCCTGCAGGGCCCCCTGGCCCAGCTGGGCTACGAGTTCCACGAGTCGGTCTTTGATGTTGAGGTGGAGGTGAGAGCGCAAACTGCAAGCAAGCCTGTGCTCAGCATGACCTGTTTTGAGCAGGGTCAGTGCCAGCCAACAGTTGCGATCGTCACTCTGCCCATTGTTTCTGGGGATGTCCACATCCAAGCTCACCGCCTCCCCGTCACCCCCCACTTCCACCAGATCCTGGCCATCATCGCCTTCAACCTGATTGCTGCCTTCCTGCCCGCGCGCGGCAAGTTCATCCCCGACGAGGAGGAGCTGGAGGAGCGCCCGAAGGGCCCCCTGCAGGACCCCGCATCTCCATCCTGGAGCCTAAGAAGTTCTTCGGCATCACCGGCTTCGGCTTCACCAAGCAGAACGAGCTGTTTGTGGGCCGCATGGCGCAGTTGGGCTTCGCTGCCGGTGAGTGGGCAGCCTGCGCTTGGCTGAGGGTGCAGCACGGCGGCAGCTGAACTAGCTGGTTTGTTTTCCAGGCTGCAGCTCACCCACCCTGACACACATCCCCATCCGCTTGCAGGCCTACTGGGCGAGGCCATCACCGGCAAGGGCATCCTTGGCCAGTTCCAGATTGAGACGGGCATCCCGCTGAACGAGGCGGAGCCCCTGCTGCTGGTCTTCATTGCCTTCACCCTCTTTGCCGCCATCAACGAGGGCTCTGGCAAGTTTGTGGATGAGAAGTGAGCTGGACCAAACCGCTCACCCCCTATGCTTTTTCTCTTGATACCTTTCTATCGAATGAACCGCTTGATGAGATGATGGCCTAAGCTGGGCCCTTTTACTCCCTCCGAAATGCCCCCACCACATTTTGGCTGTGCACTGCCGCACCTCGGATGTTCATTATATGCGTGTAGCGCCGGTCAGCGTGTGCTAGCCGCCCATTTCATTTTCCTTTGAATTTCATTCCCGTTCAGTGCTGCCCGCGAATCGATAATCTGCCCTGCGCGTCTGCTGAAACGCATCTGTTACGTCTGTGCACTGACATGTAAGGAATGACGCCTGCAAGCACACTTATGCGAGCCAGTTGCTTATTATTCACCCACCACCAGGCCAGGCCCCAGGCCATACCCCTCCAACTGCAGTGCTACCAGGAAAGACTGCACCACACCCACCACCTCCTGCGGCTTCTCCTCGCTGCACAGCAGCCCGGCCTGCGCGACAGGAACCCATGGGTGTGCGTTACGCCTCCCAACAGCCCGACATGATCACTCGCACCGCCCTGGCCCCCGTCGCCCACCTGCGGTACCTCCAGCACCGCAAACCGCTCCTTGGCTGCCCGCGTGGCCAGCTCGACGCAGTCCTCCTTGTGCAGCGCCTCGCCGCCGTACACGAGCAGCAGGCGGCAGCGGACCTTACGCACCAGCTCTCGACAGTCGCGTCGGTCCAGGGCGGCGCGCAGGTAGTGGTACGCCGCCCGCGGCGGCAGCTGGTCGCACTCGCGCCGGAAGGCCTGCACAGGCGGTGCGTGCACGCGTGGGAGGCGCTGGGCGGCTGGGATGGCGGCGGTAAATGCAGGTGTCGGCCTCGACCTCGCTCCCGCACGCCGCCGCGGCAGTCAAGCACAGCCAGCCGCTCAGCACCCAGCTGGGCCTGCTGGCCACATCGGCCGCTTGCCTGCAGCAGGTCCGACTCGCCCCCAGTGCCTGCTGCATCAGCTCGCCAAACAGGCGCTGCACAAAGTACTGCTTCACGCGGGGCGCCCAGCCCTGGTACCACAGCTGGCGGCACGCCACGCCGCCCCAGCCCCACTCCCACCACCCGGGCCGCTGGCAGCTGGGAGAGATGAGGATGAGGCCGCTCATGAGCTGCGGCCGGGGGAGGGGGCGGCTGGGGTGAGGCACAATGGTGAGGGGGATCCTGCATGAGCGCCAGCAGCCCCAACCCTGCACGCCTGGCCCAGGCCCGCAGGCAGGCCCCCCCCAGCCTCACCGCGGGGTCTTCAGCCGCCAGCTGGACCAGCACCTGGCCGCCTGCCCCCACTCCCAGCCCCAGCACCTCCCGCAGCCGGTAGTGCTTGGCCACGTCGGCCAGGCACTGCGTGAGTTTGTCCAGGGTGAGGGGAAGGAAAGAGGCGGGCACCTCTGCGGAGGGCGCCTGCAGAGCAGAGCGGGCCGGGGGGTGGCTGGGGGTGCGCAGGATTTGGCGGGGAGGGGGCAGCCGCTGCAGCGGGTCTGGCACGCATGCCAGCTGTTGCCAGGTCAGCTGGGTCCCCATGCATGCGGTGCAGCCGACGTGCCTGGCAGCCGGGTGCGTCCACTTGGTACAGGCAGAAGTTCTTCATCAGCAGCGACTTGGGGCCAGAGGCGAGCAGGAGGCCCTGGAAGCACGAGCGGTGGTTCAGCCCAGCCTCGTGCAGGGTGAGGCATGGAGTGCGCCCCTGGTCGCCGCTGATCGTCACTGTGATGGGGCCCCACCGCGTTTCCACCGTCTCCACCTTCCCTGCAAGGCAGGCAGGCTTCAGAACCTGGCAGCAGCGGCGGCGGCAGGCGGCAGGGCAGCAGTGGAGGATGCAGCTCTAGCATGGCGGAAAATGTCCAGTGGCCAATTTGAGTTCGCTGTGGCAGAATTTCTGCAAGGTCAGTGCGCAGAGCGGCCGCAGCAGAACAGTGTTTTTGGCAGACCTTTTGCCTGCGGCACTCGCTGTTAGGATTTTTGATCGGGATTTCTTACCAGGAATGGGATCATCCAAACAGACGGCTGCGTCTGCAGCGGACATGCCATCTCTTCCCCTCCGCTCTTTTTTGTCAAGCGGTAGCCTGACTCAGCTCTTGAACAGTGCGTTCCCGTGATTGGCAGTCGGAAGCAACAAATAAGCGGGATTATTGAGCTTCACTTTACAGGGGAGCTAGGGGCTTGACCGCAGGCGCCGCGCTGGCAGGGGTTCAAGTGTCAAAATTTGAGAGCGGAGCAGGAGCCAGCCAAACTCGTCAAATCCCTCCATCAGGTGCAATTGAGAGAATTTGGGTAGCACAACGTGAACCTGGCAAACCTGGGACACACTAAGCAGCGGTGCAGGGAATTTTCCAACCACAATGCATCGTCAATCAGCAGGGCGGTGTCAACAATCGATCACCCAGCGGCCTGCGAATTGCGACAAAAGCATTCATACGATGCGGTCCCGCCGCGTGGGCAGCTTGCCAAACACGACAGCTGGCAGCGGCGGGGTAGGTGTGCGCAGCGCGGGGGCCGGATGATGAAGCACAGCGCAAAGGCCAGCACAGCGGGCATGCCCAGCAGCAGGACGAGCAGGGCCAGGGTCGCCAGCACGCACACCACGCCCAGCGTGGCAGACGGGTCCTGCCACGACAGCAGCGCCTGCAGGGCGCAGGCGCGGGCAGTACGGCTGTCAGCACGGCGGCGCTGCCCTGCCGGAGCCCATCTCAAGCACAGACAGCTTCCAGCCCGGGTCGCCCCGACGGAAAGCACTTGAATGCCTTGGAAATGGCTAGAAAGACGGCTTCAGAAGGGGGCTGCCCCCCAGCCCTCCCCTCGGCGCCTGCCCCCCACGTTCCCAGCATCCCCCAACCGCCGCCTTACCTCAGCACGCTCCATGGCGCATGCCACCTCATCCAGCGCCCCCTGCACCAGCAGCCCCATGCGCTGCAGGCGCTCCAGCCGCGCGCGCAGGGCCGCCAGCGGGTTGGCGCTGCCCGCCTCCAGGCTCTCGTTCTCGGGCTGGATGTCGGGCGGGTCCTGCTCCATGCGCGGCACGATGCCTGCGGCGGGCACGGGCGCGGGGCCACAGCTCCATGCTGGGTGAAGGACAACCACGGCGGCGGCGGCAGCGCACGGCTGCGCGGGCGTCGAGGCGCACGGCCCCCCACCTTCGTAGTCCGGCTGCGCCGACAGCGTGGCAACTACCACCCAGCCCAGCAGGAGGGGCACCGCCCGGCTGGGGTTGAAGCACAGGAAGCAGGCTGCGGCCATGGCTGCCACGCTCTGCCAAGGATCCTGCCACGTCTGCGAAGCGGGTGGGGGAAAGAGGCAGCGCGGCAATCGATGCATCGGCCGGCAGGCAGCGTCATCGCCACCCATGGCATGCCCTGCACAGCAGCAGCCGGTGAGGACCCCATCGAGGTGAAGGTGCGCAACAGCCGGCCCAGCAGCCTCCTCGCCTTGATTGCGTCGAACTTGCGGTGCACGCGGCGCAGCCCCACCAGCGCCATCTTGATGCGCCGCACGTTCACCCGCGCCCGGCTCATGGCAAACACCTCGCTGCGGGGGCGGGCGAGCGGGGCTGGGCGGGTCAGCACGGCAGCGCATGCATGACAGGGCCAGAGATGGCTGGACAGCACAGAGTGGCGCGCAGGCCTGCCAGCAGCAGCCGCGGCCAAGGCACAGCCACGGCCACAGCCCCCACCCCCCACCGCCCCGCCCACCGCTCCGCATCCAGCACCAGCAGCGCCTCCGCCCCGATGGCCGGGTTGGCCGACTCCAGCCAGCGCAGCACGATGCGGCGGCACTCCCGCGACATCACCCCCTGGTGCTCCCGCCCCGCCAGGCCGTGCGCGTAGGCGGCGGGGGCAGCGGCGGCGCGGCGTAGCCCTTGAGCAGGGCGCGGGGGAGGGGTAGCAGGCCTGCAGGCTGAGCCGCACCGCCCCCGCCTCGTGCGCGCCCTTGGCCCGCTCCCCCAGCAGCGCCAGGTCGGCGGTGAGGGCGGCGTTGGGGCGCAGGCACGACAGGCGCACACGCAGCTTGCCCACAGCCTGCGCCAGCAGGGCGGGGAGTGCTTGCTTGTCAGTAGCTCTTGTTTTTGGAGGGGCAGGGGGAGCGAGGTGGAAGGGGGCCTGTCCTGCTCACAGCAGGCAGCCACAAGCGCCGACGCAGCCGCTACTCTGGGTGTGGGTGCCTGCAAGCGCTGGCGCGCCGCACCGTGGTGGTCCCCGCTGCGGGCAGGAAGCCGTTGCGCAGCCGCTCCGTGGCCCTCATGCCGCGCGAGTGCTGGAACAGCGCCAGCGTCAGCACGGCGGCGGGGTCGAGCACCGGCAGCGACAGCTGCCAGCCGCACTCCGCGCTGCTGCCGCCTGCAGCAGGGGCGGCGGTGGGGCACGCTGACCTGGCACAATCTGGGGTGCCGCGAGCATGCCGGGTGGCGGCGCTGCTGCGGAGAGAGCCCCGCAGCCGCGCTGGGCGTCCGGCCTGCCAGCCCACCTGCCATGGGCAGTGCCTTGCTGCGCCCCCAGTGTGGCCCGCACTTGAGCACCAGGAAGCACTCGGCGGTGGAGGGGGCGGGCAGCGAGACGCTGTGCACCGTCAGCTGCAGCGTGCCCGCAGGCTCGGGCAGCCGGGGCGGCGGCGGCGGCGCGCGGCGGCGCCGCCAGGCCCGGCCGCTTGTGGGGTGCCGTCTGCTGGCAGGTGCGCCTCCTGGTCTGAGGAGAGGTATGTGGAGATGCGCTGCCAGCCCAGCTGCGCCAGCTCGATGGCTGTGTCTCGGTAGCTCCTCGCGCGCTGGCGGGCGCGGTGCGGCCGGCCGCCCTCCCACTCGTTGAAGCGCTTCTCTGCAGCGGAGCACAGGCAGGGCGGGCGGACAAAGGGCACAGGCGTGGTGCACACGGCGGCGAGGACTGCAAGCAGCCCTGCCCACCACCCCTCCCCCTGGCACGACTTTCAGGAGAAGCTGGCATCGCCGCCGCACACCCACCCGACATCATGGCCTTCTTGCGCAGCTCCCGCCCGCTCAGCTCCGCCGTGCGGCTCTCCAGGCGGTCCATGCGGGGGCCCGCCACGGCGTCCGCCTCCTCCTCCGCCTCCCCTTCCACAAACGCCGCGCCGTACATGGCCCGCCGGCAGTCGGTGTCGACCAGCGTGCAGCGCAGGTGCGCGCGGCCGCCCGCCTGGCCGCGCAGCACGCTCTGCAGCTCCGCGGTGGCGGCGCGGCTGGCTGGCCGGTCGCGTGCCAGGCCCGGGGTACCAGGTCATGCAGCCAGACCTGGTGGTGTGTATGGTAGTGTGGGTGTGCGTTCGTGGGAGGGGGTGGGATGGGGGGCAGGGGAGGGAGGAGTGTGAGGGTGGCGACACAGTGTGGCAGCAGCCTACACACACACCTACACAGGGCCCCGTTCTTTGACCCGCCGCCATGCCCCACCACACCAGCCGGGGCCCACCTGCGCCAGCGCGATGAGGCGGCCGCGCTGCGTGCTGCTGGCGGTGCGGTACAGCTCCACCCGCAGCTGGCGGTCGCGCAGCGGCAGCGGCGCCGCAAACACAAACGTCTGGTGCCAGGGCAGCAGGGGGCCCTCCCGCTGCTTCTTGATCCAGCTCGTCTGCTTCTGCCGGCCCAGCACCAGGCGCAAGTACAGGCGGGAGCCGGTGAACTCGCCGCCCGGCGGCGGGGAGCCGTCCACCCCGGGCCCCTCCCCCGTCGAGCCAAAGCCGGAGGGGCGGGCGAGCGCGAACGGCGAGCCAAGGGCGGCGTCGGAGCTGGTGCGTGCGCGGGCGGGCGTGCGGGGAGTGCCTGTGTCCAGTGGCGGCACTGCTGCCGGTACCAGCTCCGCCGCCAGCTCCTCCTCCTCCCCGCCCAGGCTGTGCTGGGGGCCCCCGGCAGCCCGACCAGGCTCTGCGAGTAGAAATCCAGGCCGTCGTCTGCGGCAGGGCAACGGACAGCTCCGGGGGAGGGTGAGGGCCTGCGTGTGAGCGCCTGCCAGGCATGGCAGGAGGGCCTGGTGGGCCGCCGCTGCCAGCAGGCAGCTTGCAGGCGGGGCCTTGGTGAGGGCGTAGCAGGCGCGCAGCAGGCTCACACTCGTCCCGGGGTCCTCCCCGCCAGCATGGCCTCGCTGGCGATGCTGCCGGAGCTGCGCAGCGAGGAGGCGTGGGGCAGCGGGGGGCCCCGCTGCCGCCGCCGCCGCTGGAACAGGCGGCCCAGGAAGCGCGGCGCGGCGCGCTGCCCCGAGGCCGTCCCCTGCCAGCTGGCCTGGGGGCTGCCCAGGCTTCCCAGCGAGTCGGTGCTGGGCTCCTGCGGCCTGCCGGCGCTGGGCAGGGCGGCGCCGCTGCGGCAGGGCACCCCCTCCAGCGCGTCCAGCGTGACTGCCAGGCAGGCCACCAGCGGCTCCTCGTACAGCACCCCTCTCCTGCTGTGTACCACCTGCGGCACCTGCTTGCGGATGCCAGGCTGGCAGCACAGCGTGCTGGGCGCGTTGCCGCCTGCGCGGGCGGGTCGGGGGCAGGGCAAACAGCGCTCGCCATTCTTGTGCCAGGAGCAGCGGGGGCAGCGCGCGGGGCAGGCAGCGCAGCGCGGCAGCGTGGTCCAGCCCATCCAGCCTGCGCCACCCACCCGCATCGCCGCCGCCGCCGCCCGCCTCGAACCAGGCCGCCACCTGCACCTCCCCCGCATCCACGCGCTTGCCGCCCCGCGCAAAGCCGTACAGGGGCAGCCAGCGCGGCGGCGCGCCCCGCCCTGCGCCTGCGCCGCCAGCGCGTCAAAGGGCAGCTCGCACTGCCCAAGGAAGTCGTCGGCGGACACGAGGTCCCAGTCGTAGACGCGCAGGCACACGTGGGGGCAGCCGCCTGGTGTTGGGAGGGGTGGGGAGGGGGGGGGGCGTACAAGTGTCAGGGGTGCCAGAAGAGACGGGTGCGTGTTTTTTTCTTTGGGGGCGGCTGGGTGGTGCACCGAAACTATGAGTGGGGAGCATGTGGGCTTCAACACAGCAGAAAAAGGTGGGAGGGGTTGCACCTCGACCTGTGCGGGCGCGCCGGGCAGCAGGCGCGGCGGCGGCAGCGGGCGCGCACCCTGCACCGCGTCGGCCACGTCTTCTGCGCTGAAGCACATGGTCTCGTTCCAGCGCGGCTCCAGCGTCTTCAGCTCCGTCTTGCTGCTGGCCTTGTGCTCCCCAACCTGGCGGGAAGAGGTGACGGCGTGGGTGGGGGTGGGGGTGGGAGCGCAGGTGCCGGGTGTGCCGGCCATGCGTGGGGAGACAGAGGCAGCGGGCGACGTGCGGCGTCGGCTCCCCTCTGCGCACCTTCACCACGCAGTAGGGATCGCTGAGACCGTTGGAGTCGGCGGCACGCAGGCGACGCGCACCCAGCACTTGCACAACCAGGCCGCGACCGGCGAGAAGGTGCGCAGCGGCGCCGCCAGCGACGCTCGCGGCCCCGCCTGGCTGCCGTCCAGGCTGTGGCTGGCCTGCTGCTCCACGCTGGAAGGCACTGCGGGCGGTGTGGGGGGCATGCCATGCCCGGCTGGCAGGGGCTGCAGGCTGCTGGGGCCGTGCTCAGGCAGCGGAGGCAGCGGGGGCAGCCCGCCGTGCTGCCCGGGTGGCGTGCGTGCGTGGCGGAAGGAGCGGTGCCGCAGGCCCGGCTTGAGCAGGGACTTCAGGGACCACCGCCCCTTCTTCTCCAAGCTGTCGTCCCTGGCCATGACGCCAGCCCTGCACCTGAGAATCCGCTTGGCGGAGGAGGGCTCGGCGGGCAGCCTGCAGGTGGCGGTGGCAACCACAAGGGTCACCACGCGGGGACAGGTACGATGCGACCTGCTGACTGCTACAGGGCATTGTTGCAGTGAGGGGCAGCACCGCCAGGCCGTCAGTCGGCTCGAGGCGTGGATACTTTCCCGAGTGCACCCACCCTGAGCTTCTGCCAGCTCGCTCCTTTTATCACGGATGAATTGTGAGAACGGGTAAGTCGGGGAGCCCTGCAAATGGAGACGGACCTTACACCCGCCCTGGCCGCAAGGGTCGCTTTCTGTACGAGGGCAGGAAGGAAAACTCGAAGGATGCCCACTCTACAGGGAGCTGAGGACGCCGCGGAGGGCTCGCTCCACAAGCAGCCGGGAGCAGTACTAACTCCCATGTGGCGGCCTTTCACACAGCAGCACCGCAGCCAGGACAGCCGCTTTTGAAATGCTGTCATTTGCGTTTCGCGGACCCAGCCCTGGGCTACCGCTTACACAGCACCAACTCAATGTGGAGGGCTATGCGGCGACGCAACTCTTGCAGCTCTGCAGGACAGGCGGCCTGCGCCCGCTGCAGCACCTGCACCGCCCGCCGCTCCTCCCCAGCTGCCAGCGCCTGCACAGCCTGACGTAGCAAGGCCGTCGCATCGCTGCCTGCGCTCGCTGTCGATGCCGCTGCGACGCCTGCCCCGCGCCAGCCTGCTGTGCCCCGCTGGCAGGCGCGGCGGCCACGCTGCCGCCGCCCAGGGCCCGCTCGCAATCCAGCAGCAGGTCAATGATTTGCGTGGCCAGCAGGGTGGCCGCCGGGCGCAGCGCTCCAGCGCCGTGTGCAGCAGCGCCTCGGCGTCGTGGAGGCGGCCTTGCTGCATGGCCGCACTGGCTTGCTGGGCCAGGTCCGCGGCAGGCTGCTGGCTGTGAGGCACGGCGCCCGGCCCCGGCTTGAAGGGCGAGGAGGAGCCGGCGACGCTGCTGCGAGGAGAGCCGTGCGGGGCGTCCTGGTGCCGGTGGTTGAGGAGCGGCCAGCGGGCCGAGGGTGCACCGAGCGGTCTGCGGGCGGCTGCCGCTCTGGGTCGAGCGGGAGGGCCGCCTGGTTCGCGTTCTGGGCCAGGCCATCCTGGCGCACAAGGTCCTCCTCACTCACCTTGACCAGGCCGCAGTAACCTGAACCAGCATGCCGACAAGCTTTCACAGGCAGAGGAGCGCCAGTGCAAGCGGCAGGGCGGCCACGCTGGCCGGGCGGCCGCGCCGGCAGCAGCTGCCAACCGAGCTCACCGTCCCAATATGGTGTGTTAGTGGAGGCCTGCAAATCAGCAATCTGAGACTCGTAGGTGACCAACAGGCGCTCAACCATCTCCTCCGAGTCCTCCCGCTGCCTGACGACAGTCCACATCGAGAGAAGGGCGGCAACCACTACTTGAGCGCGTGGGGCTGTTACCATTCAATGTTGTGCTACCGGCAAATAAGGCCATCTTCACCGACCCTCGTCGTGCCTGAGCTGGCACGGGATGGATGTTCACCTCCTGGGATGGTGGTTTGGAGGCGTGGATGGAGGCACATTGGGGCTCACATTCAGTATTGTAGCCCTGGAATATTGCAGAGCGCGCCAGTCGCCACAACATACAGGCGCGGCACTCTTGCTTGCTGTTGAGCGGGCCAGGCGGACTTGCAACGTGCAAGGAACATTTAAATATATACATACAGCGTAATTGGACGGCGCCAATGGCTGCCTAAGCTTCGAGGCCGTGGCCCCCTCAGAAACACCCACCTATCTCCTCCTAGCGCCTCGTCTGTTACGATGCGGGCTGCTAGCATTGGCCATTCGCCCGTTATCGGATCAAGGACCGCACGGAGCAGCCACGTGATGGGGCTGGGTGGTGCGCCCGGCGGTAGGCGCTGCGGCTTTCCCAGCGCCGCAGCGGCATCAGCCCTGGCCACAAAGCGAGCAGCAGCATCGGCAGCCAGGTGTGTTGCATCGCGAGTTGTCTTGTATCCATGGCATCATTGCGTATTTAGCCTCCATGAGGACGCGGCTGCCCTCATCCTGTGCTCTTGCCTGGCCCGCCCTGCCCACGCCCGCGCAGCGAGAGCGGCTGGCACATGGGCGAGCCAGCGGCTTGCGGGCCTGCCGCCTCTCTCGCAGCGACGGCGGCTGGTGGGGAGCACGGGCCCAGGCGCGACGTCGCAGCAGCAGCCTGTGCTTCCGGGGCGGCGCTCCGTGGCGGCCGCGTCTGGCGGCTTTGCCGCCGACCCGCTCGTCTCCCTGGGCGGCGACTTCCTCACCTTCCTGATTGCCACGGTGGTGGTGGTGCCGGTGTTCAAGGCAGCCAAGCAGTCGCCGGTGCTGGGCTACCTCTTTGCGGGGCTGGTGCTGGGGCAACTGGGGTGAGTGCATGCGGGCTGCAGGGCGGTGCGGGAGCGCTTGTGTGTGGGCAACGGCAACCACGGGAGAAAAGGGGGCCCCTCCCGAGCCTGTCGTCACCACAGCTGTGTTGCCCCGCCGCCATGCGCCGGCCTGGTCGCCCATTGCCGGCTGTTGCCGCCCCGGCCCTTCCAGCCTGTTCAACAACCTGGAGGAGGTGGAGAAGCTGTCGGAGCTGGGCGTGCTCTTCCTGCTGTTTGAAATGGGGCTGGAGCTGTCCATCGACAGGCTCAGGGTGGGCGGCAGCGCAGGCAGCCTGCAGGGCCGCGAGGCTGCGCGTCCTCGCACCGTCGGGTGTTTCGCGGCAGCAGCAGGGTATCTGATCAGCGAAGGCTTTCTCAACGGGGCGCTCCCCTTGCCCTCCCACTGCAGGCGCTTGCCAAGTTTGCCTTTGGCATGGGCACCCTCCAGATGCTCATCTGCACCGTCGCCTTTGCGCTGTTGGGCCTGCCTCCGGGAGACGCGTTCTTCTCGCAGGCAAGCGCGGTAGAGGGGGCGTGCATGCCCAGGCCAGCCTGCCGTGTTTGATTGTGTAGTTTTGCGCCCCTGCCAGCTCTGACGCGCCTGCCTGCTGCCCTCGCCCCCCCTGCCCTCTCCCCCTCACACTCGCCCCCTTTCCATGCAGTTCCTGGAGAACGTGCTGCACGCGCCCCCGCCCTGGCGGAGCTGCGCACGGTGGACGAGGCGGTGGTGATTGGCGCCGCCCTCTCCCTCTCCTCCTCCGCCTTTGTGCTGCAGCTGCTGCGCGAGCGCGGCGAGCTCGACACGCGCTTCGGCCAGGCCACGCTGGGCATCCTGCTGCTCCAGGACATCGCCACCGTGCCCTTCCTCGTCCTGCTGCCGCTGGTGGAGGGCAGCAACGCGGGTGGGGCGCCGCCGCCGCGACGGGCGCGATATGTGCGGGTGTCGGGGCAGGCCTGCCCAGCACGCGTGCCTGCCCCTGCAGCCTGACACAGCGCCCTTACAACCGCCCCCCCCGCCCTTGATCGCAGCGCTGCTGGAGGGTCAGGACACCATGTCGCTGCTGCAGCAGCTGGGGCCGACGGCGCTGAAGACGCTGGGCGCGCTGGGGGTGGTGCTGCTGGGTGGCCGCCTCTTCATACGCAGGTGGACGGCCTGGCCTTGGCCGCACCGCCGTGGAATGGCGCCCCCAGCCGCCTGTCGGAGATGGGGGGCTCACCCGCAGGCTGCATCCGGCGGGTGTTGGGTGGGGCAGCAGGCGCGCCCTCCTCACCCAGCCCCTCCTCCCCTCCATCCGCCCCAGGGTGTTTGAGCTGGTGGCGGCGGCGCGCAGCGAGGAGACCTTCATCGCGCTGTGCCTGCTGAGCGTGACGGGCGCGTCGCTGCTGACGCAGCGCCTCGGCTTCTCCGACACCCTCGGCGCCTTTGTGGCCGGCGTGCTGCTGTCGGGTGGGCAGCCGCAGGACGGACACGGGTTGTGTTGGGCACCTTGATTTCGTCACCACAACAACTTAGCTTTAAGGCGTGCCCTGCACGCAGCGGGCACCCAGGCCTCCCTCTTGCCGTTGCACGCGCCCGTGCAGGCGCTGCGCTGCGCCGTGCTCAACCCCCCGCCCGTGCCCCGCCTCTGTGCAGAGACCAACTTCAAGACCCAGGTGGAGGCCGACATCCAGCCCTTCCGCGGCATTCTGCTGGGCCTGTTCTTCGTCACCACAGGCTCCTCGCTGGACGTGGGGTGAGCCGCCGCCGGCCGGCGCCGCCCGTGCAGCAGCCGCTCAAGCGGCGGCAGTGCCGCTGCCTTCTGGGCCTGCTCGCAAGGGCGCCTCGGCGACTGCGGGGCAGCTGGGCTTCCGACTGATCCCTTACATGCGTGGGTGCCGCCCTCTGCCCCTGGCCTGTGCAGGCTGCTGCTCCAGGAGTGGCCGCTGGCGCTGGCGCTGCTGAGCGGGCTGCTGGCGCTGAAGATCACCGTCATCTCCGCCCTGGGGCCCCTGTTTGGCCTGTCCCGCGCCGAGAGCATCCGCACCGGCTTCATCCTCAGCCAGGTGCGCAGCAGGCAGCGCGGCGGGCTGGGCAGCCGCCAGGCCCGGCTCCAGCCTGGGGCGGCCGGCAACGTCCCCACCGCCGCTCCTTGCCGCCATGCATGTGCCACCCTCCCTGCCCCCCTCGCATGCAGGGCGGCGAGTTTGCGTTTGTGCTGCTGGCCCTGGCCAACCAGCTGAACGTGCTGCCCGCGGAGCTCAACCGCCTGCTCATCATTGTGGTGGTCCTCTCCATGGCCCTCACCCCCATGCTCACCGAGGTCGGCAAGCGCTTTGCCACCAGGCTGGCCACCCCTGGCGGCGACGGTGAGGGCTGGGCGCTGGGTGGACCCGCTGGCGTGTCGCTGTGGGCGGGCGCTCTTGTGGCCCTCAAGCACATCCTGGCCGCCTTTGCCTAAACAGGCCTGCTGCTCACCTGACCTGGGTGCCACCGACATTGGGCCCTTCCCACACCCATACACGCACCCATACACACGCCACGACCACACCCTTCACCAGCAACAACCGCGCCTGCCTTGCCCCGCCCCCGCAGCCCTGTACAGCAGCGAGGGGTACAACCAGGAGGACCCGGTGGTCATTTGCGGGTTTGGGGGCGTGGGCCAGACGGTGGCCAACATGCTGGACAGCCCGGCGCTGGGCCGCCCCCACCCTTACGTCGCCTTCGACAACAACGTGGCGCGCGTGCAGGCCGCGCAGGAGGCCGGCTTCAACGTGCTGTTCGGCGACGGCACGCGCAAGAAGGTGGGGGCGCCACGCCAGCCGCACCCCTGCTGCGTGCGGCGAGAGCGGCGGTCAGCGCCTGCAGCACAGCGAGGGGCCTCCTCCCAGCCACCTTGCCCTGCCCTGGCACTCCCAGCCGGCTGGGGTGGCCACGCTCTGAGGGGTACGCGCGCCCACCCTTCCCGCTCCCGCCACCTTGGCGCAGGTGCTGCACGCCGCGGGCATTGGCCGCCCGCGCGCCATCGCGGTGGGCTACACCGCGCGTCAGAAGGCGGTGAGCGCGGTGGAGGCGCTGCACGAGGCGTACCCGGGGGTGCCCATCTACGTGCGTGCGCTGGACATGCAGCACGCGGCGGCGCTCAAGGAGGCGGGTGAGTGCCCAGGATGGTGTGTGGGGGGTGGGGGGTGGGGAGGGGTGCGCGGTACCGGGGCGGATGGGGGGCCTAGGAAAGCACGAGTCTGCCAGATGGCCCTCTCCCTCCCCTCCACCTTGAGCACTGCCCCAGCACATGTCTGACGCCCCCACCCCCACCCACACCCACACCCCCCCCCCAGGCGCCACCGACGTCGTCATCGCCGAGGCGGAGGCTGGGCTGGTGGTGGGCAGCCAGCTGTCGCGGGGGCTGGGGGTGCCGGAGCGCGCGATCAAGGGGCTGGCGGGGGTGCTGCGCGCCGAGATGGGCGCCTACTCGGCTGAGCTGGCGCGCCGCCTGGCGGTGGACCCCGAGGCGCGCAAGGCCGCCGCCGTCTTCCGCTTCGACCAGGCCAAGGCGCCCGCCTTCACGGACGACCCCATCTCGCGGGACGACCAGCTGGTGGCAGGTGGGGGCGGGGGCCGAGCTGTTTGCACCCCGCACCGCCTGCCTGCATGAGGGCCAGCACCGGCACAGCAGCTGGGTGGGCGGCATGGCTGGAAACAACCTCCTCTTCCCCTGCCCCCCCTGTTGCCGCAGAGGGCGGCGGCGCCCTCGGCTCTGGCCTGCTCTCCTCCATCATCTCCACGCTCAGCTCCAGCGGAACGCTGGACCTGGCGGGCGAGGAGGAGCTGGGCGGCGGCGGCTCCAGGCGCGGCGCCGGCGCGACGGTGGCGGTGGCGGAGCGGCCGCGGCAGCGGGACGCCGACGCCGACGCCGCCACCCTGAGCATGGTGGACGACATGGTGTCGGTGCTGGCCAGCGGCGACCTGGAGCCAGACAGCACCAGCATTCCAGAGGGGGCTGCCGAGCGGCTGGTGCCCCTGGATGCGCTGGTTAACGCCAGCAGCGATGCGGAGGAGGCTGGCGGCAACGGCAGCGGCAGCGGCAGCGGCGGCGCGAAGGATGCTGCGGCCAGCAGGAAGGATAACTTGTGAATGGGGAGAGATCTTTTGCATTTTTTTGCTGTCTATCACCGCGATTCTTTTTGTCGGCTCCCCTGCCACCGCCCTCGACACCGCCGACCCCTGACGCCACCTCACCCCCTTGCCTTACCCTCCACGACTCCCCCTCCTACACCTCCTTCTTTCTCACCTTGCACTGCTACATGTCCATGTCAATCTCTCCAGCCAGCTGAGCAGGCATGGAGGCTTGCAGACAGCGACAGGCGGTGGGTGTGTCGCAAAACTTGTACCGCACGCTGCACCCTTCGACCGGTCGCTGTTTGTGCAGTAACAGACGCATCGGTTTGTGCTTGGCCAAATGCTGACCCGCCAGGCCCAGGTGTTCCTCGCCCAGCTGGGTGCCTTGCGAGCCCTGCGGCGCCTCTCCTGCTGCGCCGCGACGGACTTGGAAGCAGCGAAACCCGGCAGCGTGACCCCACACGACCAGCACATCCTGTTGCAGCTGCCCCGGCCGCCTGGCGCGCCGCCGCCACCAGGCGCCTGGTGGCCGCCGCTGGTGGAGAAGGAGCCCGCGGTTGTGGCGGTGTTCCAGGCGCTGGCAGAGCACGCGGGGAGCATCAGCGGCAAGGTGAAGGTGACGGCGTGCGAGGAGCTGTCGCGGGGGAGGGCCCACCACCCGGCACCGTCGACCTGCTTGCCTTCCCGCTGGGCCGGCGCTGGCAGGCGCTGCCTGCGCACCTGCTGGGCCTGGCTGTGGCGCTGGCCACGGTGGACGAACCCGACCAGATCAAGGCCAAGAAGGCGAGGAGGCTGGTGGAGGGGCACCAGGTGAGCTGGGTGCAGGGGCAGCGCTGCACCTGGCCAGGCGCCGGTGCCCGCCTGCGCTGTTGGCTGAGTCCAGGCCTGGCTGAGCACCCCTCTGCACCTGCCCAGCGCAGGCACCGCTGCCCATCCTCTCGCTGTTCGTGTGCTGCCATGGCTCACGCGACGCTCGCTGCGGCCAGCGCGGCCCGCTGCTGGCGGCGGCGCTGTCGCGGCTGGTGCGGGAGCGCGGGCTGGGGGAGGTGGGCGTCTTTGCCACCTCGCACATTGGGGGCACCGCTACGCGGGCAACGTGGTGTGCTACGGGCCCATGCACCCATGCGACGGCGACTGGTTTGGGGGCCTGGAGGCACGCCATGCGCCGGGTTTCCTGTCTGCGCTGTGGGGAATTGAGGTGGGCCAGGCAGGGCAAGGCCGCAGGGTGCTCTGGCCGCCCGCCCATCTCCCGGCCCCTCCTGCAGTTGTGGGCGCAGCATCCTGCTTCTGAGTGCCCCAACCCACGTGCCCCGCCCTCGTGCTGTGCTTGCAGCTGGGCGTAGACGGCGGGGCGGAGGATGCAGCGCTGCGGCCCTTCTGGCGGGGCCGCCTCGGGCTGACCAAGCAGGAGCAGCTGCAGCTGTTTGAGCAGGTGGGGAGCTGGCAGGGTGCCTTTCCAGCCTGGCAAGCACGCACCCGAGGCTTTTGGGAGCGCGGCAGCATCGCATCGCCTGGCCCCTCCGCCAGTGATGCTTGCTGCCCAGCCCTCCTCCTCCGCCTGCCCAGGGGGCGGCATCGAGGAGGTGGATGCTGGTGCGCTGGACGAGCCTGCGGAGGAGAGTGACGACGAGGGAGGGAGGAGGTGGAGGCTGAGCTGGCGCAGAGGTTAAGGAAGCTGCGGGCCGGCTTGCACCAGGCACGCCACTCCTGAGTACTTGCTCAGCACACGCGTGCCCCTCCTCGCTGCCCGCCTGCCCATGTTACAGCGCCGGCCTTGGGACGCAGGTGGGGCAGGGAAGGGAGGTGTGCAAGGGGATGCAGGGGCGGTGAAGATGAATAGGTAGAGAGGCGCGCAGGGAGTGCTGTGGGTGGTGCCAAAGCATTGCAGGGAACAGAGCGCCAGAGCAGCGTCAGTCAAGTGCGCAGTGCGAAGTGGGGGACGCTGTTCCCTGTTTGCTAGACTCGAGAAGCAGGAGGGTGGAGCTGAGAGGCTGGTGCAGCGGTGAAAGTAACTGTGCCCGTGGGAGGCCTGCACCCGGGTCGGTGTGCCATCCCTGGTTGCAGTTGGGAGCGGAACCGCCCTGGGGGCCAAAACCCTGCATTGTGGCGCCTCGCACCCGCCCTACTGAGAAAACTGGTGGCGGTGCGGGTGGCTGGCGGGTGACGAGTGGCGGCAAGGGGTCGCGGCCTGGAGCGCTGCTGGCTGAGCTGCTGCTGCATCCAGTCCCGCGCTGCCGTCGCTCACGCCAGCAGCAAGTTGGCTCGGCGCAGGAGCTCCTCCTTGAAGCGTGGCACATCTGTGTGATGGGGTGGGGTGGGGGTGGGGAGATGGAGGGATGGGGGCCAGCCAAGGAGCAGCGAACTATTGCATAGGATGAAATGGCAGCACAGGCATGTTTCCAGCCGCGTCGCGAAACAGGTCAACTGCTCAGCCGCGCCCTCAGCGGGACCGGCGCATGCAGCCTCTTCGCTGTCACCACCCACCCTGGGCATCAATCTCGAAGACGCAGGTGTCAAAGAGGTCGTGCAGGCTCGCGCGCCCACCCGCTCCGTGGCCTCGATGAACGCAGTGCCCAGCAGGTTGCCCTGCGCGCGAGGGGGGCCAGTGGGAGGGAGGCAGTGGGCCACTCGAGCGCTGCAGCCCGATGGCAAGGCCTGCACAAACCATGCGACTCACCCCCCCCACCCCCACACACACCTTGGCGCGCTGCGAGGCTTCATAGCCCACCACCAGGCAGCGGTCGTCGCCGGAGCGCGGGCCTATGAGCATGACGGGCTTGCGGGTGCCCCGCGCCTGGAAGTACTGGTCCTGGAAGAAGGCGGCCAGGCGCTGCAGGGCCATGGGGTGACCCTGCGGGGGAGGGGGCGCCGGGCAGCACACGCGGGGGGTTGAGGGGGAGGCTCAGCAAAGGAGGGGATGCCCTCTGGGTGCGCACGTGGCGAGCCCCTGTCAGGGTGCTGGCCCTTGCACGCCCAGCAGCGCTGCCGCCGCCAGGGCTGGCCGCCTCACCACGAGGTGCTGGCTGCTCATCTTGACGTCGCTCAGGTCAAAGATGCGGAACTGCTTGAAGTTGTGGTACTGCCGCTGGATGATGACGGCGCCGCCATCTGCAGGAGAGCGTGGGTTGGGGTGGCCCAGGGAGGGTTGAGGCGGGCGGCACACCCAACATGCCTGCCGCAGAGTGAAGGGAGCCGCTGCAGGTGGCAAGGCAGAACACGTGGCCGCCGGCCCGCTGCGCTCACCGTTGACAATGGCCTGCTGCACCTTCTTCGCCAGGTCCAGCCCTCGCCGCAGCTGCCCCGGTCGTTGCCCCAGCTCAGCGCGTAGTACGCGCACCTGCGGCAGGCGAGGCACACGTCAGCTCCTGCTTGCAGGCATGGCGGGGGCCTGGCAGCGGCGTTTGTCGCACAGTCGCCACAACCGCGGCTGGACCCTGCTGCCGCGGCCCGCACCAGAACTTCTCGACGTGCTCCCCAAAGTTGGCGGAGGGCGCCTTTTTGGAGCCGCACTCGAGCAGCGCCGTCACCGCGTGCACCACGTCCACCGCATTCACGCACCGCTTCAGGCCGTCCTGCAGGCAGCACAGTCACGGGGGAGGCGAGGTGTGGGGAATGGGCGCATGCAAGGGCACCTCCTGCAATTGTTTTCAGAGGCTCGGCGGCGGTTGGGAAGGCAGCCCGGCCATCCCTCGCCCCCTGCGCGCCGCGCCTGCAACTGGAAGGACTTGAAGGTGGCGTCAGACATGCGGAAGGCGGGGGCGTGCGCCTCCAGCCTCTCCTGCAGGCTGTTGCGGTACTTGGGCTTCATGTCATCTGGGGGAGCAGGGCGGGGGCGGCAATAGCGTGAGTGCAGGCTTTGCTGCATGCATGGCTCGGCGCGACGCCGGCCCTGTGTGCTGCAGGCAGGGCTGGAGAAGGGCCGCAGGCGCTCACATCCTTCCCCCGCAAAGCTGCGCTGCGCCTCGTCCAGCGGGATGCCCAGCTTGGCAAGCAGCAGGTCCAGCAGCTGCCGCCCTTTCTCTGCGGGAGGGCACACCGGGGCGGGGCCGGGGTTGAGCATCAGCATGTCAGCAGGCCTGATGGCGCTGCAGCTCGCCGCCCGCCCACGCCTGCAGCCCTGCCCCAGCCGCACCTGTGTAGGTCTGCAGCCTGCATGCGACGTAGGGGCTGAACTGCATGGCCTCATAAAGGTTCCACTCCCACAGCAGGCCAAAGCGGTAGTCGTCCTGCGGGCTGCAAGGGGCGCGGGCAGTGCACGGCCGCAGCCAGGGAGGCGGTCAGCAGGGGCGAGAGTGATGGCTTGCTGGCGGCAAACCCTAATACAGGCATCACAAATGGTCTGGCTCGGCTGCCCAGTGGCTCGCTCACAGGATGCGGCAAGTGATCTGGTTGTTCAGCATCGCCACGCCGTCGCCGTCCGCCACCTCGCGCTCTGCCTGCAGGGGGCCAGCGCGGTGGGCAGCGGGGGACCAGGATCGTCACGAGGAAGACACGTCACCACAGTTGAGGGCGGCGCTGCCGATGCTGCGTTCGCCTGGGGCAAACTGCTGCCACAGGGGCGAGTCCTTTCAGCAGCCCGCTCCAGGCCAGCCCGGCCCCCACCAGCCCACCTGCAAGTCGAGGTGCCCCGCCGACAGCACGTGCGTCTCGTAGTGCAGGTAGTAGCCCTGGTACCTGTCGGCTGCGCGGCACAAAGAGGGCGGCACACGGGCTGCGTGGGTGGCGGCCTCCCAGGCTGGCGCAAAGGGCACAGCACGCCCTTCGTGCGGCAGCGCCGCCGCAGCTGACACACGTTCCCCAGCACACGCACGCGGCGGCCACCCACCCGTGATTCGGCCGTGCACCAGCTGGTCGGTGAGGCCCACCAGCGCCAGCCACAGCATGGAGGCCAGGTCCTGGTTCAGATAGTAGGCCAGGTCAAACAGCACGCAGGCGGCGGGCTTGCCGTAGCCCACCCCCCGCGAGTAGTACTGCTCCCGAAACGCCTCACGCTGCTGCCGCTCCTTCCGCCGCTGCGCGCGGGCTGGACCGGCTGTCGCCGCCGCTGCTGCTCGGCGAGGAGAGCCGCCGCCTGGGCAGAGCAAGCCAGCGGCCAACGTGAGCACTGGTGCAGCGCAGGCCGTGTTGCACGATACACGCTTGCAGGGGCGAAGCAGCGCAAGCGGGAGGGAGGGCCTGCTGGGTCCAGGCAGGCCGGCGCTCACTGCTTGGGGGTGGGTCGTTCTCGTCGTCGCTGCCGCTGCCGCCGTCGTCCATGTCGAAGGGGGATGTCATCCTTGGTGACGCCCTCCTGCTCGTCCAGCAGCACAAACACGCTGTCCTCCCTGGCATCCAGGTTGTGCACGTGGCAGACGGGCCTGCGCTTGGGTGGGCGCAGGGAAACGGGGCCGCAGGCAGCGGTGAGCGCCAGCTCTGCACGCCCTGCCCGCAGCCAGGCACGGCAGCACGGCGCCACAGTGGGTGGCCAGCGCCGGGCCGGCTGGAGCTCGACTGCTGTGGCTCGCCCCATGCTGCTTCCGATGCTCAGGCTGCATGCATGACGGCAGCACGCACTGCCGGTGCGGCTGCCACGCCGAAGGTCCTCCCTGCAGGCAGACCTGTGTGAGTCAATGATGACCACCCGCACGTTGGGCCGCTGGTCCAGGTGCAACAGCTGGCGGATGTCCTCCGCCGCGCCGCAGTTGAGGAGAAAGGCAGTGCGCAGCGCTGTCTCTCCCTCTGGGTACGTCTGCTTGAAGTCGGCCTCGATTTCCTCGTACCGGCACACAGGCACCCAGCCATGAGGGATGCGGTCGTTCTTGAACAGCCGCTGCAGGGGGTCCAGGGGCCAGATTTGTGCGCGTCAACACTGAACACCAGGCCAGCTTCCAGCAACGTCAAACACCCACAGCAAAAGCACTGTAGACAGGTGCACATTTAAGCCACCGAGCTTATGCAAATGCGAGCAGTCAGGGCAGCGCCGCCGCACCTCCAGGATGCGAAGGGCGCAAACAGAGTCAGCGTCCGAGGAGCTGGCATAAATGTTGACATGCTTCTCTTCGCTGCGATTGCTCTCCTCGCGAATGGACGCATACAGATCCGTCCATTCATCGGAGCTGGTGATGATCATGCTGCCTGTAGGGGCAGCTGGCAGGGGTCGTCTGCCGTCGCCGCCGCCTGCTCGCTCGTATGCCACCGCGCTGGCTCCTGGTCCATACACCGGGCCACCGTGCTGCGCCCGTTGCCTCTCTTGAAGACTGGGACAGCTGCACCGGTGTGCCGCACGCTGCAGCTGCTGACAGGGGTTCAGCTGTTGCGCCCTGGCACGGCTTGCCTCCACGAGCTCCCAAGGCCGTTACAACTGTAAAACCACCGCGCAGCACTTCATCATGGGCTGCCCCTCAGCTGCGACTGCCAATCGGCAAAACCCCAAACCGCCAAGCTGCAAAGCGCCCAGGCAGCCTGCTTTCGGCTTCCAGATGGCTGTTCACAGGCTGGATGGCGCGCTTAGAAACGCTGGTGGCCAGTCAGAAACGCGCAGGCGAGGAAACAGGGGAGTGGGGAACTTTCAATTGCGACTTGCCGGTCCAAAGCGTCTGGCACAGTCTCAAGAGCAGAACAACCGTCCTCCACGCGCTATGCACCGCCGAAAGCACGCGATGCGGGGTTCAAGCAAGTGCCATTCTTCTTGACCTTTCTTTCCAACGCCGCCATAGCTGCCGTCAGCTGCCATCAGCTCCTGGGCAGCTGGAGCGAGCATTGTCCTAACTTCTGCCCCTACCATGTACAATCCTGCTTAGAGTTTGCAATTCTAGCAACTTCAGTAAGGCACATTTCTAGCAACTTCAGGATGGCAGGCCACAGTGTATCCTGCCACTGAATTGGTAGCCTGTCTCTGCCACTGTGGCCTGTGCATCAAAGGCCATGCCCCACTGTCTTCCACTTATCGTCCTGTGTCACACCTGCCTGCGCTTCCTCCGCCTTGCTGTGTGAGAATTACAGGCCCAACGCACACTCTGCTTATAGACCGCAGCACGCTCACATCCAGGAGCAAAGTCAGCGCATCACTTCCCTCCCAGGAACATCTTGCGGAACTCGTCGTTGCTCTTTGGGGCCCCACCATCCGCGCCCTCTGTCGATGCCTGGCCCGGGCTGCCGCCCTTCTTCCCCTGCAGGGCTGCTGCCCGCGGCACAAATCCGCGCGGTGGAGCGGAAGGGTGCCCTGCCTGCGAGTCGGGCTGGCTTCCCCCAAGTCCACCACACTGCGGTGCCTGGGCCCTGCCCCGCCCGGCCCCGGCCGCCATCCCGTCCGCCACGGCCACGCCCGCGGCCTGCGTCCCCGCCGCCGCCGCCGCCACCGCGTCCCTGCGCCTGCTGGGGCGGCGCCTGAGCTTCCTGCTTGCCGCCGCCGCCAGGGGGCTTGGATGGCGCCACAAAGATGTGCTTGCCGCGGAAGTCGGTGCGGTCCAGGCGGCAAGCCGCCTCCAGCCCCTGCTGCGAATCGAAGTGGACGTAGGCAAAGCCCTGCGCGCGTGGAGAAAGCGGGTGAAGCAGCAGCACGCCTCAGTCCCCGGGCGGGGCCTGCGCCGGGCAATTGTCCGCCGCAGCGGCTTGTGCAGGAGGCGATCAACGGGCGAAGGCAGCCGGGTGTTGCGGGACCTCACAGCATGCGGGTGGAGGCATGCAGGCCCCCTCCCTGACCCCCCGTCCTCGCCGCCTCCCCCGCCAAGCCCCCACGCCCACCAATCACCCCATACACTCGCCTTCAGCCGGCCGGTGGCCCGGTCTCGCCCCATCTCCACCCCAGTGATCTGGCCGCAGCCTTCAAACAGCTGCCGCACTGCCGCCTCGTCCACGCCCTCCGCCAGGTGCTTCACAAAGGCGGTGCTGGCATCGGTGCGCCGCTGCTGGCGCCAGCCCAGCCCGCCGCCCTTGGCCGGCCTGCCCTGGTCCTCTTGCGCTGACGACTCCCGCTGCTGCGCCGCTTGCTGCTCCTCTTCCTCGAGCTGCTGGCCATGGGGGTGCCTCCTGCTGCCGCGCCAGCACCTGCTGCGCCTGCTGCTGCTCACCGCCCGTGGCTGGTGCGTCCTGCGTGCCAGCCGCTTGCTGCTGCTGCTCCAACGGTGCATGCTGCTTCGCGGCAGCCCCAGTTCCCCGCTTGGCATCTGCTGCGGGCTGCGTCTTGGGCTTCTTTGCAGGCGGCGGCAGCATGCCGCCTTCAGCCTGTGAAGGGGGCGCGGAGCCTTCCGCCTGCTCAGGCCCCCGCTGCTTGCGCTTCCCGTAGTTTGGGTCTGCCTGTTGCCGCATCGCCCGCACCTCCTCCCTGCTCAGCTGGGCAGCCTTGTCCGCTGCCGTGCGCGCGGCGGCATGCTGCCCTGGGTCCGCCGCTGCAGCGGCCGCCGCCTGCAGCTCCTGCAGTATCGGCTCCACCTTGAGGCAGGCGGCCAGATGATCGTCGGCGCTGGAGGGGCAAGGGCAGGATGTGGGCATGGGTGAGTGGGCGAGAAGTTGTGCAGGGGAGGGCTGCTGGAGGCTCACTCTCTCAGGAGGGGGCTTGGTGCGAGCTGGAGTGGCGGGCACGCTGGCTGGCGGCATGCTGGCTGCACCCTGCGCACCTGCCCTCCTCCCGCTCAAACCGCAGCCAAGCGTCGCACATGATGGCCTGACCGCCCTCCTCCAGCCTCCGACTGCGCATGGGGGCGTGGGGACGGTTGCGACGGCGGCAAGGGGAGCGCTGGAAAGCCACGTGGCCAGCCAAGCCTTGCCAGGTGGTCCCGCAGGCAACCTTGCAGCGCTCCCCCGGCTGCCAACCTGTAGCACCGCTTGTACAGCGTGCGCGCCTCCCGGGTGTGCCCCTCCGCCGCTCAAAGTCGATGTAGGCTGCCCAGGTGTCGGCGTACCGCCCCGCCCCGCCTTTGAGCGCGCCCTCCCACACGCGCCGCGCCGCTGCCAGGTCGCCGCACACCCGCGCCTCGCACTCGGCCCAGTAGGAGGTGAGCCTGTTCGGGCGGGGGTGAAGGGAGGGACCGTGGGTGGATGGGTGGGCGTTCTTTCTTGCTGGGGGGGAGGGGAGGGGCGCGGTGGGCACCGTGGGCGGCGGGGGCGCGGGGTGCGCCTCACCTCCAAACAGCATGAGACGCCAGCGTGCAACGACGGCATCTGCTCCCATTCACCCCACCACATACAGCCCCCAGCCCACCTGAAGCTACGGTCCAGGTGGTCTGGGAAGTACGACTGCAACAGCTCGGCGGCGCGTGTGAAGGCGGCACGCAACGGCGCGGTTGCCTCGGCGCCGCGGCGGCGCAGCGCGTCGACCCGCGCCAGCGCCACCTCCAAGTAATCCTCGTAGCCCTGGGGGGGTTCCACGCAGGGCAGGGGGTGAGCAAGGGCAGTGCCCTGTGACAGCAAGCAGGCGCCTGGTGATGCAGCTGGCAGGGGACGCTTGCGAGGTGCAGGCACAGCAGGCAGCAGGGATGAGCACCCCGGCGGCCTTTGCCCCCTTCCCCTCCCTAGTCCACCTGCATCCCCGCAGCCAGCGCCCGCTCGAAGAGCGCCGCCTGCTCCTCCTCGGGCGCCCCGCTGCGCTCCAGCGCCCTCAGCGCTCTGGCCCACAGCGCGCCCACCCACGGGCAGTTGCGCACGGCGCGGGCGTACACAGAGTTGAGAACTGTGTGGGATGGGTTGAGGGGGGCGGGAGGGGCGCTGCCATGAGCGCAGCCGGCTCGCTGCTGCGTCTGAAAGTTTTGCTGCTGCCCCGCCCCCGCTCCCTTATCCGCCTTGCCAGCCGGTGCGCGTTGCAGCATGCGAGACGGGCCCCTTCGCCCTCACCTGCCCCAATGCGCAGGTGGGCCTCCAGGTACCGCCCGTACTGCAGCCAGAGGTAGTGCGTGACGGGGAAGGCGGCCACGGCACGCTCGTACACAACCTTCGGGGCAGGGGCGGGGTTGCGGGCGTCCAAGTGTGCGTGTGAGATTCCATCGCAGAGGAATGCTGGCGTTGCAGCGAAGAGCGCAGCGCTGAGAGCCAGCGACATGCATGACAGCTGTAGAGGCCGGCGGGGTTTGCATGCACCGAGGGTACCAAGCCCCCTCGCCTCGGCCGCTCTCATCTTACCCCCTGACCATGAGGCACGCCCCAAGCCTCGCCCACCTGCACACGCGCGGGATCTCCCGCCCGCTCCTCCACCTTCACGTATGCCATGTACGCAGCCAGCAGGTCGGCGTCGGCTGCCCGCCCCCACCCACCGCCTCCTCGTACGGCTGGCGCAGCTCGGCGGCCGCCTGTGCCTTGCGCGCCTCGGCAGCCAGGGCGGCTGGGACTTGGAAGCCCAGGTTGCCGCCGCCGCCCTCGGCCGCCTCCCGCCGCTCCCACTCCTCGTAGGCGGCCAGCGTGGCGGCGCCGTCGGCCAGGGGCACCGCCAGCTGGCGGGTCCACAGCGCGCGCACCCGCTCCCGCTGCTCCTCGACGGGCTCAGCCTCTAGCAGCGCCTGCTCAAAACCACGCAAGATTGACCACAGGCGGGCCCCCTCTGGCAGGGCAGCAGGAGGTGGGGAGGGAGGCGTCCGGATGGGCATGTGAGCAGCGGTTGAGAGGCAACAAGCCTGCAGCTCAGCTCATTTCAGCACAACAGACATGCTGCATTCCCCAGCCACCCACCCACCCGACACATGCAGGCCGCCAGCCGTCAGCGCCTGTTCACACAGCTCCCGTATGCGTGTGCGGCCCTCGGCACTGCCGCAGGTGACCTCGGGGTCAAAATCACGCACAAACCTGCAAGGCCATGTGGTGGAGCGTGACCCGCATCACGATGCGTGTGCCCATCGCTCGTCGGCGGCCGCAGCCGTGCGCAGGGCACGATTGCCCTACCTCACGCACCCAGAGCACTGCTGCCCGCCCCTCCCCGCTCACTCGAGGTACTGAGCCCACAGGGGGATGGAGAGGTAGTCGCGTACCGCCTCAGCCATCAGCGTGCGGATGCGCCCCACATCCTCCGCATCTTCGATCCCCTCGATCTCATCGGACAGCCAGTCAAACCTGCCGATTGCATTGTAATTTAGCTGTGGGGGAGTGGGAGCGTGTGTTCGCAGGGGTGCCACAGCCTGCGCTGTCAGTGCCGGCCAGCAGGCGCACCAGAGGGCCTCGGTGAGGGGAAGGCTGCATGCATCGCCTGGCGTGCCTCCCGCAGCCGCGTGGTCATCTTGCAGCGATGCAGGACCTCAATGAACTGCGCAGGTGGTTGTAGCCAGCAAATCAGCATGCCGGTGGTGGTGGACAGCAGCTCGTGCAGTTAGGCAGTTTGGGCAGCGGTGTGACCGGCAGCAACGGCGGCGGAGATGCACCTGCACGTGACTGTCATACAGGTTGGGGTTCTCCTTTAGCTGCTGTTCAAGCTTTAAAAGCAGCCTGGTGTCCTCGGGGCTGATATCCAGCTCTTCAAAGTCCGAGTCGCTGCTGTCTGAGTCGCTACTGGCCTCCGCCATCTGTTCGTCGCCCTGAGGCAGCTCTTGATCATCGACCATGCTGATCGAAGTTGTCAACGCCCCCGCCGAGGGAGACGCAGCTCTTCAGGGATGCCTTGATACAGGTTGGCCAGTGTGTGGGCTTCGATGCCTGCAATATGTTCCCAACAGTATAAATTACCGTTGTGAAGGGCTGATGGCTCACACATTCCTGCATGCTACGTGCTGCGCTCTTGACGTGGAGGGCTCGTCCAGCGGGCTCAATTTCTGGCCATTGACACTGGCTACACTGAAGTGACGATTCATCAGTATCTGTCCCATTCAAGCAAAGCCCCCGTCGGCTGTGACCTCAAGTCACACACTGCAGCGACAACAGAGGCCTTCAGCAACCTTGGTGGTCAGTTATGCTAACCACAGAACAGCTGGATGCATTTAAGCGCGATGGTGAGCAGGGGCTAAGTGCACATCTGCCATATGCGCCGCCAGGACGGCGTGGTGCTTACTGCTGTTCCACACATACTCTGTTGGTGAATGCATGGTCTGAGGCCCTGCAGGGTATCTGGTTATGGAAAATTTTGCTGATAATGACGAGATTCAGCGTTGAAGCTGCGCGGCGAGGAGTTGGTGAGCTGCGTAGCCTGTCAGCTTCACCTCTGCTAGTGCGTGGCGCACCTGAGGCAGCCGTTTTGAACGGAGTGGGAGTCGCCTGTCCCAGCGCTTTCCTCTGTCCTGACCACAGGTGGATGGCTGGGACCCCCAGACCCGCTCGATATTCAGCACCCGCAACCAGGAGGCCAAGACCGACAACTACTTCCTGGACTCGGCTTCAGGCGTGGGCTTCTTCTGGGAGGAGAAGGCGCTGGATGCGAGCGGGGAGCTGCTGAAACCCAAGAACAAGGCGATCAACAAGATTGGGCACGGTGCGCATGCGGCAGGCGCTGACCGCCTGGAAGTCGCATGAAAGTGTGTGACCTGCCGCGAGCACAGTCCACCCACCCCCAAACAACGCTTGCTGTTGTTGCCTGCTCACGGCGTCTTCCGCGCTTGTGTGCAGCCATGCACGACGTGGACCCCGTGTTCCGCCGGTGGAGCCGCAGCAGCAAGGTGGCGCAGCTCATGGCGGCACTGGGCTTCCGCCGCCCACTGCCAGTGCAGGTGGGTCTGCTGGCGTTGAGCACACCCTTCCAGCGCGGGCTGCTCAATCGACTTGGTCTGGACTTGGCCCCACCCTTGCCCCCGCCCTCCTGTGTCTGATGGAGCCCCTGTTGCCCCGTCCCGCAGTCCATGCTCATCTTCAAGCAGCCGTACATGGGGGCGAGGTGGTGCCCCACCAGGACTCCTCCTTCCTGGCCACCCACCCGCTGTCGTGCGTGGGCATCTGGCTGGCCCTCGAGGATGCCACCCGCGACAACGGCTGCCTGTGGACGCTGCCGGGTACGGGGGAGGGCGGGCAAAGCACCTGGGGTGTTGCGGGATGGGCAGCGAAGCTTGGCAGGGCGGCACCCGGCAGCCTCCAACAGGGCATGCCCTCTCCCCGCTGCCTGCCTGCAGGCTCCCACCTGGATGGCGTGCACCGCCGCTTTGTGCGCGCCGCCCGATGGCTCGGTGAGCTTCGAGGGAGACATGCCGGCGCACACGCTGGGCGGCGCTGCCTTTGTGCCTGTTGAGGTGGCGGCGGGGTCGCTGGTGCTGCTGCACGGCGCCAACGTGCACCTGTCCCGCGAGAACAGCAGCCCGCAGTCGCGCCACGCCTACACCATGCACTTTGTGGAGGCAGCGCCGGGCTACGTGTGGCAGCCCAGCAACTGGCTGCAGCGCAGCGCCCACCTGCCCTTTGAGCCGCTGTACGATTCGGCTGGCGACGAGAGCGGCGGTGTGATGCCTCCCACAGACCCGGCATTTGCGCACCCACGTGGCTTTGTCCTTGAACGCTCGGAAGCAGCGGCAGGGCAGGCGGTGCAGCAGGGAGGCGCACCCTACTGAGCGGGGACGGGCATGCAGGCGTACGCCCAGGTGCTTGCCGCCTTGCTTGCCTTGCTTATTGCTCTGTATGATGCTTCGTACCAGGACCTGTATGCTGCCCTTATGTACCTGAGACCTGTATACTTGCATTGTAATGCTTCTGAAACCGTGACACAGGCATCCGCCCCTCACGTGCAGCTGCTGCGAATTGTGCTGCCCCGTTTGGCTGTCTCTGCGTCTTCTTCCATCTTTTACCCTTGGCATATAGGTCGGCCAGCGCATTTGGCGTTGCAAGTGCCCTCTAGGGTTGTGCATTCTTCTTACATGCACAACCCTAGAGGGCACTATCCTCGAGGGGGAGGACGTGTCAATGCAGTACGCGGCAGCTTGGCAGTGTACAGCACAGTTCATCACCCCTCGCCGAGACCTGTTTCTGTGGTCACTTGGCATCCTCGCAAGGTGTTAAGTCTTTAAGGCTCTTCTAAGCTAACGTGGTTTGGCAAAGTCGCGACCGTTCTCCGCCAGGATGAGTGCTGGCAACATTTTCGTTACAGGAGGTGTAGGCTTCATCGGTAGGTCATGCAAAAAGCGATCTTTATGTGTCAGCGTCGCAGATCGGCGGCTATTGAATGCTGCTTAGGGGTTATGCGTGCCAGGGCGCTGCTGTCACTTTATTCGAGTTTCGACAACTATGCTGATGCCATTGACAGGGAGCCACACCGTGTTAGTGCTGCTGGAGCACGACTACACGGTGGTGGTTATGGACAACCTGGATAATAGCTTTCAGAAGGCCTACGACCGCATGGTGGAGCTTGCAGGAGACAAGGCCAAGAACATGCGGTTCATCAAGGTGAGCAGCGGCCTGTCCGGAATGCGGAGCTGCAGCAGGGTGGCTGTGCTGATCGCGCACGTATTGCTGATGAAATTTTAGCAGCTCAGGTTCAGATGTGCTTGAAGATAGATCTAGTCCTGCCTTATTGCGCTGCAGGGTGATTTGCGCAACTTGGATGACTTGGAGAAGGCATTCGAGGGCGAGAAGTGAGCCCCCAGTTGCACGCTGCTTGTGCCTCTACCCACCGCGAGCTCTATGTCTTGGATTGATGGCATGCCAGCAGCAGTGGCAGCGCTGCTATGGATATTTGCAAGCTGCAAGAGCAGGCGGGTGAGGTGTTTGAGTGCTTTGACCCATTCCTTTGCTGCCGTGCTGCCGCCAGGTACGACTGCGTTATTCACTTTGCCGGGCGCAAGTACGTGAACGAAAGCGTGGACAACCCGCTGCGCTACTACGACCACAACGTGCTGGGCACCGTGCAGTTGGTGAAGACGTGCATCAAGTGAGTGCACAGCCTGGGATAGATGAGGGCTCCGGATATTGAATGTTGCAATGGAGTCAGGGTCATCAGTCTGCATTTCTCTTGATTCATTGTTGACCAATGTTTGTGGTCCCAACTGTCACTTGCAGGTACGGGTGCAAGAACTTTGTGTTCTCCTCCTCCTGCACTGTGTATGGCAATCCGCAGGTGCGCCGCTCCTATCGGTCTTAGCGCAGCAGCACAACAGGCCAGCTGTCGTTGTAGTCTAGGCCTGTCTTTCAATGTCGGGATACCGCACTGCTCTTCCTCATTGCAGTATGTGCCGATAGATGAGGCGCACCCTCTGAAGGCGGTGAGCCCTTACGGCAACACCAAGCTCATCATTGAGGACATCCTGCGCGACGTGTCTAAAAGCGATCCCGAGTGGCGCATCATCCTGCTGAGATACTTCAATCCCGTTGGCGCGCACCCCTCTGGCAAGTGGACGCTGGGCCTGGGCGGGAAGGGGATTGGGGCAGCAGGAGGAACCGGCGCGGCGGCGAAGTAGGGTTTAAGCCGAAGCCAGAATGAAGGGTCATGGCAAACCCAACTGCTTTTGCCCCAGTTGCGCTTCATGCCCAACTGAAGCGCCCCGCGCCCCCCCGCCCCCTTTCTGCAGGCCGCATTGGCGAGCACCAGGTGATGCTGAACAACCTGATGCCGTGGGTGCAGGCTGTGGCCCTGGGCCACCGCCCCGTGCTCAACGTGTATGGCACCGACTACGACACACGCGACGGCACCTGCGTGCGAGACTACATCCACGTCATGGACCTGGGTGGGTGACAGCGGGCCGAGCTTTTTGCTGATGTGACGGTCTTTGGCTATGCTTGTGGTCCAGTGGAGGCGCACCCCCACTGCCCCCCGCCTTCAAGAACGTGCCGGTTTCGGTCCTTTCAAGCCCACTAGGGCAGGTGTGTTTCATACCCGCATGCCCGTATTGCCTCCACAGGCGAAGGGCACGTGTCTGCGGTTAAGAAAGTGTTGGAGACGCCAGACCTTCGCTGTGTGCCTTACAACCTGGGCACGGGCACAGGCACCACAGTGCTGGAAATGGTGCACGCGTTTGAAGAAGCCTCTGGCCTCAAGGTGAATGTGAACCTGACCGAGCGGCGGCCAGGCGATGCGGAGGCGGTATGGGCGGCGACGGATACGGCGGCCAAGGAGCTGGGGTGGACGGCCAAGCTGACGGTCAAGGAGATGTGCCGCGACCAGTGGGCCTGGGCCAGCCAAAACCCTGCGGGGTACCTCACAGGGGCCAGCGAGGACGAGCTGCGCATAGCCAAGGAAAAGGGCCTGCTCTGAGGGAGCGCAGAATGCTTGTGTGCGCACCGCCAACACAGATCCTCGACTGCTGATTGCTGTTTGTCTTGACCCTTCTTGAAATGCATGACGTTGTCTTCGGCTTACAGCCTATGCAGTTCTTGTGGGCACAATAGCCCTTTGTTGCATACTCTCCTGCAAAGGTTGCCAATCGCTTGAACCAGTTCGGCCCTGAACAGCTAAACAGCAAAGACTGACACCCAGACATCTGGTTAGTTGTTAAACTGGGGAGAGCAGGACCGTTCGAGGCTTGCATTTTATGTTTGCGCTATCCTTTTTACAGCTCCTCCGCTGGCCCTGCGCCGCCAGGGTTGCCGCAGCCCAGCGCCTCTGGCGTGAGATCGTCCGCCGGAATGGGATCCTGTATCCAGGCCAGCAGCTGCCGCATCGTCACGAAGTATACATCCGGCAGGCTCAATGCGTAATCTGCAGCAAGGTGCGGATGAGGTGTCAGTTGCTGGGAAGATTGTGTCAAGCATCTTGAAACTGTGTCCATCAGGCGGTTAGTACCTACAAACTCCTGCAGCTGATCCAGGTTTGGGCCGTGCTCCTCAGACTCCGCCTTGAGCCAGAAGGGGTGCACGTACACGTTGAGCGGCGCACGGTTGCCGCTGTGCGCAGCATCCAGGTTGGCTTTGAGGATGTCAGCTGCCGCCTCTTTGCTCAGCCTTGCACAGCATGGGCGGTGGGACCTCAACGCACCATGCCAGTTTCCTTTCAACCTTTGAAGTGAAGTGAATGCGCCCGGCTTCTCATAGCCTGCTTACTGGCACATGCAAGAATAGTTGAAGCCTGGGTCCATTGCATACGGCCCGTCCAGCTCGTCCAAGTGCCAGACTGCAGCACGGAACATGCAATCAGCAACGAACCTGGAATTACGCACGGATGCATCGAGGCCTGCGCGGCTCACCCGGAACCTCCCACAGGCCCGGCAGGCTGTGGTCAGCGCTGCACAGCTGCGTGTGCATGGCATCCGTGGTGCAGTTGATGGGGTTGCCCCCACCCATGTCAAACGGCCATAGTCTGTTGCCAAACCCTTGCGACACTGAGCCGCTCATGCGCTCGATGATGGAGCTGCAGCAACGGCTTGTGGAGGGCTCACAAGAACGGAGGGATGCTGGCCAACCAGCCAACAGCATGCACCTGGTTTCGTCAGCCCCATGACCCGTCCTCCAAGGGATGCCCTCACCTGTCGTACAGGAAGCCCTGGGCATGGAGCACCTCCCGCAGCTGCTCATCCGTGAACAAGTAGGGCGCCCTGAAGCCCACCACGTCCTCCTCTGGGATGCCGCACTCGGCCAGCATGCGGCGTGCGCCAGCAACCTGGCTCTCCACATATTCCCGGCTTTGACCAACAAGCTGCAGTGATTGGTTCCAAGTCGTTTCAGCGCTGAGGTGCATCAAAATGGCTCTGGCCAGCCAGCTCCTTGCAGAGCCCTTCATTGCATGAACGTGCACCTTTGTCACTCACCCGCTTGTGGTCGATTGTGTGATCTGCAATCTCATACCCGGCAGCGTGCAGCTGCCGCACTGCCGCGCAATCCAAGTTCCTTCCTGTAAAGGGGAACATCGTCGCAGAAACGGGGCAGCCGCTGCCTGTCTGCCGCCTGTCGGTGACTTGTTGAATCAGTCGTGCGTTGGGCATGTTGAGCGAATCGTCCACAGTCAGCAGAACAAACTGCGGCAGCCGCCCGTCAGGCAGCCCCCCGGTCCGGTTGTGAAGTTCCCTGGCTCGGCAAGGCTAAAAACTCCATGTGGAGACAGGGCAAGGACGGTGAGGAGCAAAAGGGCGCATGTGAGGGTCGCCATCTGCAGTGGGCTGCAACGGCCCTCCAGCTGCCACCGCCCGCTGCCGGGCGCCTGCAGGTGGGGAGTTGGGGGAAGACAGTTGGACTGCGCTGCAAGACAACATGTGGACTTGACTTTCACGAGCCCAAAGAGCGTACAACGCTCGTGGCGGCCGGCAAGAGCACGAGGCACACTTGCAGAAGCGATACCTCTCAACCGGCGTTTGCAGGCAGCGTAGCACAGGATTTGAGGACCCAATTAAATCTGAGAGCGTCTTGCAGCAGCAGGCGACCGATTGGGGCAGCAGGTTTCGTGTAGTGCGGCCCGCGCCGAGTACAGTCGATTGTACCACTTGCACCTTCAGAGGGGTGCCCTGGACACCGGTGTGCAAGTCATCTTAGGACGCCTGCCTCCTTGGTGTCTTCGCAGCGCAGGGCCTTCCCACTGCTGAAATCCAGCTGGACTGTTTCCCGTTTCTCGCGGCTGGACGCACGGTCTGCATAATTATTGTTATTGAGAAGGTCTGATATCGATATGGGCAGCCTCAACGATGCCTCAGCCAGTGCCGCAGACACATGCATGCGAGCGTAGAACCTCCTCTTCCCCTGTGCTGCTTCAGGCCGTGCTTGTTTCGTGGCGCATTGCGCCAAGCGTCTGTGCGCGGCAGAGCATACCGGCCAGGAGCCCGCAACCCTCCTGTTGAGCAGTCAGGTGTGCTGCTGCCGCCACTGCTGCCGCCACTGTTTGCGGCCTTGTAGCTGCGCAGTGTGCACCACTTTTGAACTCCTCCCTGTTGCCACGCCCTACCCCTTTGCAGCATGGCCAAGACGAAGAAGGGCAAGGGGCGGCTGGACAAGTACTACCACCTGGCCAAGGAGCAGGGGTACCGCTCCCGCGCCGCCTTCAAGCTCACCCAGCTCAACCGCAAGTATGGCTTCCTGGGCTCCGCCCGCTCCCTCCTGGACCTGTGCGCGGCGCCAGGTGCGACCCTGAGCTTGATTGCACGTGACGGAAAGCCTGCGATGTGCATGCTGTTCGGGGGCTGTGGTTGGGGCGTTTGGGCGTGGCATCCGGTCGGGCCTGCGCGCGGCAGCCACACGTTCACCTTGGGTTGTTGCCGCCGCGTGGGCGCCCTGCAGGCGGATGGTGCCAGGTGGCTGTGAAGAACATGCCGGTTGGCAGCCTGATCATCGGCGTGGACCTGGCCTCCATCAAGCCCATCCGCGGCGTGAAGACGCTGCTGGGCGACATCACCACGCAGAAGTGCCGGCAGGCCATCCGCAAGGAGGCCAACGGCACGCTGATGGACGTCGTCCTGCACGATGGTGGGCACAGCCGCTGGCAGGGCAGAAAAGAGGGGAAAGTTGCGGGGCACTTGCATGCGTCAGGCCGGTGGTTGGCGTGCCTGTATTCGCTCCTAGGCCGCCTTCTTGACCCTCACCCGCCCTCAACTGCTGTGGCTGCCCTGCGTTGCCCCCCCCCCCCCCTCCAGGTGCCCCCAACGTTGGTGGTGCCTGGTCCACCGAAGCCTACTCGCAGTCCTGGCTGGTGCTGGAGGCGCTGCGCATGGCCACCGACATGCTGGCGCCCAAGGGCACCTTTGTGACCAAGGTGTTCAGGTGCGTGCGGAGCCGGCGGCGGCGGCGGGGGCGGGGGCGTGCTGAGAGCGGCTCAAAAGGAGCCGCCATGAGCTGCGGCGCCGGGCAAAGCCGCCTGTAGCGAGTGCGTGGCTGCCAATCACGGCGGGCCTGTGCAGCGGGAATGGCGTCGCCTCAACACACCCGCCCGCCCACCCACCGACTTGCACAGGTCCAAGGACTACTCCGCTCTGCTCTACGCCTTCCAGCAGCTGTTTGCCAAGGTGGAGGCCACCAAGCCCCAGGCCTCGCGCAACACCTCCGCCGAGATCTTCGTGGTCTGCCAGGGCTACAAGGCGCCCGCCAAGATCGACCCCCGCCTGCTGGACCCGCGCCACCTCTTCCAGGCGCGCTGCCGGGCTGGCAGCAGGGGCGCAGCGACCGCGGGCCAGGGGCTGCACGGCGGCGGGCAGTCCGCACACGGGTGGCTGGCTGCTGGCAGCAGCCTGCATGGTGATGTGCCGAGCGGCTGCGTGCCCGCACGCCTCCCTGGCTGCTGCAGGAGGTGCAGGAGGCGCCCAGGGTGATGGGGCCCGACGCCCTCATCAAGCAGAAGATCAAGCAGACGCGGTTCAGGTGCGGGCGGCCAGAGCAGCGCTTGATCCACCCCTTGGCTGGCTGCGTGTCGCGCGAGAGCGGCCCCTTAAGCCGGCCCGTCCTCCTGGCACCATCTGCAGGGAGGGCTACGAAGAGGGCCTGTCCACCACGCACAAGGTGGTGTCTGCAGCCGCCTTTGTGGCGGGGGACAACCCGATTGAGATGCTGGGCCAGTACACAACCATTGCTCTGGATGGGCCCTACTCTGAGGGTGGGTGGGCCCGGGGCCCAGCCTGGGAGGGGGCACTCTGGGCTGCAACAGCTGGCGCTGCTGTGTGTGCTGCACCCTGCCCATGCATGCCGGCTGTGCACGCGCGGAAAGATGCCCAAAACAAATCAAACTCAACAGGCTTGACAGGGCAGCGGATCACCGCTGCCCTGGCTGTAGAGACTGTCTTCTTCACCCTGACCGCACCTCTGCATAGCGCTCGCTGACCTTGCATGCCTGCATGCCTGCGGCAGAGTGATGCCCAAACAATTCAAACTCAACAGGCTTGACAGGGCAGCGGAGCACCGCAGCCCTGGCTGTAGAGACTTTCTTCTTCACCCTGACTGCCGCCGCCATGGAGCTCCAGCTCCTCATGCCTGGTGGATCGCTGGATCCGCCTTGTATGCTGCCTATCCGTGCCCCTGACGTGCCTCATCCCCCTGCCTCGCTGCGCAGGCGAGGTGGCGGGCGTGGAAGACGGCGCGGCGCTGGCGGCGGTGGTGCGGGCCCACCCCGCCACCGACGCCGAGGTCCGCCTGCTGTGCAAGGACCTGCTGGTGCTGGGGCGCAGCGAGTTCAAGCAGCTGCTGCGCTGGCGCCTGATGATCAAGAAGGACCTGCAGCGCCAGCAGAAGGAGGCGGCGAGCGGGCGGCGGCCGCCGGGGGAGGCAGGCCAGGAGGGTGGGGAGGGGGAGGAGGAGGGGGAGGAGGACCCCGAGGAGAAGCTGCTGCGCGAGATGAGCGAGGTCAAGGAGCAGTGAGTTGGGGGCGGCGGGCGGGGGTCCGCTCCGTTGGCTCCCGCTGGCTTCTGCTCGTCCATGCCTTGCCAGTCCCCCGCTGGCAGTTATTTGTGCTGGGCGCAACCCTTTGATGGCATAGCTGCTCAACGGCGCGAGCGCGTTGACGCCCACTTGTGCCGCACTGCCCGGCGATTGCAGGATGGACAAGCGGCGGAAGAAGGACCGGCGCAAGCGGCGGGAGCAGAAGGTCAAGGCGCGCGTGCGGGCGGCGCAGCTGACGCAGGCGGAGGGGATCGGCGAGGAGACGGGCCCCGACTCGCTCTTCTCCCTCAAGGACATCCGCGGGAAGGGGCTGCCGCGCGGCTTGACGACGCCGCCGCACCCGACTTTGACGGGCCGCCCGCCAGCAGCAGCAGCGGGGGGGGAGGAGGGCGAGGATGACCGGCAGCTGGACAGCGAGGAGGAGCAGCGCAGGTAGGCGGCTGGGTGCTGCGAGAACCAGGCTCGCATTCCCCCAGGCTCTGCTGCTGAGCCTGTTGCACGTTGCGCCTGTGCTGGGCCCGGCCCCCGCCCTGCGCTGGGGGCGGCGCCATCCGCACACTCGCACAGCTGTCATCAACGCACTCGTACCGCATGCGCTGTCCCACCCGTACCGCAGGTACGACCAGATGATGGATGAGTACCTGGAGGAGTCGTACCAGGCGTGGAAGGGGCGGCAGCGCATCAAGGGGGACGTGGTCAAGAAGAAGCGGCGGCGCCTCAACGACGAGGGCGAGCTGACGTGCGGATGGGGGATGGGGGCAAGGCGGGCTGCTTCATTGCGACCCGAAAGGCCAGCTGTCGCTGTCCCCGTCGGCTGCTGCCTCACCTGCTTGCCCTGCTGCCTGCCGCTGTGTGTGCAGGGAGGACGAGGTTGAGGAGGACGAGCACCGGCCCCAGGTGCCCTCCAGCGAGTCGGAGTCGGAGCAGGAGGCTGAGGAGGAGGCGGAAGAGGTGGGGCTGCGCCTGCCCAACACCTGCTCTCTGGCGGGGCTGGCCCCTTGCTGCCCACCAGCTGGGCATCCCAGCTGCAAGCAGACCCCTCACCACCCATCACACCCACCCACCACGTACGCGCATGCCCCCACCCTTCGGCAGGGCGGCGGCCTGATTGTGACGTTTGACGAGCGGCGGGCGGGGGTGGCGACCAGCGCCGCTGCCCAGGCTGCCCAGTGGTTCAGCCAGGACCTGTTCAACGACCCCGACCTGCTGGAGGCGGCGGCGGCGGACGAGGAGCGGCGCCAGGAGGCGGGGCTGGAGGCGCTGCTGGCGGCGCGGGGCGGCGCCTGCCGGGGGCCGGCGGCAAAGCGTGCGCGGCATGATGATGATGATGATGAGGAGGAGGAGGAGGAGGAGGAGGGGAATGTGCGTGGCGGAGCGGGCGATGCGCAGGCACCGCTGGCCGCGTCACAACAGGGCGGGAACGGCAGCGGGGAGGAGGACGGAGTGCAACTGGACGCTGGCTCTGGCAGCGACGCCGAGGAGGAGCCCGGCACCGCAGCTGCCCGGAAGCGGCAGCGGGGAGCGGGCGGCGCCGCTGCGCACTACGGGCTGTCTGCCGACGCGCTGGCGGGGCCCCAGGATGGGTTTGAGGTGGTGCCTGCTGCGGGCAGCGGCTCGGATGGCAGCGAAACCGAGGACGAGTTTGAGCTGATGGATGACGCAGCCAAGGTGGGGCTGGCAGGGCGGGAGTGGCAGCGCAGCCGGATGCTCTGGCTTCGATGCCTGCTCTTGTCCGCCGCGCCCACAGCGCCACCTCTGCTGCTTTCCCTGCTCCTCGGCACCGAACGGTGCCCATGCTTGATGAGCCGCGAGTGTGCCTCAGGCTGCTCAGAGACTACAGGCAGCCCAGCTCACCACCACCAACCGCTCACAGCACAACCTGTTTCCTGTCACAGGCGGAGGTGCGGGCCCTGGCCAAGAAGATGCTGCGGCGCAAGGTCAAGGATGACATCATCGAGGCGGCGTACAACCGCTACGCCTTGTGAGCCTGGGGGAGGGGGGCGGGGGGGGAAGGGTGTGTGTGGAAGGGCAAGGAACATGGCACTCTCACACTGCTGCCGACACTTTGCACCTGCATGCATGTTGTGTTGCACGCCCCGCTCTTGCACAAGCTGCCGTTGATGGCATAAAAACAAGCATATGGTTGAGCCGGGCCCCAGGGCTAGGCATGAAAACTATTTAGGACGGTATCTGAGGCACGCCCTGCTCCCTGCATATCACGCCTGCAATGTGTTGATGTTGAGCTGCCCGCCGATGATGGCATAAAACAAGCATATGGTTGAGCCGGGCCCCAGGGCCAGGCATGAAAACTATTTAGGACGGTATCTGAGGCACGCCCGGCTGCCTGCATTGCATGCCTGCAATGTGTTGCTGTTGTGCTGCCCGCCGATGATGGCATAAAAACAAGCATATGGTTGAGCCGGGCCCCAGGGCCAGGCATGAAAACTATTTAGGACGGTATCTGAGGCACGCCCGGCTGCCTGCATTGCATGCCTGCAATGTGTTGCTGTTGTGCTTCCCGCCGATGATGGCATAAAACAAGCATATGGTTGAGCCGGGCCCCAGGGCCAGGCATGAAAACTATTTAGGACGGTATCTGAGGCGTGGGCAACGCCCTGCACCCTGCCTGCAACTAAATCCGTGCTGCCCATCAACTTGAGCCCTCTTGCTGCCCGTCAACTTGAGCCCTCTCGCTTCGCGCCCCTTCCTTTCTGCAGCCACGATGTTGCCCTGCCCAAGTGGTTTGCAGAAGACGAGCGGCGCTACATGCGCCCGCAGCAGCAGGTGCATGACAGCCCAGCTGCCGACTGAGAGCATGTGGCACCCAGACATGTGCAATATGCCTGGACAGCGCTCGCCTGACTGTGCTGACCCCCCCACCACCCCACCAACAAAACAGATCACGCCCGAGGAGTACCGTGCTGCGCGTGAGGAGCTGCGCTCCATCGATGCCCGGCCCATCAAGAAGGTGATGGAGGCTAAGCTGCGCAAACGCAAGCGCCTGCAGCAGCGCCTGACGGTGGCGCGGCAGAAGGCAGAGGCCATCTCCAACCAGGAGGACGTGCCGCTGCGGCAGAAGATGAGGGAGATTGAGAAGCTGTACAGCCAGGCCAAGGCGGGCAAGGGCGCCAAGGGCGCGCGCGGCAAGAAGGCGAGCCGCAGCGAGCAGTACAAGCAGAAGGGGCCGCGCCTGGACTCGCGCATGAAGAAGGACAAGCGCGGCGCGGAGAAGGCGGCCAAGCGCGGCAAGGGCAAGAAGGGCGCCCCCCGTGAAGGGCGGCAAGGCGGGCAAGAACCGGCGACGGTGACACGTGTGCCTGCTCAAGCCGCGGCTGCCACGCGGTCCTGTACTCTGCCTGTACGTTGCCCCTGTGCATTGCAGCTTGCTGCTGTTGCTGCTTTCATGTCCCTTCCTTGTAAGTGCTGTAGACACTGCTCACATCACATGCATTGCAAGAAGGCAGTGCCGTTTGCACAGCGCTCTTGGCCACGGCCTACTCCTCCGATGGCGGCAGCTCGCGCTGCAGCACCCACCGCCGGTTGGGCTGGCCTGGGGCCTGTGGCGCCTTGGTGATGGGCCTCCCAGCCTTGTCCTGGGCCGTGGCCGGCCAGCAGAGGGACCACGAGGGGAAGCAGAAGCCGGCGTCCAGCTCGGCCAGGCCGCTCAGGCTGTTGAACACGGCCAGCAGCTCTGGGGCCGCTCCCCTCGCGCTGATGCCCTCCCACTCCAGGCGTGTGAGGCCCGGCAGGGCGCCGCCGCTGCCCAGGTCCAGGCTGTTGCACTGGGGGTTGATGCAGAAGTGGTCCCCCGCATGTCCACCCGCAGGCGGCGCAGGCCCGCCAGGCGGCGCAGGGCACGCCCCACCTGCACCTTGTCGCTCCAGTCCGTGAGGCTGTGCATCATGTCGAACCTGCAGGGACCAGGTGGTGGGGCGCTTTGGGTGATGTTGGCAGGGTCCGCCTCGGGCATGCACCAACTGCCATGCTTCTGCAGTGGTTCAGGCCAGCGCGCCTGTCCTCCTCATGGACGACCCCGCAGTTGTTGCACCTGCGCAGGGCGGTTCAGGGGGAGGGGTCTGTTCAGACAAGCGGGTGATTGGCTGCAAGCTGGGAGGCGCGGCAGCTGGGTGCTGCCAGTTGGGTGCTGCCGCATGCGCACGTGTACTCCCGCTCGATGGCCCAGGGGATGTTGCGGGGCACGTGATCTGGCAAGCTGAGGTCGAGGCTGGTCAGCTGCGTTGCCAGCTCGAGCCCCGCGTCGCTCTGCACGTCTGACGCCGTGAAGGAGCGCAGGGAGGCCAGGGAGGCCAGGGTGCTGAAGCAGCCGTCCTGGTTGAGGCGCACGCCCAGGTCGGAGCAGTCCAGGGCCAGGCTGGTGAGGCGCGGCAGGTGGGCCAGCACAAGGATCTGCCGCCTGTTGACCATGATGTCTGTCAAGGTGAGAGACTGGAGCTGCAGCATCATGCGGGGAAGCAAGTCAGCGGCGGCAGTCAAACCCCCACAGGGGCAGGAAGTGCGGTCACCTGGGGCAGCTTTGAGTCCAAGCTGCGCAGGCTGAGGTGCAGCGGCTGAGCTGCCGTGCTCAACAGGCGCAGGGCATGCAGGCTGCCCAGCTTTTGCAGCGCTGGGAGCGCCTCTGCCAGCGCCGCCTGCCCAGCAACAGGAACGGTGTAACTTGTCCTGTGCTCCCTCAGCGCTCGAGCAGTTGCCTTGCTGACCAAAGCCAGAGAGCTCTGATCTTGCTTGGAGGGCAAGAGGCTGAGAAGCTGACAGACAAGGTCGGGGGCAGGGTCTCAAAGCCGTTGCAGGCGGCATGGGCTGTATCAAGCGCCCTTCTGCCCATTGTGTCTGCAGAATGGGCGGACAGGCACGGAGCGCGTGCAGAAACGACGCATGCTCTTTTGGAAAGTTTGCTGCTCCCTATTCGTGGGAAGGATTTGAGTGCTGGGGCAAATATAACTACACATTGAGGACTTCACGATATGGTGGACGTCAGGGACATTTACAACTGTTACACTTCAATCTCTTCTCATCAAATCTAGCATAAAAAGTCTGGCTCACAGCCTCATTTCACTCGCTTGGCGGTTGAGTTGTTCATGCCCGAATCCTCCAGGCTGGGGGTGCTCACAGCCCAGTTGTCTTGCGGCGCAGCACCACGTACACTAGGATTCGGAAGAAGACAAAGAAGCCCAGCAGGATGAGGGCGCTGCGAATGGCCTCCCACTGGCTGCTGGGGTCCTGCAGCAGCGCCAGCGACTGCTGGAGGCTGCAGACCAGAGGGGAGGGGAGCAGAGGGGGAGCTGGGCAGGCATGCAGCAGCGCATCGGCAACCAACGGCGAAGCGACATCCCACAAGGCGCAGGCCGAAACACAACATGTGCAGCGCAGCCATGCAGCTTACTTGTCCACAGGCTGGCAGTTGGAGTTGGTTTCGGGGTTGTCGAGGGAGGCTGGGGCGCAGGCGTCGCCTGAGGAGGGGTCTGTGCAGTTGTACAGCTGCGTGCCGCCTGAGAACTGCAGGTGCAGCATGATGCCCAGGGCGTAGTAGATGAAGCTGAGGTACCGCACCCAGCTCAGCCTGCGTGGGGAGGAATCGACGTGTGAGGGGCGGCGCACCATGGGGGGAGTGATGTGGGGGCCAAGGCAGCACGCTGGCGCAGCTCACCAGCCCGGCAGCTGCGTCACGAAGAAGCCTCCAGTCAGCACCTGCATCCCAGGACAACCCAGAAGAGCCGCTTCAGCACCAGCGACGTCTCTGTCGGCCATGCAGCAGCCCACCCGCGCCGCACCCACTCCCCTGCCCACCATGGCCATCATCAGCACGCTGGCCAGCGTCTGCGCCGTCTTGGGCACCATTGTGATGACGCCCAGCAGCAGGCCCAGCCCCTGCAGAGCAGGCTCGCAGCACCTCAGGTCAGCCCCTGCACAGCTTGTGAGATGGCTGCTGCATGGCAGCACACAGCGCGCGCTGACCCCCCCAAACACCCATCGCCCACCTCACACACACTCCCGCACAGCCCCCACCAACCCCCACCTGCGCCACCAGCATGGTGAGCAGCATGGTGCCGTAGCTGCCGAAGAAGGCGCCAGCGTTGTAGCGCAGGCCGCCCATGAAGTAGACGATGATGAAGAAGCCCTGCACACAAGCGGGCACATTTGGAGGGGCTGGAGAACAGCATGGACTGGCGGCTGAATGCTGGGCACTTCCAACTGCACTTCTAACGCGCCTCGCAGCCTTGACAGCCCCCCCCATCCCCACCCACAGACACACACACATACAGAGCAGCGAGGGCCTCGCCAGGCACCCACCGTGGGTAGGGTGAAGTCCATGGGCAGGTCGCTGAGCGTGCGGGCGGCGTAGAAGGCCGACAGGCGGTACATGCCGCTGGCCCGCTCCTTCAGCATGTGCTTGTACTCCTCCTGCGGGGGTGAGGGCGGGCAGAGGGGGTTGGGTCCACAGGATGGAAGTGGGACGTTCAGGTGGCACTGCCGTTGAACACGGCACGCTTGCAAGACGTGCTGCATGCACGTGCGCCCCGTGCTCCCATCCGTCAACGCGCACCGGCCAGGTGTAGAGCGCCAGGAAGAGGGCCCTGAAGCTGGCGAACATGGAGATGAAGAAGAGCAGACCCAGCGTGTTGCGTGCCCTGCATCAGACCGCAGCAGGCGCATTGTCAAGGCCGGCTCACAAGGCATGCGGGGTGCCGCTTCCGGTGCCACAGCACAGCTGGCGGGGCGCTCATGCGCCGCGGGCACCCACCCCAGCACCGTGTCGTCCTGGCCCGCCTGCAGCCAGAACAGGCCCGCCAGCACCGCGATGGCCAGGAACTGCCCAATGTCCTGGCCCTTCATGGTCTGCAGGGACCGGGGGCAGGGCGAGTCGGCGGGTGCACGAGATTCTTCCGAACGAGGGGACGGGCACCGGCAGTTGATACCCTCAGCCCAGGCGGGCGGCCCCCCCGCCGCCTGCCCAACAACCCATGCGCGTTGCCAGGCTGGGGCTCACCTCAAACCGCCGGGTGCGCAGGCTGCGCCTGAAGAGCAGCGCCACCTGCGTGAGGTAGGGCGCGCCCCAGCGATGCTCCGAGGCCAGCGCGCTGCTGGCGCCCGCCTGGCCCTTCTCCTGAGCACCCGCCTTCTCCACTGCAGCGCAGGCGGGGGCACATGGAAGCACGTCTGTTCAGCGCATGGCCCAGCTGTTTGTGGGGCTGGCAAGGGTGCACAGCGGGGACAATAGGGCTGGCCCAAGCGTTCCAGCCACCCAGCCGCTTGACCGCACCCACCTGTGACCACACCATCAAACCGACCCGGCTTGGCCGCCAGCTGGCTCTCGCCGTGGCTGCGGCTGCTGGGCGTGCTGCTGCCGCTGCCGTCCTCTGCGCCGCTGCCTGGGGGCGGGTGCGCCGGGGCTGGCGCGGTCAAGGTCAAAGCCGTCGTGTGGGTGGCGTCGCAGGTACGCCTCAGCCGCTTCAACGAGGTACACCCTGCTCTGCTCGCCGTCCCTGCAACGGGGGCAGGGGGAGGGGGGGGGGTCGGAAGGAGGAGCATGGACAGGTCCCCTGAGGGCTGCTGACTACGGGAAGCCTGGGCACAGCCCTGCACGCGTGCATCGCCATCCCCCTGCCCCCATCTCCCAGCACGCGCCTGTGCGGCAGCGCCACGTCGGCGGAGGCCAGGTCGAGGATGAAGTCGGCCAGGGAGGAGCCGTAGGGCAGGGTGTAGCCCAGGCGGGAGAACCAGTCGCCCGCGTGGGCGGCTCGCCCGTAGAACATGACGTGGCCCTGCGCAGGGCGGGGGAGGGGCAGCAGGGCAACCGTCGGAACAGGTGCTGTGCTGCCTGCACCAGCAGAACCGGTGCCCCCAGGAGGGAACTGGGAGGGGTGTGCTGAACCCGAGCGAAAACCATCTCCCTCTCCACCCTGCACACCTCCCTCCGCCCCACCTGGCTGAGCAGCAGCAGCTTGTCCAGCTGCTGGTAGAGGCGGGAGGAGGGCTGGTGGATGGTGGTGACGATGGCGCGGCCGCCGCTGGCCAGGTGGCGCAGCATGCTCAGCACGTGCATGGACGTCGTGCTGTCCAGCCCGCTCGTCGGCTCGTCCAGCATCAGCACCGAGGGGTTGATGAGCAGCTCCACGCCGATGGAGGCACGCTTGCGCTCGCCACCCGAGATGCCCTTGCGGAAGAAGCCGCCGATGATGGTGTCGCGGCACGACTGCAGACCCAGCGCGGTGATGGCCAGATCGATGCGGCGCAGCTTGTCGGCGTGGGGCATGTGGCGCGGCAGGCGCAGCATGGCGGCGTAGTACAGCGTCTCGTACACGGTCAGCGACTCGTACAGCAGGTCGTCCTGCGGGGAAGGGGGTGGGGTGCGGGGGGACACCACGCAGTGCGGGTGCTTGTCTGAGAGGATGCCTGGTAGCGGCCGGCTGACGGGTGGACAGCACAGGGCTGGCCATGAAAGAGCGGCCACTGTGTTCTGGACTTGCAGGACTCTGGGCTTGCAGCTACTCCTGGCTGTAAGCACCCCTTGCTGCGGGTGCGCCCGCCGCGGCGGCGGCCGCACCTGCATCACATAGCCCACTCGCCGCTTGAGGCGCTTGGACAGCGGCGCGCCGTTGAAGGTGACGGCACCCTCGGTGCGCATCTGCTTCTGAGCACGGGCACCCATGACGGACAGCAGCGAGGTCTTGCCGCTGCCGCTGGGACCTGCAGGCGGGGTTGTGGGGGTTGCGGTTGTGGAGTGCTCGAGCCATGGGGTGCTCCGACCGAGCATGAGCTTTTTGCTGAACAGCAGTAACTCGACATGCTGGTGGCACAACCGGCGGGGCAGCAGCCCGCATGGACGGCTGCGCCGCAGCTCACCCATCAGCGCCAGCACTTCTCCTGGCTGCACGCTGCCGCTCATCATACAGCACCTGCAGCGAATAACACATCGAGCGTTGCCCCATGCACATTCCTAGCAGCGGCCCATCTGGTGGCCAACAGTGATGCGAGGGGCGAAGCACTCTCCCCGCCAACTGGACCCGCCGCCCGTCACCTGTCGGTGGGTGGGCTTGCCCGGCGAGCTGCCCGCTTGGCCGACGCGGCGTCTCAGCTCCAGGGGTTGAGCCGCGACAGCAGCGAGCGGCGCTGCATGAGCAGCGGCACGTGCGCCGACACACCGCTGATGCTGATGGTGATGCGCTTGTCCTCTGCGGCGAGCAATGCGGGGCACCGTGGCCACAGGACGTGGAGCAGTCAAGCAGTGCGAGTGCGTCAACAGCCATTTGTGTGGTTCAAACTCCGTGCGGCATGGTCTGACAGGTGCTGCCCTCATTCTGTGCCCCAAACGCCGCCGCCGTGGGCCGGGCAGCTGCCGCCCGCCGCCGCCGCCCCTTGGATTATCACCTGGCAGCGCCTCTATCACAGACATATCGTCCAGGTCGTGCCCCGCCCCAATTTGCACCTTGACCTCCTCCTGACGCGCAGGGGAGTCGGAGGGAGGCATGGCAAAGTCGTTGGTGCGCTGCCGCCGCTCTGCTTCTCGGCGCCTCTCAGCCTTCAGTTCCTCAGCTTCGGTGCTTGCCATGCGCAACATCTGCGGCAATGATTGGTTGTTTAGGCTTAAATGCTGCACTTGGCTGAGCTACCGCTTGCGGTGTTGTTACATACAACTTAGTCCGACTCCAGCTCCCATGCCTACCCAGCTGCCGAGCAGTGGGGTCCGTGTCAACCACGAGTCTGTCTCCACCTGCAATTACTCTCTCCCAGCCTCACCTCGTTCATGTGTGCGCAAAATTTTCATAGGCAAGGCGTCAGGCTGGCTGGTCTTGGAGGCTCTTGACCGGTGAAAACAGCCGCAAACAGCCTAGCATAGGCTAGCAAGCACCGACTTAATGCTCACGAATGGCAGCGCCATACGCATTATCAGCGGAGGAGTGAGAATACACCCTGCCGCCCACCCGCCACTCGCCGGCAGCAACGCCGCCCACAAGTTCAGCTTCCCGGGCAAGCATCGCTCCCATCTCCTTCATGAGTCGATGCATTGTGTCAGGTTGCATTGGATTCAACTTGCCAAGCAGGACTCTACGCCCTGCTGCAACGCTTCACGGTTGAGCTGTCGGCCGATGAACACCAGCTTGCAGCAGCGCTGCTCGCCTGGCGCCCAGTGCGGCCCCTCCACCACATCGTAAATCTCGTGCACCCCTTGCAACACGTGCTTGCTGTCGCTGCCAGCCACGTGCAGCAGCCCTTTGATCCGGAAAATTTCGGGCACTGCTGCCGCCCTTCCTGCCGTGGAGTCGTCCGCCGCTGCGCCGTCTCTGCCGCCATCCTGCTCCCACAGCAGCTCGTCCAGCCAGCGCCGCAAGCGGGGCAGGTCCACGGCCCGCCCGGCGGCAGCAGCACAGTGACGGTGCCCACCCGGCCGTCGTGCTGCCCGCTGCTATCGCTGTGGTGGTGGTGGTGCGGGTCGCTGCAGCCTGGGTCGTCACAGCTGTGCTGCCCCTGCTGCTCCGCATGCGTGCCTCGTGCGCCAGTCGGTGGGCTGCGCGCGTCTGCTACAGGCACCGCCTCAGCAGCTCTCCCCGCCGCTGAGTAGATGCCGGTGTTGAGGATGCGGCCCAGATCGATTTCGCACCGGTGGCAGCGCACCACGCTGGCCTCCGCGTTGATGCTGCGCACCGCGCCGATGCGCTGCAGCTGCTCTTCGTCTGCCAGATCAACCTGCAGCAGGGAGGAGCCCAGGCGCCAGACTGTGGAGCCAGCCGTGCGGGAGCGCAGGCAGAGCGCAGGCACCTCGGCGACCCCACATCACAGCAGAGGCGCTGCGGCATCATCGCCACCCACCTTGTTGAGCAGCACGACGTCGGCAAAGGCCACCTGCTGCTGCGCCTCGTTCACGGCGCCAGCGGGGCGCGGGTCCGCCAGCTGGCGCTCAATGTGCCGTGCATCCACCACAGCCACGATGCAGTCGAGGCAAATGCTGCGGAAAGAGGGGCAGAGCGGCTCGTGGGCGGATGTGTGCCACAAGGCTCAGGAGGCTCGTCTCTCGGGTGCCCTCAGCCTGTGCATGCAGCTGGTGCCATGCTGTGGCCATACCCTTCCCTTTGGCCCGCGCACCTCGATTCCAGCTGCTCATCGGTCCACAGCGCGGCGGCCACGGGCCCCGGGTTGGCCAGCCCCGTGGTCTCGATGAGCACGTAGTCGAAGCGCGAGCGCTGCTGCATCAGCGCCTCCAGCGCCTTGACCATGTCGTTCTTGGCCGAGCAGCAGATGCAACCGTTCTCCAGTTCGGTCCACTCCGCCAGAGGAGACGCCTCGGCACCCTGAGAGGAGCGCAGAAAGCGGAAGGGCTGTCGGTGTATGGCGGGGGGAGGCGGGGAAGGGGGGGGCGCGCAGGGGGGCTGCCATCGCTCAAGCGTTCAAGGGGGAGCATGCAGCCATGTGGCATGCCTGCCCTCATAGGAGCGAGGCAGGTTACGGAATCCTTGTCCTGGTCGCCCTCAGAGTCGCCGCATGCACCGAAAACAGCAAGCTCGCTTCTCGCCCTGCCCCCTCCCCCACCTCTGGCTCCTTGACCAGCGCCCGCTCAATGTCCGCGCTGTCTGCAATCTCGTTCAGCAGCACGGCGCAGCGGAAGCCATGCTTGGTGGAGAGGATTTGATTGACAAGAGTCGTCTTGCCGGCGCCCAGGTAGCCCGTGATGAGGGTGATTGGCACTGGGGCAGCCGCAGGGGGCCCCCTGGCGGCATCTGCAAGGCATGACGGGGCAGGGAGCAACGATGCTGGCTGCAGGACAGCCCTGGGCATGTGGGAATGGGTTTTGGGAGGCATTCGCGGCAGCAGCAGCAGCATGAACCCGAGGCGTTGTGCACTCTTTCAAAGCAGTGGTGGCAAGACGCCCCCACGGCGGCAGGAGCAGCGGGCGCCAACGGCTGGCGCCCGCTACGGACCTCTGCTGTTGACTGATTGGCATCCGCGCTGGAGATCTGCTGTGTCACTGTGGTATTCAACGGAACAGCCAGCGGCACTTCTTCCTCATCTGAGCTGCTGCCCGACATGGGATGTCGCTGGTTGGCGCAGCACGAACGCCAAAGCGTCTGGAACAATGCAGTGTGAGTGCACAAGACTGGCACGCGTCACAATGCACGCCTCTTCATTAGAAACATGTTGTCCTGCTCGTCAACCTGTTTTGTTGTTCACACGCACTTTACTCGACACATGTAACTTACACTTGCATGATAGCAGCATATCGCATTGAATATGGCTTGCAAGTTGTTGCTGCTCTGACGGCGATCTCCTGTTGCAATTCGCTCTGGTGTTTCGATGGCGCTTCCCCTGCGCCTTTGCCTTGCGATAGAGTGCACATCTAGGCTTGGTAAATCGTGGCAGACCCTGATGGCAGGCTTGGTGGAGCCTCTGCTCGACCAGCCAGGCCTTGAAATGGCTCTTGTGCTGTTTGGGGCGCACCCTCCTCACAGCCTAGCGGCGGTCGAGTCTGGTTTGGGATGGTTCAGCGTTGAACGGTTCCGGCGCCTGCTCAGCGACCTTGAGTTTGTTGGCGGCGGCCACCAGCCGGTAGCGCTGGCAGAAGCACTGCTCGAGGCGGCATCGCTCTTTGCCATACCGCTTGCCAACCCTGGCCTGCCCGCTCCGCAGCAGCACCTCATTGTCTGTATAGCCTCTGAGCCAGCAGTGCTTCCTGTCCCTTGGCCGTATCCAGACGACTGCTCCATGGTGCGCTGGTGGTGAAGCCGTCGGTGCCGCGCTTTGCTGAACCTCGCCGCTCCGCCTGGCCAGCCCAGCCCCGCACTGAGCCACTACTGCTGCCTGCGCTCCCTTGCTTCAGGCTGGGCTGCCGGGGCTGGCCACCTCGGCTGAGCTGGCGCGGGGCTGCGCCGCTGCGGCGTGCAGCTGGGCTTTGCCGGGATCAGCCTGCTGAGCAGCCCCCCTTCTGTGGCACCTGGCCAACCTTGTAACGGAGGCGCCCATCAGGCAAGAGCCGTGCATTGTGCTGTGCAGGCGGTGGCGAAGGGAGCCATCTCTGCTTGTAGGCAAACTGTGACGCAGGCATCCATGCTGCCGCCCGCCCCGGCTGCACCAAGCGTTTTGAGGCACTTGCACACGGCCCCCGCCTGCAGCCTGTCAGACGCGCGGCTGGAGAGCCTGAAGGCAGCGCGGGAAGGCACCTTGCAGCAGCTGCTGCAGGCGGCCGTGACGCTGCCCGGGGTGGCGTTGCGGTGCTGCCGCACTGGCCGTCGGCAGTGCAGGCGGTGCTCAGGTCGGGGGCAAGCAGCTTTCGCCGACCGCCACGCTGGCGGCCACCAGTGCCAATGGTGAGAGTGGCCCCGCTGCCTGGTGCACCGGGCAGGCTTGCAGAGAGCAAACACCGCGACGTGCGCTGGGGCCCGCCATCTGGATGCCCGGCTGTCGCTGCAGGAGAACACGCCTCCGCCAGCGATGTGGGGGGAGAGAGCTTGGAAGCGCTGGCGCCACACGGCGAGGACCCTGCCGCCAAGCGTGCCCGGCTGGGCGGCGCGCCCCCGCCAGGGGCCGCAGCGGCATCAGCGGGCGCGGCTGGCGGCGGCGTGGCGGCCGTGCCCGCTGCGCAGCCCCCACAGCAGCGGCCACGCCGCCGCAGTGGACGCCGCCGGGCATCGTGGATGCAGCAGGGGTGGGGCGCCTGCCGCCTCTCCCGGCAGCTTCCCGGCAGCTTCCTGGACATCCTGAACGCCGAGATCTTGATGTCCCCCGAGGACGCCTCGCCCGCAGGCGACACCCTGGCCAGCATGATGCAGCAGGCGGCGCCGCAGCCGCCCGCCCAGCAGGGCCCCTCAGTGGCAGGCCTGCCGCTGCCGCCGGTGCAGCAGGCGGGCCAGCCAGGGCTGCTCCAGCCAGGCCCCCTGCCGCCGGCACAGCAGCAGCAGCAGCAGCCGCAGCAGCAGCTTGGGGCGCGGCAGAGCGGCGCGCTGCCCGGGCCTGCAGGCACCCCACCCGGTGCCCAGCCCCAGCAGTACGCCGTCATACACACCGCCCGCGTCGTTGTGGACCCAAAGGTCACTCGCGGCGCCGGGCTGGTGCTGGGCGTGGGGAGGTGAGGCAGGGTGCAGCGGGCGGCTGCATGCGCTGCATGCCCGGCAGGGGCGGGGAGGCGGGGCAAGCGAGGCCGGCCCAGGCTGGAGGCTGCAAGCGGCCCCACCTCGCTGCTTTGCGCTGCGCTCCTGCCTAAATCTTGTGCTGCGAGCATCCCTCGGGCTGTCAGCCCTTCAATGCCCCCACTCACACACATGCAGGTTCATGCGCTGCCGCAGCATGCCGCTGTGCTGCGCGCGCTGCGCTGGCCCCCGAGCTGCTCATCTCCAAGAACACCGCGCTCAGCAACGCCAACGCATACATCGCCGCCAAACCAGGCAGCATCCACACCCTGCTGAAGATAGTGCGGTGGGGGTCGGCCGACGCCCAGGCCTTCCCCGCCCGCCTGCAGCGCATCGGGGCCGCGGGGGTGGTCACGCTGCCAGACGCCATGGGCGTGCTGCTGCCCCTCGCGCAGCCCGGCAGCGCGCAGGTGCGGCTGCGCCTGGTGATCGTGCCGGGCGCAGGACCGGCCTGAGCACGGGTGGGGCCGAGGCGCGGCGCTGCCGCCCGCCCCCACAAGCACTCCTCGCCTGTTGCCTGCCTTGCACCGGTTGGCTGAGCACTGACCCAGCACACTTGCCCCACGCTACATTGACGCTTTCACCTTTCACCGGACTCCCTCCACTGCCCCCAATGTGTCCCCATTCCTTCCCTGCTCTCGCTCTCACAGCAGCCACTGCAACGCACTGCTCAGGTCACAAGGGCTGTCGTCTCCGCGTGACCTCCACGCCCAGCGACTGCAGCACGCCGCTCACCGCCACCTGCGGCTTGCTGACCGCCACGGTGATGGCCGACACCGCGGGGTGGCCCCGCAGCACTGTGCCCGCAATGCGCTCCGCCACCGCCTCAATCAGCTGCTGCGGGGGCCCTCCACAATCTGGCGGATGTCCCTGCGGTGGTGGTGGGGTTTGACGCTTGGGCGTTGAGGGCAGCAAGAAACCACGTGCCATGTATGCACATGTGCAGCTCACTCGTAGACGCGCGTAGTTGACGGTGCGGCTGAGGTCGTCGCTGCGTCCCGCCCTCGACAGGTCTGTCAAAAGCGTTGCATCAACTACAAATTTCTGGCCCAGCTTGTTCTCCTGGAACGGGAATGGTGGGGTGGCCTTGCACCTGAGGAACGCATGGGCGGCGAGGAGGCCAGCAAGTGCACTACGAGCACAACGACAGGGCATGCCCACCTCTGGATACACGCCGTGGTAGCCGTGGAACACCAGGCCACGCAGCAGGATCCTGTCCTGCGGCTGTTCCGCCCTAGAGTCGCTGCTCAGCAGTCGACAAGGTCCCCTGGCTGCTGCCGCCGCTGCCGCCCCCGCCGCCGACGCCGCAGCAGGGTAGCAGCCCTACACTAGGGAAGCAAGTCGCGGCTCATCGGCGCACCATACATGCTACCTAATGATATATGAATTGGTAAAGCACTGCCGCACCTGCAAAAACGCTGGCAGCCGCGCGACCAACATCGGAGTGCGTCGTATGGCCTGTCAAAGAAGATTCAACAAACGAGATCGCGCCTACAGGTAGTGTTCCGGTACCAGAATGTCCCATAACAACACCCCCTTGTAGCACAGAGCAGTACGCCCGTCATGACAGGTCAGCTTCTGCCAGCCTTTTAACTGTTGTGGCCCCTTGCTTGCCCACACCATTTCACATGTGCAGCGATAATGTATGAATCAACAAGTCATCCGTGACAGCCATGGCAGCCAGGGCGGCGCTCTGTCGCTCGCGCAGGTCACCTGCCGTGGGTCCCGCCACCTTGTGCCTCCGCATGTAGCTGTCAAGCGCCAGCTTCTCATGCAGCAGCGCCTCCACCCAAGCTATCTCCACCTCCAGCTCATGCACCAAAGTATCAGCCGGATCTGCCGCCTGCTCAGCGTGCTGCGGTCCTGGCTGGCCGCAGCCGATGGCAACATCGTCAGACGGTGCACCTGCCTTCCGTGCTGCCTGCTGCAAGCCCGCAATCAAGTGTTGCTGCATAACGCTCAAGAGCTGCGCCTTGGCTGCCTGAATGCGCACCTCGGCTAAATGGCTGTCATGGAGAGTGACGTTCACCGTTGCTGCAGGCGACGCTGGGCCTTGCAGAGCAAACAGCTCCACCGGAGGCCCGCCCTCTGCCACCGCTGCGTCGTCGATGGGCATGCAGCCCAGCTGTTGCTGCACAATGCTGCGCAGGCATGCCAGGTCTGCCTGCTGGGCTGAGACTGTCAGCACCACGGTATGCTGCTCTCGGGGCTCTGCTGGCAGCCGGATGGCAGACGGCTGGCAAACCGAGTGGCTGCGCAGCCATTCCACCCAGGCCAGCTGTACCCTGCCCAGAAAGACCGGCGGCGTGCTTGCCTCCGTCCTACCTAGCGCAACGGGTTTGGCTGCCTGCTCAAGAAGCAGGAAGACGTCTGCCCACAGGCTCGCCTCATGGTGCTGCTGCTGCTGCTGCTGCTGCTGGGAAACGTCTAGGGCGGCGGTCAGCTGCAGCTGCACTTGCCCTGCGTCCGGCTCGCACCCTGCTTCCAGCACAACGCTGCTCTGCTGCCTGCACACCAGCTCCACGCATATGCTGGCTGCCAGCAGGCTGGTGCCTTGCAGGCCAGCATGCACCTGTGCAGCAAGGCCCACGGTGGCCTGCACCCACCACTGGCCTGCAGCACACTCTGCGGTCAGGCTGAGCACCTGCACGCCCGCTGCGCCTCCAGCACCAGCCTGCTGCTGCTGCTGCTGCGGGGTCCAAGACGCCGCGCAGTGCTGATCCAGTACCACGTGCCCCTTGGCCACCAGCTCTCGTTTCTGCTGCCGCAGCTGCTCAATGCGCAGCAGCTGCATGCGCCCCTCGTCCACGCGCCGCCGCATCGACTGCGCCACCTGCACAGCAGGGGATGTCAGGATGTTGTGGGAAACTGCGAAGACTTGGGAGGGCCAGCAGCGAAGGAATCCAGGCATGGAGCATGTCTGCAGGCAGGCAGCCAGGCTTGCCTTCAGCAGGCCACGGCGCGCCTCCTCGTCCACGCTGGAAGGCACTGATGGCGGCATCCTAGCTGTCACAGGATCCTTCTCCTCCTCGCTGTCGCTGATCACAAGCTCGTCCACATCATCCAGCGCTGCCCCGCCCTCATCCTGCTGCTGCCCTGGTCGCTGTTGCTGCGCCAGCGCTTCATGACTCTCAACCTCTCGCACAAAATCGGAGGCCCAAGAAGTGCTGACATGCTGTGACGTCTGAGCTTGGCTGAGAGAAAATTGTTGCTGCTTGTGCTGCTGCACAGGGATATGTTCTTGTGGCAGCGCACTGCGGGTGCGGCAGGAACACTGAGAGCGGTGAGCAGCTCAGACACTGAAGGTGGTGGACAGGAGGCAATCCAGCAGGCGGCGTGACTCCAAAAAGCTCACATGCGCTTGTCTTCCACCCGGTTCTCGGCTCCATCCGCGGAACGCTTGAGAGCCAGCCTTGATCGCATTTTTTTGTGGCACCGACAGGCAGAGCCGATCGCATCAATACTGCATGTCGGCAACTGATCGGAGAGCGTCTGTCGCAATGGCGCTCGGCCTGTTGCGCACGTTGAATGCCAGCTCACCCCAGAAGGGGTTCATGGTGCGGGCAGACAGAACAAATTGTTCGCCGCGGTGTTTGTAAGGAAGCTCGCAGCTTTGCCTAACAAAGCAGAGTTAGGAGCGTCTGTCGCAAGTGCACCCAGCTACCAGCAAGTTTGGGCGCTCCGGCGCAAGGCTGCACCCTCTCGCATTTCCCAATGGATACAGAGCTTGCCGCAGCATGCAATCTGCTGCAAGCGGAGTTCCCAGACCTCCCCGCAGCACCCTGGAGGCGGCCCTGAGAGAGGTGGACCTTGACATACCTGCAGCCCGGCGCAAGCTTCTGGACGTACAGTCATCGCAACAGGGAGCAGGAGATGCTTTTCGGGGCCGCTCGGTAAGCCACAACCAACCACTTCCCTTGCCCGCCCGTATCTTGCAGTTGCCGCCCTCTCCTTGCAGGACACTGTGCCGCGGCCTGCAACCCATCTGCTGCTCTGATTCCATTGATTAATTGCAGGCGCTGCAGTCAGAAGCGTCCACAGCTGATGACAGTTCTTGGTTCAACTCTGCAAACTGGAGCCAGGTGCGGAGTGATCAATCCAGCCTTCCCTGCTAGGCTGATGTCTGCTGTTCCACGAGCAGCAGCAGCCACATTTCAAAGTGAACCAGAGGCTGGCGCTTGCCAACACCACGCCATCGCCTTCACCCCTCCATAACGCGCCTATGCCGCTGCCTGTGAGCAGGGCATGCGGGACTTGGGCCTCGAGTCGTTTGGGGCGCAGCTATCGCTCCTGGGTCGCCAGGTGGCCAGCAGCCTGAATGCCATCCTGCCCTCTGACCTGAACCCCTTCGCGTTTGACGAAGACGATTATGATGAAGAGGAGCTGGCGGCAGCGGCAGCAGCCAGGTGAGCTCGGCATGCACCCTGGCCGCATGCTGGAGGGACCTGCCGCCTGCAGCACGAAAGCGGAGGAATGTTTGGTGCCACCTCCCGCGCTTCTCTCCAAGAAATGCTGCACCATTGTGTTGGCTGGGCGCTGCAGGGCCAAGCAGGAGGAGCGCGAGAAGGCAACTGCGGCAGTGGCGGCTGGGTCCACCCGCAAGGTCACCAATCGTCGGGGCGGCCCGCTGTCCCCGGTGGCCGCTGGGGTGATGAGGAGGAGGAGGAGGAGGAAGAAGACACTGACAAGCTGAATTAGGGGCGGGCTGCTGCACCGCCTCCTCAGCCTGCCCTGGGCTGCATAAGTAGGGCTGCGGGCATTGTCAGCTGCTTGTTGATTGTGTTGGGAGCGACAGACTCCTCTTGCCCTTGTCCTTCGTCAGCCCCACTCCCTGCAAGCACCTGTGTATGCCGATGCACACAGCAGCAATGGTTCCCCTTTATGTTCCCTTTCCTTCTGGCCTGTACCGTCTGCTCCCTCCTCCCTGCCGCATGCCCCTATCTCTGCGGTTTATGCTGCCCTCCCGTGCATGGGTGTCCGCACAACCCTGTTCCTTGGCCTTCTTTCTGTGGGCAGACAGCCAGTGGCCCTAGGGTGGCGCCTGCAAGCGGCAGGCTTACAGCAGGAAGCATGGGAGCGTGAGCAGCAGCGTCAGCAAGTCAGGAAACAGGCTTAGTCAGCAAGAGCACAGACGGGGAGCAGGCATGAGGAGGAGCAGGAAGGTACGGGCGGGAAGCGAAGTCAGCGCACGAAAGAGAGGAGGCGAGCGGTCGGGGGAGGCGGGGGGTGCGGTATGCGAGTGGCATGCCCGGCTGGCCGCCGCCAGCGGGCCTACAGCTCCCGGTCCAGGTCCAGCACCACCCGCTTCAGCACCACCTCTGGCTTCTGGTGCGCGTTGGCGGGGTCCTTGGCCACCCGCTGCCAGCGCTCGCCGTGGTGGGGCTCCGCCGCCAGGAAGCGCTGCTGCAGGGCATCCTGCTGCTCGGGGCCGCCGTGCTGGCTCTCAAACTTGTAGTAGGCGGCCCAGAAGTCGCCCACATCTGGGAGCAGCAGGGGGCGGGGCAGGCAGGGGCGGCGGCTCAGGTGGCGAGGCGGCCGCCAGCTCGGCGCGCCCCCTCGCACCGCCCCAGGCACCCGGCCAGCTGGCGCCTGCCCCCCCGCAGCCTCACCCGGGTTGAGCGTGACGGCGCGGTTGAACCAGGAGCGCGCCTTGTCCACCTTGCGGTCGTGCCAGAAGAGGGCCGCCACCGCCGCCACAACGTGCGGGTCGTCGTTGCACTTCTTCAGCGCATCCACTGCACCCGACCAGGTGGGCGGGGCGGCGTGTGCACGCAGGCGTCAATCGGCTGCTTGCAGGTCCCAACAGGCCCGGGGGACAGCGCGGCAGGCTGGGGCAGGCTGGCCACGCCCGGCAAAGCAGCTGTGCGACGGCTGCAGAGCGCGGGTGCTTGCGTGCCTGGCTCCCACCACCCCAGGCGCACCCGACTTGCTCTTGCGCTGCGGACGCGGAGCCATGTTGATACTCTCCGCCCACAGCAGCCCGCTGTCGGGGCAGTCCTGCAACAACAGGCAGGGGGCCGAAAGGGTGTGTGTCAAGCCGTTTGGTAGGCGAGTGAAGGGATGGGTGCTGCCTTCCGGCGACAGCGCTGAACCGGTTGTCAGTGCTGCCAAACAGGATGCCCCCCCGTTTGCCCGGCAAGGGGTAAGGCAGGCTGCGAGGCGGCAAGGGGGGCACCCCGCACGACGAGCATGCAGCCCTGCCGGCCCGTCCGCCCTGCGGCTGTGCAGGCGCAGCCTGCAGAGGCGCCCCTGGGCCGCACCTGCAGCCCCTTGGCCATCAGCGCCTCCCCCGCCTTGGCATTCTGGGCGCGCAGCTCGGTGCGCACCGCCGCCAGCCACAGCTCGGGGTCTTGGGGTTCTTCAGGCGTGCCTGCTCCCAAGGACAAGGGGTGGAGCGGGAAGGGGTTGGCTGGTTTGGGTTTTTCGAGCAGGTGAGAGTGGGGGTGTGGGTGGGTGCGTTGGCGTGGGGGCATGCGCGGACCAGCGCGTGTGTGCCGGCGCGAGAAAACGAATGTTCTGTGTTGAGGAACGGTCGCGTAGGGACGGGGCATGTGGCAGGGCAGCGGATGATCGACTGGCCAGCAACCCAAGCACCGACCAGCGGCAACGTTCCCGCTTGCCGCCCTCAGGCCCGGGCGCCCACCTGTTCCAGCAGCGCGCGCGCCTGGCCACGTTGCCCGCCCGCTCCTCCAGGCGCGCCGCCGACACCCACAGCGGGACGCAGTCCAGGCAGCGCTTGATGCCGGCGGCGTAGGCCAGCCGCGCGGCGTCGACGTTGCCTGCAGCAGGGGGCACGTCCCGTCAGCATTGGCACAACAGCAGCTCGGGCAGGAGCTGATGGTGCTCGGGCCAGCGGCAGAGGCCCATTCAGGTGGGCCTTCCCCCTTGAAATACAAACAAGACAAAACAGGGCGTGCGCACCCAGCCGCTCCTCCAGCTGGCCCAGCATGATGTGCAGCTTCCAAAAGGCGGGGAAGCGGCGGATGCCTTCCTGGAGCAGCCCGCGCTCCGCCCCCGCATCCCCCGCCTCCCGCTCCACCATCGCCGACTTCATCCACACGCGCGGTGGAGGCAGGGGGTGCTCCCGCGCCTTGGCCAAGATCAGCCTGCCGGTGGGGGAGGGGGAAGAGGTGGAGGGTGGGCTGAGGGGTCGGGGCGAGGCAGGGCGCCGAGACAGAAGACGAGAGCCACGACAGATGCAAGCTCGCCCACCCGCCGGTGTACAGCGCCCCATGCCCGCACTCGCTGCTGCAAACCCCCGCTGCTGCCGGCTGCCAGCATCACCCGCCCCCTCCCCCACTCCACCCGGCAAGACGGGCGGGCCCGCCGCGGCGCTGCCCACCTGGCGCGATCCAGCTCCGCGTTCTCAAACTCCACCTTGAAGGCCGCCAGCCAGATCTCCTCGCTGTCGGGGTTGCGCACAAACGCCTCCTCCAGCACCCCCGCGCGCCCGCCACGTCGCCGCCCAGCCACCGCTCCTTGGCCGCCATGAGCCACAGCACCTCCGCCTGCGGGCAGTACTGCACCGCCTTGCGCAGCACCGCATCCAGCGACTCGCGGCTGCCGTGCGCCTTCTCCAGCTGCGCGGCGCGCCGCCAAATCGACTTCTTGCCCGGGAAGACGGAGAGGGCGTGGGCGTAGATGGCTCGCGCCGTTTCTATCGACCCCCGACGCATGCACTCCTCTGCGGCGAGGGGCAGGGGGAGCGGAGGGGCGAGGTGGAGGGGCTGACTGAGGCCAGTGCACCACAAAGGCTGGGCTGGCCGTCAGCGGCCCCAACAGGGGAGGGTGCCTCAGCACGCAGGCGTGTCCATTCACCCCGCCGCCCGCCCACCCACCTGCATCCGCCATCCACGTGCGCTTGCGGTCCTGCTCCTCCACGCCATGCCCCACCACCTCCTTCACGATCGCGCGGCACGTGGCCGCCATGGGCGGCTGGCTCTTCTCGGAAGACTCCGCCTCCTGCGGGGGGTCACCCGGGGCGGCGTCAAACCCCGAGCGCTCGCTGCTGCTGCACTGGCGATGCCTTGCGGAGGGCCCCTGAGGCCACGCTGCTGCTGCCTCCCTCCCATCCCCCCCCCGGCGCGTCCCCCCTCCCCGCTCCCCACCTTGAGCCACCAGTCTCGGTCGATGACCACGCCGTTGGCCGCCAGCGACTTGATGCCGCGGGGATGATCTTGTCGGGCATGGAGCTCTGCCCGTTGGCCTCCTCCAGCTTGGAGGCTGCGGGCGGGGCGGGCGGGGCGGGCGGGGCGCGTCACACATGGCACAGCGTACACAGGACGGGGGTGCTGGCGTTGATGGCGCGCGGCAGGGCCCGGGCTGGCCTCCCTGCCGACGTACACTTCAGACGGGGCCTGCCCGCTGCCCTTTGGAGGGGCCACCACTTGCTGCGCCTGCCCAGCCCCACTCTCCCGCTCCTGTTCCCTGCTCGCACCCGTGACCCAGACCTCCGCCGAAGTTGGCACCGCCTGCCGCGCCTTGTTCAGCACCTTGCGCGCGTTCTCATACGTCTCCAGCCGCGCCAGCGCCAGCCACAGCTCCACGTGCTGGGGGCAGCACTCCACGGCGCGCGACTGTGTGTGGGGGGAGAAGGGGAGGGGGCATGTTGAGAAGGCCAGGGGCAGGGGGCCTGGCCAGGGTGCGCATCATCAAACGCCGGGCGAGAACAGCAGGGCCCTTGCCCACTCCTCCCGGGCAGCTGTGCATCGGCTGCCTCCCCTTCCTGCCTCCCCCGGGCCCCCACCAGCAGCACGCGCGCGTCATCCTCCTCGCTGATCTCCACCGCTGCCTTCCACAGGCGCACCGACTGCGGGATGCGCTCCAGGGCCCTGCAGGGGGCACGGCACGAGGGCGGTGTGAGGCAGGCGCCGCCGCCAGCCAGCGACCCAGCACCCGCTCGTGGCGCTGGGACAGGGCAGGCTGCCAGCACTCCCGCCCTGCTGGCGCGCTCGGCCTCCGCCTGCACCCCTGCCCCGCGCAGGCTGCCGCCGCCGCCGCCCGGGCCCCCGCTGCGCCGCCGCCCCTTGCCTGAGCAGCACGCGCTTCTTTGCGTCGTCGCTGGGCTCCAGCCGCGCCGCCTGCATCCACAGCTTGACAGAGTCGGGCAGCGCCGCCACGCCGCGTGCTAGGATGGCCTTGGCGTTCTCAGAGGTCTGCGCACGGGGAAGAAACTTTCTTTATTTGGGGGAGGGGGCGGGGGACGTGGGACTGGCTGGCGTGGGAGCTTGATTGGGGCGTCCGCCTGCCACACGGCAGGGGCCCACAGCCCGCGGGGATGATCACTGTGGCCTTGCCTGCAGCCGCGCCGCCTCCAGCCACACATCCTCGTTGTTGGGGCACAGCTCACACCCCTTCATCATCAGCTCGCGAGCCTGGCGACAGGGCGGGGAGGCGGGAAGGGGGAAGAAGAGTTGCGCATGCGGCCGGAAGAGCAACCCAGACCCTCAGGAGGCGCCACGCTGCGGGGCAAGCGTCGGTGCCTGCTCACCTGCTGTAGCTTGCCGGCCACTTCCTCGAGGCGTGCTGCCGCGATCCAGCCGGGCGCGTGGCGCGGGTTGGTGTTGATCACCGACTTGAGCAGCAGCCGCGCCTTCTTGATGTCGCTGATCTCGGCATCTGCGAGGGGAGGCGAGTGGGTGGGGGACAGAGACGGGGGTTCCAGTGAGGCGGTAGGCGGGGAGAGGAGAGTGAACACGAACAGGCGCCTCCCAGCCAGCTTGCAAGCATCCTTCGAAGCCCCTCTGCATCCTTCGAACAGCCACGCATCTGCCTCCGTAAGCAGCCTGGCGCCGCCGATGCCATCCCCGGCAGCGGTTGGCGCGCGCGGCGCGCGTGCCGCCCAGCGCCGCCGCCTCACCCGACTTGAGGGTGACGCTCTTGAGGTCGGTGAGGTAGCCCTTGGGGTCCACCACCGTCTGCCCGCTCACAGAGTCGCTGATCTTGTCCAGCTTGAGCTGCACCACGGTGTTGCGCCCCGCCCGATGGCCGTCAGGTCGGTGGTGGCGCCGCCCATGGGCGTGGCCAGCCCCGAGGCGTCGATGGCGGTGGCGGTGGCGTCGCGGGCCGCCGCCCCGCCAGCAGCGAGTCGGGCACGGGGTGAAGCGGTCCAGCTGCTTCAGCTTCTTCACGGTGTAGTCGCCAATGTCAGGGATGGCCTCCCACTGGCGAGCGGAGCAGGAAGGGAAGGAAGAGCCGCCGGCAGCCAGGGTGAAAGCTTTGCGGGCCATGCCCGGCGCACAGACCAGAAGGCAGCAACCGCTGGCAAGCAACGACGGCTGCAGGCCCTGGGGTGCGCCGGGCAGGGCCCAGACTGGCCCTGGCAGGCGTTGACGGCCCCGACGGCGGTGCACCGCGCCAGCCGCGCATGCGGCCCACCCCTGCAGCCCTGCACCGCGCGCCCAGCCGCCCACACCTGCTCGATGGGCACGTCCGCCAGCTTGCGCTTCAGGTCTGCAAACTGCTCCTGGATCTTGGGGTTCTCCGCACGGAACTTCTCCAGCTCCTCCGCCAGCTTGGCCTCCCGCCGCTCCTGCGCGCACCAGGGGGCAGGGGCGTGGCCGCGTCGACGCGGCGGCATCGCGGACCCCGAAGGCTGGCGGGGCTGGGACGACAGCAAGAAGGAGGCTTGGGGCCACTGCAGCTGGCTGCCGCCTACGCCCTTGCCCATGTGCTCTGCCATGGTCGGCCGCCGCACATCGCTACACATGCGTTTTCATGCCCAGGCCCACCCACCCAACTCTACAGGGCCCATCCAGCCAGCCCTTGGACCCCGCCCACACCTTTCTGCGCTCATCCATGCGGTCCTCGACGTTGTCCCACACGTGGTCGGCCTCTCGGTCCTCCTCGTCATACACCCCCGTCGCGCCCAGCACGCCCGCGTCGTTCCCCAGGAACGCGTCAAACTTGGTGTCGTCGCCGCCAGCGTCCTTGTCTCCGCCCTGCGCTTGGCCGGCGGGCAACGCCAGGGGAGGCTGGGTCACGGGAGCGCGGCTGGCAGCGCGGCAGCAAGCGCCGGCGGCAGCGACGGAAGGCAGGCCGTGCACGCATTGAGGCTAGGTTCCTGCGATGCCTGCGAGCCGGGCCTTTGGGCAGCTCGCTACCATAAAGTATCTGCTGCTGCTTGCCTTGTCTTGCACATCTGGCGCGGGCATAGACGGTCCAATATCCGACCGGGTGGTGAAGCCCGCCGCACCGCGCCCCAAGCCGGGCACATAGCCCGAGGGAGCGCGCAGCGCATTGAAATCGACCTTCACTCCTGCACACAGGCATGCTTCCACAAGGCTCAAAGGCGGCTGGGGGGCTGCACGAAGGCGCTGTCGGATCATCGCTTCGCATGGCAGACTAGGTGACACATAAGCTGTCTGATCGTGATGTTCTTGCGCCGAATAGTGTCACCTGGCGGCAGCGGCTGGGGCCGCAGTCCCTGCCTAGACATCGTGACACTTCCACGCCGGCTGGACGGCTATCGGGTCATCTGATTGATTATGAAGGTTGTCCGCTAAACAAGGTGGACAGTGATCAGTGTCAACGAAGAATGGGGACGCCCTTGACACCTCAGCATTTCAAGCTTTACATTGGGCTGCCTTGGGCAGCACCGGCGCACAAGCTACCATTTCCGGCATCACCCAAAACGCTGCTTAGTATCGCAGGTGATACAGCATTGGGGCGCAGCAACCGTTCCGTCTTTTGCTGCCCCGTGGCGCAGGGCGGCTGCGCAGCCGCCTGGCCCGGGCCCCTTGTTGGTGTGAAGGCGAAAAGGATGGCCGGAGGTCGCACACAGCTCCCTCTGATCACCGCCCTGCTGGTGGCGGGTGTGGCGCTGTTGGCATCCGCCACCGCCGTCCACGACGCCTCTGCTCGCGAGCCGCGATGCCGGTTGCGGGAGCAGCCTCCAAAGCGGAAGCCCAGATCCACATGCACCAGTTTGGTGCACGAGTACAAGGCGCATCACACTGCCGATTTTGAGGCGCCCTTCAACGTCAGCCAGCTGCTCTTCTTCCTGCACGTTCCGCGCACAGGTGAGCCTGGCCGGCGCAGCAGTCGCAGCGGTGCAGAGCAGCTCACACATGCATGGCGCCTTGCACCCAGCACTGAACCCAGCTGCCGTACCTCCAGCCATTGGTGCCTGTGCTACTTCACACTGACTCGGCCGGGGCCCTGCCCGTGCAGCTGGCAAGACCTACGCAAACTGCTTCCTGCGCTCAGCCATCCCCCTTCCCGGCGCTGCGCCAAGTCGTACGACGTGCTGCGGCTCAACGTGTCGCTGCCGGGCTGCCAGGCGCTGGTCAGCCACGACGACTTCTCCATCTCCCAGTTCTTCCCGCCGCGCGCCGCCACCATCACCCAGCTGCGCAGGCGAGGCGCCGGGGGGCTGACCCCGCGCGGCTTCATGCCCCCCGCGCCCTTGCTTGCCTCGGTTACCTGTCTGGGACGCGTTGCTGCCTGTGGGTGCCCGCAGGTGCAGGCGTCGGGTTCCTGGGTGTGCCTGCGGCCGGGGGCTGTGCAGCAGCGTCGGGGATGGGTGCCCACCCTGCTCCCTGCTCCCGCCGCGTCCCCACCCCCAGGCCCGTGGAGCGCCTCATCTCCTCCTACGAGTTTGCCGTGGACGTGGCGGCCAAGGGGTGCTGCACCAGGCACGGCCCCGCAAGAACCCCAAGCGCCGCGCCGACTTTGTGGGCACTCTGGAGGTGTGGCCCTGGTCCATCCTGGTCCCCTGGTTCAAGCAGGACATGGCGCAGCGGGTGAGGGGCCGCTGCAGCGCACGCGCCTGCTTGCCCGCTCTTCGTGGTGCATCGGCCGCACACACGCGCGGGCCAGCGCCGCGATGTGCGCCCGCCCGCGCGTGCCTCCTCCTCGGCTGCCCTGCCAGCTGTGCGGTGTCCCTTGCTGAGCTGCACGCGGCGCGCGCCCCCCCCGGCCCTGCTGCCCCGCTCGGGTGCGCAGATGGAGAAGCTGCGGGTGGCTGCCCTGCACGACCCCACCGCCTGGCGCGCCTACACCTCACCCGACAACCGCACCTACTTCTGGAACGAGGCCCGCAACAAGTCTGGTGTGCACGCTGCCCAGCCGCCCGCTGGCGGGTGGCGTGGCACCGAGCGTACTAGTGGGCCATATGTGCCTGCAATGATGCAACGGGGGAGGTGGTCAAGGCAGCCGGGGCTGCACAGCCAGGCACAGCAGTCCAGCTTCCCTGGGGCCCGTCTCCGCATCAGCCGGCTGCCCCCTCTGTCCCACCCCACCCACCCACCCACACCGCACCCACGCCCCACCCCCTTCCTGTTCTGCGGTCTGGGTGCTGCCGGACGCGCGGCCGGTGCTGGACCCGTACAACAACTCGCTGGTCATGCCGCTGGCCGAGTTTGTGGAGCACCCCATCGCGGCGGAGCTGCTGCACAACGGCGCCACGCTGCAGGTGCTGGGCCTCACCAACTACTCGTACTGGGCGGGGGCGGGGCCGCTGCGGGCCTGCCTGGGCGCCAACAGCGTGGCGCGCGAGATGCTTCTGGGGCTGGCGCGGCGGCGCCTGGCGGCCATGGCCCACGTGGGGCTCACCGAGCGGCTGGAGGAGTCGGTGCTGTCCATGGCGGCTGATCTGGGTGAGGGGCGATGAGGGGTGCGGGGGAAGCGAACTGCTAGTCTGGCGTGCGGGTGGGTGGGTGGGTGGGTGGACATGAGTGGGGAGGGCTGTAACGCTGGGGCTGGTGTGGTGGATGGAGGTAGCCAGGGCCCGGCAAAGGGAGGGACCCAGCAGGCTGCACCCGCACCCTGCTTGTAACGCCTCGGCTGGACCCCTGTCCCGTACCGCTTCCGTACCGTGCAGGCCTGGACCTGCACGGCCCCGCCTACAAGTACACCAGCTCCTCCGCCTTCACCTATGACGCCGGCGCCGCCGACTACCAGGGTGGGCTGGGGTGCAAGGGCGGGGTCCCCCGCCTTGTGTCTGCCGTCGCCGCCACGCACGCGCTGCAGCCCTGCTTGGGCTGCCTGGCCTGGGGCCGGGCTGCTGCGGCCGGCGGGCGAGCGACGCAAACCCACCCGCCAGCCCGTTGCACTGCCGCCCTCTGCGCTGCAGACCTGCTGACGTTCACTGCTGTGACTGAGGGCGGCGTGAACCTGACGGTGACACGGCAGGAGGCGGGGGAGCGCGTGCGGCGCATCGTGGAGGAGCAGCGGGACGTGCAGCGCCAGATCAACGTGCGCCTGCCTGCCTGCCTGCGTGTGTGCGTGTGTGCGCGCCCCTGGCGCACCCGGCGCTGTGCGTGACATCCCTTGGGGTCTCCAAGTGCGGCATCCCGCTGCGCTGTGTAGCGGAAGCCTGACTTGCGGCAGGCGGGCCCTGCGTGTGCCCTGGGCGTGCAGGAGCTGAAGCCGCGGCTGGACGAGCTGGTGGAGCAGGAGGCGCGCTGGCTGGAGGAGCAGGAGGCGGTGCGGGGGCGGAGCAGGCGGCGGCAGCGGCGGCGGAGCTGGAACGGCAGCAGGTGGAGGGCTGGGAGGAGGAGGGCGGGCTCACAGCGGATGGCGCCTCAGCAGCCGCGTGCGGGGAAGGCACCGCCGAAGCCTGCCGCGCGCAGGGCTCAGGCGAAGAGGGGGACCGGCAGCGGCAGACTGGGGTGATAGAGGTTTAGGGACAGGACGAAGGGAGGAGGCAGATCTGGCCGGCACGGATGCAGCAGGGGCGGATGTTGGCGATGTGGGGGCGGATGATGAGGCGGATGGAGAGGCAGGGGCGGCGGCAGTGGGCGACAAGGAGCGGCAAGGAGCTGCGGATGGTGAGGACGTGGCGGCGGCTGAGGAGGAGGAGGAGGAGGAGGAGCTGCTGGATGACATCGACAGCCCCTGGGCAGAGGTACGCTCGCCGAGCAGGGCCACAGCAGCTCGGTGCTTGCCGGCCTCGCACCCTGCCGCTGCTGACAGCCGCCTTGTGAGTCGGTCACCGGTGCCGGCACGCAATCGCCCCAGCGCAGGAGATCAAGGCCCTGGACGGCCAGCTGGCAGCCAGGCATGAGCGCATGCGCCAGCTGGAAAGCGAGCTGCTGTCACTGCAGAACTCGGGGCTCATTGTGTCGGCGGGTGCGCATGGGAGCCCAACCTGCGGGGCATACTGGCAGCTTGCTTGGGCTGTGCGCCGTGTGTCTCATGCAGCCCCGCCAGGCGTGAGCGCCACACCCGGCTTCTGCACCTTGTGCTCTCTGCCGCAGACGAGGCCACGGGTCGCGCGCGGCAGCTCATCGACGACGAACACTTTTTGCAGCCTGACAGCACGCTGGGCCAGGCTTACGCGCGCTGCGCTGGGGTGGGTGCTCACGAATGGATGTGTTGTGTGGGGTGGGAGCAAGGTGCGCGGCGCCAGCCCTGCCGATGGCCGCAGTGACGAGTCTACGCAGCGCTGGCTTTCATCAGCGCACCTGCTGTGCTGGCCGCTTGCCTTCCCGACGGGGGGCACCGCATCTCGCTCCGCCGCTGCTCCGCGCAGGCGGGGCGTGGCGGCGCGAGCGGCGCAAGGTGTACAAGCACCTGCGCACGCCCTGGGGGAGACCTTCCGGTTTGGGCCCCAGTCCCGCGGCCGCATCCCACCCGAGCTGCGCGCCCGCATACACCAGCTCAACGCGCTGGACGAGGAGCTGTGGAGGGCGGGGCGGGCGCTGCTGGAGGTGGGTGGGTGGGAGGGGGCAACTGTGTGTGTGTGTGTATGTGTGTGTGTGTGGGGGGGGTGGCCCCGGCAAGTTTGGAGCCTGGCCTGGCGGCCAGGGTGCTGGCAGCGGCTGGTTTGATCCGAGGAAGCCGCCGTGTTGGTGATGCTGGTTCCGCAAATGTTTGGTCCCGCCCGTGTTTGGGCGCCCCCCGTGCAGGCCAAGCTCCAGGAACAGCGCAAGGCAGGCCTGCTGCAGCAGCTGCAGCCTGTGCATCCACGGCAGCACGAGCGCGTCAACGGCACCGCCGCTGCGCGCCGGCGCAAGCTGAGCAGTGTTGGGGACGCGGTGGGCGAGCACAGCCCCGCTGTGCCAGATGCCGGCGCCGACCTGTATGCGGTTGAAGGGCCGGGTGCGGAAGATTCCAAGCGTCCTGGAGCCCCAGAGGAGGCAGCGGCAGGGGGCGGGCAGGCAGCAGCCCTTGAGGGGCAGGCGGCCGCAGCTGCAGGGCAGGCAGCATCGCTACACACGCAGCAGAGTTCTGCGGCTGCAGCAGGCGTGGATGGCGCCGACCCCAGCGGCAGCGACACAGCGCCTGCGACCTCCAACGACACTGCAAGCAGCGCGCCGCCGTCTGATGGCGCGCCCAGCGACACGGTTGTGAACGCAAGCGCGCAGACGCAGCACGACGAACTTTGACCCCGCGCACCGTTGGGATAACTGCATGCTGCTACTGCGTTGTTGCAGTCTTCTACCATTTACTACTATGTACTGTCACAAAAATTATCACTTGTTGCACTGCTTCACTCCCCTTGCTCATTGTGGTGTAGCTGCCATCCGGCACTGCAAAACCTGATGCAGAAAGCACGGGGCACAGGAGGAGGGAAGTGCGGTGCACAGGCTGGGCAAAAGTTTGCATGCAGCGGTGTGACAACAGGGCGGTGGTAGTACAAGGGATCAAGGGCTGGATAGCAACGATTACAGGGTTGTACAAGAGGCGAGATGGGTAGCGCATTTCAAGGCTGGCATGCCCCAAGTCATCACGATGTCAGCTACGGCGCACGTTTGGGCGGTAGTTGGTGGCTGCTTGCAGGTTCGCCCTGTCCTTCTGCAGCTTGCTGATGTCGCGCTGCGCCTTTCGGATGGTGGTGCGCAGGTGGGAGAGGCTGCAGGGGCAGGCGGGGGCTGGGGGCGCGGGTCGGCAACGCACGCCAGGCAGCAGCAGCATTGCACCGCCAGCGCACCGACGTCCAGCCAGGGCGACGTGCAGGCCTGGCACTCACTTGTCCCACAGGCGGTGCAGGCTCTCCCGCTCCTCCGCGATGCTCTGCCGCCAGAACTCGACGTCACGCTCAGCCTCCAGCAGCGACGTGCAGAGCGCGGGCGTCAGGCGCGGGTAGCGCGCCGTGTCGCCCCCTGCGGCCGCGAGCTCCAGGATCTCCCGCCCCTTCGCGCTGTCGGCGTGCGTGGATGCGCGGCCCGTCACGGATGCCAGCAGCGTGGAGAGGTCGTGGCGGCGGTGCGACAGCGTGCGGTCAATGTGGCTCAGGCTGGCCAGCAGCACGTGCGCATTCTTCTCCAGCACCCCGCAGCTGTCCTCCAGCTCGTCCAGGTAGCGCGCCTTGCTGCGCAGCTTGTGGCACACGCTGTCCAGCAGGCAGGCACTGCGTAATGCCGTGGGGTGGTAGGGGCGGTGTGTGTGTGTGTGTGGGGGGGGGGGGGGCGGCGGGGGGGCGGCAAGGCCCTGCATGCTGTGCAGGGTTGCAGAGCTGCCAGCAAGCCACACATGTCTCACATGTACTTGGCCCTCCAGGCACTGTAGCGGGGGTAGTCAGCAGCTTTGCCCTCCCCAAACTCTGTGAAAAAGGCTCGCCGCCACGCAGAGTCAGCTGCCAAGCTTGCCGCCCGCCAGTGCCGCGACACCTGTGCTGCTGCCGCGAGATCTTTGACCTGCAATCAGCACATCTTACTGAGCGACACGTCCAGGGTGTATTGAAAGGCTGGCAGCGTCCAGCGCCACAGTCTGGCGAGCCTCTTCACCTCTAGCTTGTCGAGCACCAGCTCAAGCACATCGGTACTGTCTAGCGCGGGAGGTAGAGGCAGTAGTGTGTAGGGCGGAGGGGCTGCGGGCTTGGACGGCCTAGAGGGCTGATTTCCCCTGCGCGCTGGGAGTCCCGCAAACGCTATCTTGCCAGCCATTGCAGCTTCTCTTGCAAATCCAAGTGAAGTGAGCAGGATTCCGACGGCAAAGGCTCGCAAAGAAGATGGGCCTTGCAAGGGTGGGCGCCGGCGCCCTGATCAGTTGCCTTTCCTGCACCATCCTCTGTACGTCTTCAAGTCCCGTATGCTGTCGCAGCGAAGTGCAAGCTTTTACAATCCTTCACTCCTGCTTGCGCATGGATGCCCACGCCTTGAGCGCCGCCTTCTGCCTGCGGTTGAGCCGCACACGCGGCCGCTGCGCCTTCATTAGCGCCTCCGCATCTGCGGCGCCCTCCGCCAGCCCCTCTGCAATGAGGATGGCCCCCAGCACCGTGGCGCTGCGCCCATGCCCGTGCGCGCAGTGCACCAGCACTGGTCGCCCCGCGGCACGCTGCGCCACTGCCCACTGCACGCCCTGCTCAATTTGGGCGGGGGTGGGTGCGTGCGTGTCCCACACCGCCAAATTCAGGTACGCGGGGCGTCAGCTGCAGCGGCAGCTCGCACGTCACATCCAGGACCGCGGGGTGCACCTGCGGTGGGGGCGGCGGTGGAGGGGGACACACGGTCGCACCTCGGCCGACAGATGTGCCACAGGCCGACTCCAGCAGCAGCCCAGCATGGAACGCTTTCCAATCCCAGGACCCGGCGAGTGACCGGAACTCACAGTGGGTACCAGCTTCTGCTCGCTGGGCCACGCGCCGATGAAGTAGTGAGGCGTGATTTGGTCAAAGCTGGGCTCGGAGCTGAGGCGGCGCTGCAGGCCCAGCTTCATCCTGAGGCCCAGGTGGTACGGCCAAAGCAGCGTGAAGCGCACGGGGTCAATGGTGCCGTCGGGACGCTGCGGGGGAGGAGCGCAGGGTTGAGGCTGAGCCGTCAGCCCTTCCAAACGGTGCCGCCGCCAGTCTATCACGCGTTGCTTGCCCAGGCGCTCACCTTGCCCAGCAGGCTCGTGGTACGCCCTGCCAGGGCCTCGGTCGCCGCTGCGGCCACAAGCATGCCCGAGCCAGAGATGTGCCACAGCACCACAGACACGGGAAGGGGCAGCGTTTGCCGCAGCGCCCACGCTGCCACCCCTGGCAGCGCTGCTATGGCCGCCACCACGCCGCTGATGTGCACGCCCATGACGCGTTCCACGAGCTGCGAATCCACGAACTTCTCCCAAGGTCCCAGGGACCTTTCTCTGCGGTTTGCAGCCTCAATGCCCTGGCGACTGGGAGGCGCAGGGGGCTACGACAGCGCCGGGTGCTAGCAACGATGGTGTGTTTGGTGCTGATAGCGGCCGATGCATACAGCGGGACTCGCATCATTGTGTATGTGTGATGGCTGCCCTTGTACTTCCAAACAGCAGTGAAAATCCTGGCTTTTGTTGCAAGTTCATTGTTGTCAGGACATTGCTTTGTTTTTTCACTTCCTGTACACTCGGCTAGCTGCGGCAGAGCTTCGGGCAGATCGCTTCCACCGACTATGGACTCCTCTATGCGGAAAGAGATGCAAATAAGGGCGAGGATAGAGTCGATGTAAGTGCACATGCACCGAGAAAGTTTTGGAGCAGCAGCACAGCCTGCGCACCGCCCGCTGCCGCCGCTGCCGCGGATGTCCAGGAGGAGTTGAACTGCCTGGCTTGCCCTTCTTGTAGATTCAATAAACGTGAAGACGATTTTGCCACAAAGCAAGATTTTGATGATTACCTGGAGGAGCGGGAGGACATCAGTGAGCAGGCCCATGTGCTGTCGTTGCTGCATGATGCTCTGCGCGCACCTGGCCACAGTGCTGAGCCCTGCCCATTGTCCGGGGATGCAGTTTTCAATATGGTGGAGGGCATTGACATTCAGGACATGGAGCGCAAGGTCGACGAGTACCGACGGCTCAATGCAGACAGCATAGTGCGCAACGAGGCGCTGCGAGCTGAGGAGCTGCGGCAGCGTGCAGCGGCGGCGGAGGAGGGCGCTGGGCATGCGGGCGTCAGCGGCACGGCAGCAGCCTTCCAGGAGGGCGCAGATGCGGAGCCACACCAAGGCATGGAGTACACAGCAGCCCTGCCGGAGGCAGCAGCAGCAGCTCACAGCGTGAGAAGCTGGCTTGGGGAGCAGGGAAGGGTTCCGTGCTTGCTAGTTGGGCTTGCTGTTCCTGGTGGCAGCCGCTCCCCACAACACTGCCCTCCCTGCAGAGCACCAGCACCGGTGCCGCTGGCAGCCGCGGACGCAGACGGCAACCTGCAAGCGGCGGCGGGGCAGCCGACCGGCGAGGCGTGGCTGGCCATGGCGCTGGCCAGCGGCTGGCGGCAGGAGATGCCCAGGCGCAAGGCCCTGGAGCAAGCCTTTGGCTCCGTGCTCGTGTTCTAGCGCTCTCACTGCCGCTGCTGGTGGCGCTGCCCCAGGGGTTGCCCTCGGCGGCTGTAAGCTGACCACTGCCAAAGGGGGTGCGGAAGGCACGCAAACTTACAATCCCCTTGATCAGAAAACACAGCTAGGCATGGCAATCAGGGAGGGGGACAGGTGTCATGCAGCCGGGCTGTGTCTGTCGCGAACGAACAGCCTGACATGCTGACCCAGCACCGCTGCCTCACCGGCGCCGCCCGCCGCCGCTGCCGCTGCTGCGGCCGCTGGAGCTGGCGGTGGAGCGGGAGGAGGTGGAGCCACTGCTGCGGGAGCTGGAGCCACTGCTGGAGGAGGAGGAGCCAGAGGGGGAGCGGGAGCGGCTGCGCCCGACGAGCTGGAGGGCGACGGCGAGCGGCGGCGGGCGGGCTGCGCCCGGGCCGGCGAGCGGCGGCGGGGCGGGCTGCGGCGGGCTGGCGACAGGGAGCGGCGGCGGGGAGGGCTGCGGCGCCGACCGCGGCTGTCGTCGCGCCGCCGCGGCGGCGGCGAGCCGCGGCGCCGGTCCCGGCTGTCGTCCCGCGGCCGGCGCGGCGGGGAGCCCCTCCTCGGCAGCGGGCTGCGCCGCCGTTCCCTGCTGTCATTCCGCCCGCGGCGTGGTGGCGGCGAACGGTGCCGAGGGGGGGTGCGCTGTCGCCTGGGCGGAGACCGGCTGGGGGCCTTCCTTGGGGGCTGGGGCGGCGCTGGCGCCTTCCGTCCTCCTCTCGCCCCTCTCGCAGCCCTGGCGGTGGCGCAGGGGAGCGTGCTTGGCGGGGTGGCGAGGGCGAAGGCGCACGGCGCGGTGGCGAGGGCTGTGGGGCAGCCGCTGCCTGCGCCTGCGCCCGCGGCGGCGATGCCGCCTGCCGCCGCTTGCGGGGCGGGCTGCGGCTGCGGCTGCTGTCGCTGCTGCTGCTGCTGCCGCTGCTGGAGGAGGAGGAGCCGCTGCTCCTGCTGCTGCTCCTGCCCCCGCTCTTGCTGCGGGGGGCGGCTGCCTTGCGCGGGGCGAGCGCGCCGGGCTGCGCCCCCGCCTCCCCGCAGGCACCGCCTCGTCGTCGCTGGCGCCGGGTGGCTGGTAGCGCTCGGGGCCTCGGCCTCGGCGCGGTAATAGCCCTTGCCGCTGTCAAACCGCTTCTGCTCCGCCTGCACGCAGGGAGCAGAGGCAGGCGGGGGAGGTGGGCGGGGAGCAGGGGCTGGCCCTTGGCCCGGCTGCAGCGGCTGCAGGCTGCCAGCCGCCACGGAGGGGCACGCCCACCCACCTCGCGCTCCTTCTCCAGCTGCTTCTCCAGCCGCTTGGCCTCCTTCTCTGCTCGCTTGGCTTCCTTCTCTGCTCGCTTGGCCTCCTTCTCCTCCTCGCGCTTGCGCTTCTTCTCGGCCTTCTCAGCCTCCTTCTTCACCTTTTCTAGCCTGCAGGAGGCAACAAGTTGAGGGGAGCTCGGCCGCGCTGGGAGGGCTGAGCAGCTGTTGCGACTCCGACCCTTCCATCATTGCGCTGCAAAGCGCGCGTCTTGCTGCAGTGTCTCGCACCTGCGCTCGCGATCGCGCTTCTCCTTCTCGGCCCGCTTCTTCTCGCGCTCCTTCTCCGCGATGCGCTCCTGTCGGCGCTGCTCCTGCAGCTCGCGGTCAAACGCCTCCCCCTCCTTCACCTCCGCGCCAAAGCCAAAGGCGCCCCGCAGCCGCTCCATCTGGTCCTGCTTGCGCTGCGCCACAGCGTGCGTTTCGTGGGCCATGCGCTCGCGCGCCGCCGCCGCCAGCTCAGCTCGTCGCTCTTGGCCAGCAGCTCTGTGCGGTAGGCCGCCAGCTTCTCCTCAATCTCCTCCTCAGGCAGCCTGCAGTGCGCAACGCGGGGACCAGGTCAGAGGTCACCCGGTCAAAGGCTGAACAGGACAACACTCTTGATGTTGGTGGCAGCCAAGCGGGGCAGCCAGCCTACCAAGTCTTGCTGCCACAGCAACACATCCATCACAAGCGTGCAGCCCCGCCCCACCCCCCACACCCCCCAGCGCAGGCCTCCGTGGCTCACTCCTCATCCTCCAGCTGCGCCCTCATCGTCTCCACCTCCAGCTCTATCTGGCGCTTGCGGTTGTGTTCCAGGATCTCCTCGTTGGGCTTCTTCTGCACAGGGCCGCGGTCGTCGTCGCGGTCGCGAAACTGGGTTTGAGGTGGCCCCCGCAGGTTGAACCTGTTGGTCTGCACATAGCCGCTGGTACCCGAGCCGCGCACGCTCAGCAGGCCAATGCCTGCAAACCAGGGCCAGCGGGGCAACAGAAGGTGTCAGAACAAAGGCCGACAGGAAAGCAGCGGGTCTATGGCGGACTCTGCGGCGGAGGGGACGCGGCACAGTGGGTGGGTGCGCTCTGCCAGGCGAGGCGCTGGTGCTTCAAGCGATGTATGGCGCTGCTGGGGCGGTCATCGCTCGCATCTCGGGGCCCACAAGGCCGTGCAAACAGGAACCCACGGATGCAGGGTCTCCAGTCGTCCTACACGCCGCACTCACCGTTGTACATATCTGCCGGACGCTAGTGAGAAGTGGTGGCTGTTGCCTGCGCCTCAGGGCGCTGGTGATGCCGCCTGCCCTTCAAGAGGAGCACGACAGACCACCAACGGCACCGTTCAGTGGAAATGCTCAATAATGAGAGGATAGATGCACGACACAGGAGGGGTTTCGTGCAAGAGAGAGCAGGACACAGTGTACCTCGCTCTACAACTTTGCGTGGTCTTCATCGTGCGGTTTCACCGCGCTGGCCCTGATGCATACGCAGACGCATTGCATAGCGGACTGCACATGCCACCCGGGCCTTGACGGCTGATAATACAATCACTTCTCCCTCGATCACGCCATTTTCAGCGAAGCTGATTTGCAGCACCGATGGGGGACGAGGATGGTTTCGTAGGAGCAAAGTTAGATAGAGAAAGGGTGAGGTCGCTGTTGAGCCCCAGTTGAAGGCCGCCCATATTCCGCTCGCTTGTGGCTGATGGGGTCTTTTGATTACGAACAATCAAATTTCTTGTTCTCGACAGAGCCTGATGAGCGCGTAACGGACACCGCCGCTTGGTGGGCATCCACTGCTTGCAGGATACAGGAGGAGACCATGGGTTCAGTGCTGCGGCCTATTCCTTCTTTGGTGACATGGGAGATGCCGATGACGCGCTGGAGGGGCTCTGGAGGTGGGCTCTGAACCTGCTGGCACCGCTCTCGGTTTGTCGGCCCTCCGCTGCTGCTGACGCCGGCGTGCTGTCCTGTTGCTGGCTTGCAGGAGGGCCTGGAGGCACCCCCGAGGAGGAGCTGCCGGAGCCCGACCTGCTGCTGGATGCGGACGAGGACCTGTCCTACGCCAGCATGCTTGCCGCGGCGCTCGACGGCGGCGCCAGCGACCGGCTCCAGCACGGCCTGGAGGGAGCGGGCGGTGCGGCAGCAGCCCCTCCACCCCCAGCAGCGCGGCAGCTGGCGGCTCGCTGTTCCAGGACTTTGACGTGTCTGCTGACCTGGCGGGCCCCACGCCGCTGCGCCCTGCCGGGAAGCATTGCGCTGGGAGGGCTGCTGGCGGCCGGCACGCCCGGCTCGCCATTCGGCTCCGCCCCAGCAGCAGCCCCTTTGGCGGGTTCGGCTCCGCGGGGGTATGCCGCCGCCGCAGCAGCACCAGGCGCCGCTGCAGGATGCAGCCATCATGTCGATGGGAGGGGCGGCGCCGCCCGGTGGTTGCCTCGCTGCCGGGACCGGGGCCCAGCCCGCTGGGAGGCCCGCTTGGAGGCCCGGTGAGCCACTGCTGCGCCCCGCTGCTGCGCAGGAACACGCTGCAGCCCGCGCCAGGCAGCCGGCACAATGCTCCGGTCTGCTGACCTGACTTACCGGCTGACCGGGCCGCGCTGTGCCTGCTGCCCACGCCCTGCCCCTGCAGCGCCCCCTGACGGCTCAGGAGCTCGAGGCCCAACTGCTGGGCGGCAGCGCTGGCGGCCGGCAGGCGGGGCCCTTGCATGGCCCGCCTGGCCACATGCCGCCGCCGCCGCCGTTCCACATCGGCATGCCGTCCCCAGGCATGCTGGCCGCGCAGCACAACGGCTTCCCGCACCCGCAGCCGCCCATGGGCCCGCCGCCGGGCTACGGCATGCCGCCGCCGCCAGGCTACGGCCCACCCCGGGGCACCCGGCATGCAGGGAGGGCCGCCGCCAGGGCAGCCCGGCCCCGCGCAGGGAGGGCCGCCGCCGCCGCCGCACTTCAGCCCCGGCGCCGCCTTCCCGCCCATGGCTGGCAGCCGGCCGCCGCCGCGACCCATCCCCATGCAGCAGCCCGGCATGTTTGCTGGACCGCCCGACGGCCAGGGCCCGCCGCCGCCGCCTGGCTACGGCCCCCTTCCGCCGCACATGCAGCAGCAGCAGCAGCAGCACTTGAGCGGCGGCCCGCGCCCGCCGCCCCACGGCTTCCCACCGCACGTGCGGCCGGGCCCCTCGCCCCGCCCCTGGGGCCCGCGGCCGCCGCCTGGCGCCCCCACGCCCCCACGGCCCCCACCCACCCCGCCCGCCTCACCACCAGCCAGCGGGCGCTGCTGCGCCGCAGGTCACCCTGGCTCAGCGCCTGCGTGCGCTGGACCTGGGCGAGCGGCAGGAGGAGGTGCGGCGCCGCCCGCTGCTGCGCCGCCGCTTCTCCAGCGCCTACATGGACCACGAGGAGATTGAGCACATCCTGGCCATACAGGTGGGTGCACGGGTGTGCTGTCCCCCGTGTGCTTGCTGGCAGTTGTGGTGTTGTTTTTTAGGAAGGGGGAGGGGGCGAGGTGGGCATGTCTGGCCTGAAGGGGGCATACTAGCATACATTGGGTGGGAGCGCGTGGCAGCCATGGCTGTCGCCTCCGTAGCTGTCTACACGGAAGGGGCCCACAGCCGCCCCCTGCCCTGGCTGGTCTCGCGGCAGCCTGGTGTGGCCCCCGCCCTGCACCCCTCCTCGCCCACGCTCAGCGTGCTGCGCGCGGCTCGCCCCCGCCCCCCCGCCCCGCAGTGGCGCGCGCTGCACACCTCCAGCCCCTACCTGGAGGACTACTACTACCAGGCCTTCCTCTACAAGTACTACGGCAGGAGGAACAGGAGGAGCTTCGCGCCGGAGTCGGGTGGGGGCTGGGGTGGTGGGGGCGGGGGTGGGCGCGTGTGGAGGGTGAACAGGGCGCCCGTGGCCGAGACGCTGGTGAGAGGCCGGCTCAGCACAGCTGCCGTCTGCTGCTTTCAGCAAAGCTTCTTGAGCGGAACGCAAGCGCTGCCTGTCGCCCATGGGGAGGGCTGCACTGCGCTGACGCCCCCCCCCCGCCTGCCACGCGTGCGCAGTGCGCGAGCTGGCGCCCACCGAGAAGGTGGCCCCGGACGAGGTGGCCTTTGTGCGGGTGGAGGGCCTGGGCCGCCTCCCCTTCTCCAACATCCGCAGGTGGGCGGCCCGCGGCTGCGCGGCAGCTGCTGGCCACCTGCAGACCCGCTGCGCATGGCATGCACAGCGACCCCCGTCTGTTTCCGTCGTGTTTTCGCTGTTGTTGAGTCGCCGTGCTGCCCTCGCTTCGCCTTCAGGCCCCGCCCCCTCATGGACGTCGCCCCCGAAGACCTGCGTCGCAAGGAGGGGGAGGGCGAGGACGAGGGCGAGCCGGCGGCGCCGCCACCGCCGCCTCGCGCCGCCTGGACCAGGAGCCCGCGCTGGCTGCCCGCATCATGCTGGAGGACTGCATGTGCCTGCTGCTGGACGTCACAGACATCGACCAGATCTTCGTGGCGGCGGCAGGGGTGAGCTGAGCGCGGCTGCGGGCGCTGCAACCCTGCCCTCCCTCCCGCCGTCGCTCCCTCGCGGCTGGCAGCCGCACCATGCGCTGCAGCCTGCGGGCCTGGCTGCTCGGGCGGCCAGCCGTGTTTGCGGGATCAGCAGCGAGGGGCTGAGCGGCTCCCCCTCCGCCCCGCCGCAGGGCCTGTTGAGAACGAGGGCGCGCTGCTGACGAGGCGCTCGCTGCTGATGGACGGCCTCGCCGCCTCGCTGCGCCTGCCAGAGGTGCCCGCGGTGCCGCCGCCCACCCCGGGCGGCGGCGGCGGCGGCGGCGAGGTTGGCGACGGCGTCTTCCTGCGCCTCATGGCTTTGCCCAAGGGCAAGAAGCTGCTGGCCCGCGCGCTACGGCTGGCCTACCCCGCACCCGAGGCCAGCCAGGCGGCGGCGCAGCGCGCGGGCCCCGCCCACGGGCATCAACCCGTTCTGCGCCCCAACCTGCGGGTGGTGTGGGCCGCGCTGCGCTCGCTGCGCTTCCTCTTTGGCGGCCTGCCCGGCGCGGAGGACGCCGCCGCCGCGTCCGCGGTGGCAGCAGCCGCCGCCGAGGTGCTGCGCCGCCTGCACAGCGCCGCCGACGCGGCGGCAGACTGCCTGGCGGCGGTGCTGGCTGGCGACTTGGACGGCGCTCCCAGGCTGCATGACCAGCCAGACGCGGTGCTGCTGCCGCTGTACGCGCCGGGTGAGGCCGTCGGCGCCAGGGCCGAGCTCCTTCCAGCGCGCCCTAGCGGCAGTCGCTGCATGCAGCCGCGGACGCCCTGTCAACCCACCCACATGCATGCTCTGTCGTCCCCACCCGCAGGTGCTAATGCCCAGGACGCGCAGCGCCCTGGCTGGCCGATGTGCTGGTCGCGCTGCTGCAGCGTGCAGCTGAGCTGGACCTGCTGCCCGCCGCGTCGCCGGGGGAGGAGGCGGCGGCCGCTGCCGCAGCATGGCGGGCCGCGCTGCCCCGCCTCGCCGCGTTGGTGGAGCGGCATGTGGGCGCTGCGGGAGGCATTCCTGGCAGGCGTTGCGATGGGCGAGGCGGAGGCGGCGGCCGAGGTGCGGGCGCTGGTCCCCGTCAGCCTCGTGCGCGTGCTGCTGCCGCACTGCTCCCCCGACCAGGCTGGCAGCCTGCGCGGGCACCTGCGGGAGGTGGGCGTCTAACCCTGGCCAGCCGTTGGCAGCCCTTGCGCCGCCTGCTCCAGCTGTGGCTGCGCCTTTGGCGGAGCCACAGCGGAACCAGGCGGCTGCGTGCCAAGCGCTCCTTCCACTGCTTGCTCTGACTGGCAGGGCGGCCCGGTTTTGAGCGGCCAGCCCTGCCAGCTTCCCCTTCCCTCTGCTGCTGCACACGCCTTCCGGTTCTCAGTTGACTGTTTCAACCATTAAATGTCCTGTCCTCTGCGTATGATAACTCACAGCCTCACAGAATACTGATATGCTGTACGTTGATGAAGGGGTAAAACAGGTGACGAGAGCCGCGGCGGGGGCATGGTCGACTTCACGCGCGTTGTGCACGCCGCCGTCGAGGCCTGGCAGATGCCGCCTCCTCCTCGCTGTCCTCCCCGCCTGCCTGTGAGGCAGGCGCCTGCTGCTGCTGCTGCTCCTGCTTGCGTTGCACGGCTGGTGCTGCGCCCGCCCCGCCTGCTCTGGCGCGCGCATCAGCGGCCCGCTCCTCCGCGTGCTGCGTCGCCGCCTGGTCCATGTCAGACTGGGTTGCATTCATTGCCAGCTTGCGCATGGCTAGAACCCATACGACCATCAGCCCTAGGCCCACCTGCATCCAACATGCACGGGGCGGTGGGATGGGTGGCAGGCGGCAGCAGCGGCGGCAGCAACAAGGAACGCAGGAAAGTCTCTGTCGTGCATTGCGGTTGATATTGGCAGCTTCCAGTGGCAGTTTGCGCTTCGTCCAGCACGCATGCGACTGCAATTACCTTGGGATGCAAAAACTCCTGAAGCCACCACAAGCCGATGCCCACGCTAAAGAGCGCCAAAAACGACGCCCACCTACTCGCCATGTTTGCAAATGCCGATGGACCCGAACAGCTTGTGCGCAGGGCTTGCACCTTAGCAAGGAGAGTGCAGGCACTTTACAAACGTTCCAGCTAACGCTGGATCAGCCGTTTAAATTGAGTTTGTAGCATTCACGATTGTCAGCAGTGAATCAAGAGGGCGATAACAGGTCTAATGCTCGTGTAAGATGCTGGGCGCTCACTTCCCTCCCTGGCTGAATGGTCTACCCAGCTCCCTGTTGATGCCCTGCCGCATCTCTTCATACGTCCTGTAGCCTGTGACCGGCAGCATCACCTCCTCCCACTTCTCCTGGATGGCCTGCCGCAGCTCCGGAGTGAGCTGCTCCTTGTTGCGCCCCTGCCGCCCCTCCCGCACTTTGCGGTTCTGAAGCCCCGCGTCGCGTGGCCGCCCGCAGAACTCGTTGCGCGCAAGCTTCAGCATGTGTTCATCGTACCTGCGCGCAAGAGGAGGCACAGCAAGAAGAACAGCCCGGTTGAACACCATGCGTGCCAACGCTCATGCTATGAGCCGGGCCTCAACTGCCGGCCAGCTAGTGTGCATGCGTCGCACTTGGCGGGGAACTGCTTCATGTAGCCGATCGTGGAACGCTCCACCGCCAACGACTGCAGCTCTGCAACATGTGGGAATGGGGTTGGGGGACAGCAAAGGACGGGGGACGGCCAGGGCAGTGCGGCAAGGCAACAGGTGGGAGCGCCCCTTGCAGCCTGGCAATCAGTCCTTGCGGCCCTGGCTGCCGCCTGTTTGCTTGCCTGGGTCATCGGCCCCCATGCCCGTGAACTCGGCAATCAGCTTCACGGCGGCGGGCAGGTCCTCCTGCAGATCCTCGTAGTGCAGCCACAGCAGGGAGGGGTCGCTCCTGTTTCGGTGTGGGGGGGGGACAGCGGCAAGTTGGGGTCCTGTGGGGATGCCTTTCACGCTCGCCCGCCTGCCCCGCTGCGTGTTTGCATGGAAGCCAGCCCCGAGCAGAACTGGCGGTTTGGTGGCAAAGGGCCGGTAGCAACCCCCGCCCCCTCCTTCCCCGCCCCCGCACGCGCCTGAGCGGGTACCATGAGGCCATGTTGTGCCAGTGGCTGGCGTTCACCAGGGGGAGGGCGGGCGCCGCGGCGCAGCCAAAAGTGCACGAGGAAGTCGCGCATGGAGATGTCGCCCTCGTCAAACATCCAGCCCTGCAGGGGGTGCACGGCGCGGGCGCGGTGGGGTGGGCCCACAAGGCAGGACAGCCACCTGGCCAGGCTGGGCTGCAGGCCGCTCCGCTGCGAGAAGAGCATGAAGTTGGGTGGGCCGGGCGCTGTGCCATGCCTGGAGGAAGTAGAAGAAGGAGGGCCCAGCCTCCAGCGGGTCGCGTGTAATGAAGATGTACTTGCCGGCGCCCTGCAGGCAGCAGGACAGGCAGCGGCGGCACGCAACACGTCGGCTGGACCGAGCGTGCGCTCGGCTGCTGGGCCGGCTGGCGCTGCGGGGCTGCTGGTGCAACCCAAGCAAGGCGCCGCGCCTTGGGGCAGTGCGGCCGCCAGAAGTGCGTCTTGTAGACGCGCGGGCGCCAGCCGTCCTGCGCCCCCATGTCGCGCATGCCGTAGTCCCAGGCCATTTCGATGCAGGGGATGACCTGGCGGGGGGCGGGCGCGCAGCCAGCGTCGGCGGCCACGTCACGCAGCCCGGCACATGCAAGGTTCCACCCAAACAGCAGATGCAAGGCCAGTGTTCGTTGTCATCCCTGTTCGACCCACCAGGTTGATCTCTTCAAAGCTCATGTCGCCCCGTGCCCGCAGCATATGCACAATCTGAGTCAACGGAAGGGGGGCACCGGGGGCGGGGGGGGGGGCGGTGGCATGCGCAGACAGGATCAATTGAGAACAAATGAGATTGGGTGTTTGCTGAGGATGGCACATCAACAAGCGGATGCAACTGGCCCTAAACACGCTACGCTCCAACTAGCGCTGCACCTGTCCAGCCTCACCTGGCACAGCCAGGTGGTGCCGCACCTGCAGGGAGGCAGGAGGCGGCAGGCCGGTGCGCCTTCTCAGCAGCCCGGACAGGCATGCGGCAGGACCTGCCAAGTTCTACTTCCACCATGCCATCCATGAGCCACCAGGCGGCTGCCTTACTTGGGCGGAGACACCAGCATGATGTCTTGGGGGTGACTGCCAGGTTGGCGCCCGCCAGCCGCCCCTCGGCCGTCTCCAGGTTTGCATTGGCGGCATCCATGGCGCGCACCTTGGCCACCACCTCCTCACAATCTGCCGCCGACAGGTCTGCTGGCATTGTCTTGCTTGCACCCTGGTCTATGTATCAGATAGCAGCACCAGCGACTCGCTGCTGTCGTCAGGGCGCCGCCACCGCCAGCGGAGCTACAGTGGGCGCCTGTGCCTGTCCACTGCTCCTGCCGGGGGTGAAGGTGTACGCCTTTCAAGGAGTTCGAAGGAGGATGTAACGCAAAGATGGAGGCGGCGGCTGAATATGAGAACCAACCTGAAGCACAAGGTGCCCAGAAACTGGCGATCAGCAGGATTATTGGAAGATGATCTGCAATGTGTGCAATGCGCCTGACGAAAGGCGCGCAAGATCCATCAGGCGTGCAGGCAGGACGCCAGCTCAGCAACTATCCCCAAGAAGTCTGGCTCTCACATCGCTTTGCATAGAATCGAGATTCCAGCTGTCGCGATGGTAGACGACGATGAAAGCTTCGTTGCGATGGCCCAGGCGGAGGGGCTCCCAATGTGCACTCAGGTTGGGCTTAGAAGCGGTGATTCAAGGTGTCAGGCATGGCTACATGATACGTAGTCCTGTGGTCGTCGGTTGGGATGGGGCGGGACAGCCCCGGCTCGTTGAACCGCCGGTGACGGCACGCCGCCCGGCTCCAGCTCAACAAGCGTCCCTGCTCAGCGGCTGGCTCGCTGTGGGTTCCCATGCCCACGCCCATGCAGTTGTGGGGGTGGAATTGGAGGAGGCACCAGTGGCGATGGGGCTGAGCCCCAAGGGCCAGCTGCTGGCGGTCGGCACGGTGGACGACGTCATCACCAGTGAGCCCGGCCCCCACACTCCTTTGAAAGACTGCATGCGCGCCCGCTGTGCGCAGCCAAGCCGCGACTGACTCGTAGCGCCGTGCGCCTGGTGCCCACAGTTCTGGATGTGGGCAGCGGCAAGGTGGCGCACACGCTGGCGGGGCACGACGGCGGTACCAACGGCCTGGCCTTCCTGTCTGGCAACAGCCTGGCCAGCGTGGGAGAGGACGGGCGTGCCCGCCTGTGGAACGTCGCCCGCGCCACCTGCCTGCATGAGCTGGCGGTGGATGCAGAAGGGGCGGACAGGCGCGTGTGCCGGCAGCAGCCCTGCACCTGTCGGGCAGGGGCGCTGCTGTGTTGTCTGGCGGGCCAGCGCCCGCTGCCTTGACCCACGTGCTGCGACGCGTTCCCTCTCGTGCCTTGTCGCTGCAGCACGGGGCGCGGCAGGCACAGCGTGAACCATCTGGCCGTGGCCCCTGGGGGCAAGGCCTTTGCCTGCGCCGCCGGCAGGCTGGTCAACATCTTCACGCTGGGCGACGGCGCGCAGCAGGCGCCCGCGCAGCTGGTGCTGGGCCCCCTGGACAGCACGGTGAGGGCTCGCACCGCCACGCGCCACCTTCCTTCCGGCTGCCAGCGCTCGGAGCCGCCGCCCGGCATTCCATCCCGTGCGATGGTCCCCTCTTAGCCCGTTGCCCCTCTGCGCCCGCCCCACCCAGGTGGAGTCCTTGCGGTACGACCGCCGCGGCCGCCTGCTGGCCAGCTACAACGGCGGCGTGAGCCTGTGGGACCTGACGCGGCCGGCCGACGCCAAGCGCGAGCTGGCGCTGCCCTACCCGGGCGCCTGCCTGTGCGCGGACGCCACCCCTGACGGCGCCTACATCGTGGCCGGGTGCCACGACTCCACGGTGCACATCTTCCACCTGGCGGGGCAGCGGGACGGCGGCGTGGAGCTGCAGGTGGGCGCCCGGCTGCCTCGTCGCAGCCGGCAGGGGGCTCTCTGGACCGTGCTGCAGCCACGGGAGAGGCCTGTCCTTTGCAGGTACCTGAGGGCTGCCTGGTTGCAGCAGTGCCCAGAAGTTGCCCCATGCCAGCGCCCCCAGCGGTCCAGCATGCCCCGCACGCCCCCTGCCGCGCCGCGCTGCGCAGGAGATGACGTGCGGCGGGTACGACAGCAAAGTCACGGCGGTGGACTTCAACCCGCGGGGCGACCGTATGGCTTCCGCAGGCGGGTTGTGTGGGCATCAACACCATCCAGAACGTCTCGGCGTCCTCCGTTTATGTTTCTATGTCGGGCTGGGGCTGGGGCCGTGACTTTCACCCAGCATGCGCTCGCCGCGCGCTCCCTGTGCTGCGGGAGGTGTGGGTGGCCTGGCATGCTGGTGGTGCCCCGATGCATGAGCAAGGCCTGCCAGCGCCGCCTCGACCGCAGGCGGCGACAAGAACACGGTGTGGAACTTCAGCGGCAGCGGCCCCACAGGCACGACGCCCGCCCTGACGGTGGGCCACCGTGCCGTCATCACCTGCCAGGCGTGGCAGCCGGACGGCGAGGGCTGGCTGGCCACCGCGGGCAGGGATGGGCGGATGATGGTTTACGACACGCTCGCTGTGCTGCCCACGAAGGGCGACAACGCACCCTCCCTCTGCCAGCCGGGCGCCCTGGCCGTCACAGACGGTGAGCCGCGGCGGTGTCGCAGAGGCGCCTGCGCCTGCAGGGCTGGCAAGCCCGTCGGCGCTTCCCCTTGCAGCTGCGTGTCAGGCAGGCCCGGGCCAGCCAGCCTGCCCAGCGCCGCCCTTCTTCAAGCTTGTTCAACCCGCAGGAGACGAGGCGACGGCGCTGGTGTTTGGGTGCAACGGCCTTCTGTACACGGGGCACATCAGCGGCATGGTGCGGGCGTGGGAACTTCCCGTGGCGGACAGCAGCGACGACGAGGAAGGGGGCCCCTGCCAGCTGCTGGGCTGCAGAACGAAGGTGGCACGGTGGGCTGAGCATCGGCAGGTGGCTACTGATGTTGCCGTTGCTGTTGTTCTTGGCCTGTAAACACTTGTCGCCAAATCAATGAATCAGTTCATGCAGGCCCCCTTTCGTGAGGTACCTGTTCAATGGGGCCGAGTCAAACCTCCACCTGCAGCCGTGGCGAGGCTGCCGCCGTGACGTGGCGGCCGCCTCCGCTGGCCCAAGTGTTGCAATGTCAAGACTGCTTACAAGAGAATGGATCATTTTGCGCATTACACGCTGGATACGGCACTAGGGTGAGCGACAGAGGAACAGGAACACAGTCGGATGGTCAGCGTGGACGAGCGTGCGGATGGCTTGCAGACGCCGATGAAGAAGCCAGTTTGGTTGGACAGCGATCCAGGGTGCGCCCGATCGTCGAAATTGGGGGCAAGGAGGCCGGCACAAGCTCGCCTCCAGCGGCGGCAGCTTCTGCGAGTCACCCGCCTCGGCAACTTTTACGAAGCCTGCCCTGCTTGCAGGCATGACGATGCCATGGCGCTCATCCTTGCAGGCCACAGCCCAGCGCTGCACCTGCTTGGGGTCAGCACGGTGGCCGGCAACCAGACGGTGGAGAAGGTGACGGACAACGCGCTGCGGGTGCTGGCGGCGGCGGGCCTGCAGCATGTGGAGGTGGTGCAGGGCGCCGCTCGCCCGCTGCTGCGCCCGCCCCCTGCTGTGCGCTGAAATCCACGGCGAGAGCGGGCTGGACGGGCCGCTGGGCGGGCCGGTGCTGCCGCCTGCGCCGCACGCCGCGCTGCCCGGCAAGGCGCCCGTCGTCATGTTTGAGCGCATCTGCGCCGCGCACCGCCAGCTTGCAGCGGCCGGCGGACAGCAGCGGGTGCACCTGGTGGCCACTGCTGCCTTGACCAACGTGGCGCTGCTGCTGGCGGTTTACCCGGAAGTGAAGGAAATGATCGAGGTGGGGTTGTGGGTGGCGGCAGGGGCGTGCGGGTGGAGAGATGGGCGAGCTGCGGGTGTTGATCGTGGGTGGCGCATGTCTCTAGCAGTTCTCATGCCTTTTGGTGGCTCGGACCTCCCTCCGCGTGCCTCATCAGGCCACACTGCAAGCACAGGCGGCCCTCCTTGTGCTGCCGGCGCCCTGTGCAGCTGACCATCATGGGCGGCTGCCTGGGGGTGGGCAACACGGGGCCGGTGATGGAGTTCAACATCCAGGTGGGCTGGGGGGCTGGCAGCGCGGGCGGGCACCGCGGGACGTGCGGCCTTGGCTGGACCCGCGGCCGACGCCCGGCCTGAGGCTCACAGGTGCCTGAGGTGTGCCAGCGGTGCCCCTCCTGTCCAAACATAAACTAACTAAGAACTGGAACCCAACAAACTACCGAAAAACAACAACCACCACCCAAACTGGCGGCCCAGCAGGTGGACCCTGAGGCCGCCCGCATCGTGTTTGAGAGCGGCGTCAGGCTCGCCATGGTGCCGCTGGAGGTGCGCGCCGGCCTGCGCTCACGCTGCGCACGCTGCCCAGCACCCGCCTGGCAGCAGTGCCGCGAGGGCGGTCGTGCGCCTGAGCCCTGCTTTACTGCTCTGCCTGCGCGGCGCTGCGCAGGTCACCCACACGGCGCTGGTGACTACCAGCGTGCTGCAGCGCGTGCGCACGCATCAGCCCTCCCCTTCCTGCAACTCATCACCAACCTCCTCATGTACTTTGCGGACACATACCTGACGGGTGGGTTCATGGGTTGCTGGGGAGGGGAGGGGGCATCCCGCCAGCCCTGGCCAGGCTGGTGGGACCCACCGCATCCAGAGCAGGGTGCAAGCAGCCGCTGAGCGGAGCAGGCGCAGCCGTGCTGCTCCGAGGCTGCTCCGAGGCCTCCCAGGCCCCCCAGCCCCGCAAGACGGGCACATCCCCGCACCCCACCTGCCCACCACCCAGTGTTCAAGATGAGGGACCCCCGCTGCACGACCCCTGCGCCGTGGCCTACGTCATCGCGCCGCACCTCTTCCAGGCAAGGCGGATGGCAAGCCAGCAGGCTGCCCAGCTTAGTGAGCCGCCATGTGGGCTCCCCAAGCCTAGGAACCCAACCCCACTCTTGTTGAGACGGGAACGCAGCCACATGCCCCCCCCCCCCCCCTGCACACCCTCCCAAGCAGGTGCAGCGCATGCGTGTGGACGTGGAAACGGCTTCGCCGCTATCGGCAGGACAGACGGTCTGTGACGTGTGGGGGCAGAGCGCTGCGCCCAAGAACTGCGGCGTGTGCATGGTGGGCAGCCCGCAGCACGGTCGGGTTCCTGCATCGGCCGCCGCCCCCTCGCTGCCTCCCATTTTGAGCAGCCGCGCATGGTTCATTGCTTGCTGGCATCAGGGATGCATCCTGCCAGCAAGCCAAACGCTTGTGCTGCGCTGGCGCAGGAGATGGACGCTGCGCGGTTCTGGGACCTCCTCATCGACGCTGTGCACGCCGCGGACCAGCGCTCGCCGCTCAACAGCGCGGGTGGCGCTGGCAGCGTGACCCCCGGGCATATAAGCCTCGCGTGCATCCTGGCTTGCAGCCACTGTAGCAAAAGGCGGTTACATGCGTATGCACCGCACACCGGCAAGGTGGCAGCTGGGCTGGGTCGAGCACCGCCGGGCCCTTCCCCGCCCATCAGGCTGCCTCCTTCCTGGACCTCCGCGACGGCCGCGTGGAAAACGTCTGCACAGGCCTGCCCACCAGCTCCGCCTGCTGCGGCGCCTGCTGCTGCGCGGCCGCCAGGTCGGGCAGCCCCACCAGCCGCTTCACCGCTGGCACCTTGAGCACGCTGGTCTGCAGCAGCGAGAACATGTTGCTGGCTGCGGGCAGGGGGGCACGGGGGGCGGGGTGATGGGATGCATGCATGGCAGAGTCGCAGGCCACGGCCAGTGCCAGGCAGGGCAGGGCGTGGCGCCGCGCTCCCCACCCGTCCAGTACATGAAGACGGAGGAGGGCATGGAGGCGGAGAGCAGGGGCACCACCAGGGCCAGCAAGCGCATCACCGTCTTCATGCGCTTCTGCATCTCTGCAGGCTGCGGCACGGCGTCGGGGGGTGGGGGGTGGGTGAGGAGGCGCTGCAGCACGCGCCAAGGCCGTCCCCCCCCAGCCGCATGGCACCGCACGATACGGCGCTGCAGCACTGGGTTGGGCGCTGGGTGCAGGGAGCGGCAGCAGGCTGAGCGCTGGGGGCTGGCAGCGCGCGCACCTGGCCCTGCATGCCGTCTGCCGCCCCCAGCTCCACAGTCAGAAGGAAGGTGGCCCCCGCCAGCACGGGCAGCAGGTAGGTGGGGTCAGCAACCGTCAGGTCGGTGAACCAAAGCGCGCCGCCCTCGGTCATGGAAGGCACCTGCAGCGGGCCAGGCAGTCGCGGCTGGGGTTGCGCCACGCCCGGGATGCACCACGGCCAGGCCCGCCCCTCCTGCTGCGATGAGCGGGCAGCAGGGGCCGCCCACAGCGGCGGCGGCGGCGGGTCAACTCCCCCTCCCCCACAAGGCAAGCCCCGCCGTCCACCTTGTGAGCCGCGAAGCCGCGCAGGGCTGAGAAGAAGCCGATGAAGATGGGGGCCTGCACAAAGATGCCCATCAGCGACTTGGCCGGGTTGCAGTTGTACTTCTTCCACACTGCCAGGATGCGCTGCTGGTGCTCCAGCTGGATTACCAGGGGGAGAGGGAGGATGGGGAGGGGCAGAGGGCAAGCCTCAGATGTAAGACGAGCCGTACCGCGCACGTTGGCCAGGGTGCAAGGCACGCGTCAGCGGCCACCGGGCGGGCAGCCCGCGCTCACCGCCGCCTCGGTGTTGCCGCGCGCCTGCTCCTCCTTGAAGAAGCGCATCAGCTCCTCCATCTCGGGGCGGGCCTGGGGGAAAACGAGCCACGCAGGATCGGCGCGCCTACGCAGCAACCTTGACCCGCCGCTGCCAGCAGCCAAACCAGCCAGCAGGGGCACGCGGGGCGGCGGTCCGCCTCTGCCACCCATGGCTGCACCCGCTCGCCACCCCCCGCCCCACCTGCGACATGCGGTACGTGTTCTTGACCTGGGCCAGCATGAGGGGTAGGGTGCCCACGCGCATGGCGCAGGTGGCGGCCATGATCGACTGCCACCACTCCAGCCCCAGCATGCCGTGCATCCCGACCAGCAGCGACTGGACCAGGCGCGTCACGATCCACGAGTCCTCCCGCGCAGCTTGCAGCGCGTCATCCTCAGCACCCGCCGCCGCCGCAATGATGGCTGAGGCTGTGAAGAGGTCGGCCACGCCGGGGGCGCCTGCCGCCCCTGCAAGGCCGCCGCTGCCAGCGTCTGCCGCTGCTGCTGCCAGGGTGCTGCCGCTGCTGCTGGTGTCCATACCTGCCTGCGCTGCTGATGCGTTACTGAACCCAAAGTCCTCACCCGCCGCTGCCATGTCTGGCTGCTGCTGCTGCTGCTGCTGCTCCTCGCTGCTCTTCTTGCTGCGGCCGGGCCAAAAGCTCAGGTGGCGCACTGACATGTGATGTGGCGTCTGCCATGCGTTGCCCTGTCTGCCTCTTTGGTCGCCGCCCCCGTCGCAATGCTGCCAATGGCCGAGCAGCTGCAAACTGCTGCGGATTGGGGGCCCCAGGCGGGGCCGCCGCTATCTGCTGCCGCTGCCGCCAGCTGAGGCCCCAACCGTGACAACAGCGTGGCGCTGCGCCTTAGAAGCATAACTTACAATCTTGATGGTATGCAACTCGTTCAAATTGTCCAGTAGTGCTGCAAATTGAAACCCTGTTGGTTCGCAGAAGAGCAGCGACCTGCCGGCGCTGGGGGCAGTTCAACTTGACAAGAGCCACGCAATACAGCGAAACAGAGATCAGCGACAGAGAGGGCGGTTTGGGTTCGGACTTGCTGCGGGCCAGAGGCCCCTGGTGGAACCTGTGACCCAGGCAGCCACGGCATGCGTGGGCCTTAGGCCGGCAGTGAGCCTGACTCCGTCCTTTCGCATCGACCTAACCCGTTTAGGTAAGAAGTGCAGCCCACCGTGCGCAACGGGGAGGGGCATGGCAGCATGGTGGTGGGGGCCGGCAGGACATTCTGGGGGCTCCACACGATACATACACATCACCACGGATCAGTCAGAACAGCGTAACAGCTACAGGCACCAAGATGGCTGGGGCCGCAGCAGTGGCGCCCGGCAATCCCGCCGCATGGAGTGCCTTGAGGCGTTGTCTCGGGCGACACAGCGCCGGTGACTGCGGCGACGTAGCAGCGACGCGAGGGCCGGCCGATGACGGCCGCAAGCAGCGACGCCAGCCGGGCGGTCGTGGGCAGTAGGCACCGGTGTTCCTGCCCGCGTCTGAGCAGGTGCACAGGGCAGCATCGCTCTCTGGCTCACGAGCCTGGCTTGCATGCGCGCAGGTTGACACAGGAGCGGCACCATGGCGTCCAAGCGCAAGGGCGGCGTCGGCGGCAACAAGTTCCGCATGACGCTCGGCCTGCCGGTGGCCGCGGTCATGAACTGCGCGGACAACAGCGGCGCCAAGAACCTGTACATCATCTCCGTGCACGGCTGGGGCGCGCGTCTGAACCGCCTGCCCGCAGCTGCCCCCGGCGACATGGTGATGGCCACCGTGAAGAAGGGCAAGCCCGACCTGCGCAAGAAGGGTGAGCGGCGCGCGGCCAAATATGGACGGCCCGCCGCAGGGCTGGCTGCCTCTGTATCACTCAAATTGCAGCCTGGCCAGAACCAGCGACGGGAGCAGCCAGCGACAGAGGGTGCAACGCCCAGCCTGTGCAGCCTGGGCACATGAGCAGACGGCTGGGCTGCAGAATTTGTCGCTCCACCGTCCACGACAGCATTAGAACTGTCCCGAGCACACCAACAGCTGCAGCACTTGGAGGCACGCACAGCACCAATGCAGACATGCGCAGCCCGCAGCAGCAGCAACGGCGCCCCATCCTGCCGCCGCCTGTATGAGTGACGCGTCGCCCCACCCTTGCGCCCGCTTGCAGTGATGCCCGCGATTGTGGTGCGGCAGCGCAAGGCGTTCCGGCGGAAGGACGGCACCTACATCTACTTTGAGGACAACGCCGGCGTGATTGTCAACACCAAGGGCGAGATGAAGGGTGAGCGACGGCTGGCGGCACTGCCGGCCGTTCTGGGCGGGGTGGCGCGGGGGGCGCGCCTGCACAGGAGAGAGGTGCAGATGATGGCATGCAGGCCAATCGGCAGCAGCTGTGGCTGTTGTGAAACCTCGTTCTGGAGAGATGGGGCCTGGAGCCCGGCATGCAGTCAACCCTGCCCTCCCTGCACCCCGCTCATTGCAGGCTCTGCAATCACCGGCCCTGTGGCCAAGGAGTGCGCGGATCTGTGGCCGCGTGTGGCAGCAGCTGCCAACACCATCGTTTAAGCAGCCACCCCCTCCCTTGCTGTTGCATGCCGCGTGGAAAGCTGTGGCATGTAATCCTCCACTAGCCGCATCATGGTGCAGCTGCAAGCATGGCAAGAGGTGTCTTACAGCAAGCGATTGAAGCTGGGAGACGCAGCGCAAGCATGAAGGGTATGTGTTAGCATGAGACGGCCTGGGAGCGTACATTTTGGTGGCATGCAAGATACATTCAGCAGCGAGGTACAGATGTGCGGCACAGCACATACAGCAGGGGTGCAAGCAGGGAAAGCGAGAGCAGCCCGGCTGGAGCTCGGTGCAGATTGCAAACAGCATGCCAGCCATTATGTCGCAACAACGCGCGGCTGCCGCTTCTTGGGCCCCTCCTCGCCAGGCCACTGCTCCTGCTGCGCCGCCTGCGACTCGCCGTCGGCAGAAGACGCCGCGACGGAGGGCTCCTGCCCTGCTGCGACAGGCCCAGTGCTGTCGCCAGCTGCCTGCTCTGCCTGCACCTGCTTGGCGGCCAGCGCCAGATCGCCCGCAGGAGTGTCGGTGGGCGGGGCGGGGCTTTGGGCACCACCTCTGCGTCTTCGGCAGCGTTCTGCGGGTGCCAGATGGGGGGGGAGTGTGTCATGGGGGTGTCATGGGGAATGTCAATTCGGCTGGGGCCCAGCTGTGGCGTAGGGAGTAGCCAGCGCATTCTTTCACCAATGTTACTCTCTCAGCTCACCTCAGCTGTGATTGAGCCGCCGCCGTTGTTGAAGCCATCCTTGAATCTGCAGGCACGCATTGCGCGGGTGGGGCACACAGCAGCCGTCGGCCCTCAACACCACCGGCCCCCTGTTACTGTTGGGAGGCACACTGTTGAGAGGGTGGGGAGGGGGCTCACTTGTCGATGTTGCGCAGCTCGTGAGAGCGGTACGGGCGGGGCCCCAGCAGCGCCTCCAGGTCCTCTGCAGTATTGGGTGTGTGGGTGTGTGTGTGGGTGTTGGGGGAGGCGGGGGGGGATCCAGACGAGCGCTAGGTGATAGGCTGGGCTGCTGGACCGAGGTGTGGGGAGCCGCCTTGCCGCCACACCACCGCCTCACCCGTGCCCAGCACCTCCTTCTTCAGCAGGGCCTGCGCCATGCCCTCGACCAGCTCACGCTTCTCCTCCAGCAGCTGAGGTGAGGGAATGGGGGTGGCAGGGGGTGGGTGGGGTGGGGGTTGAATGCGGGCGGGCGGGGCGGGCCGGGTGGTTGGAACCCGCGGAGAATTACGGTTGCAGCGGGGCCCGTCCCTCAGCAGGAGGCAACGCATCGCCGGCCCAGGCGCAGCCCTGACATGTGCACCACACTCAAACCCCTAAAAGGCTTCCGCCTCCCTGGAGCAACACTTGCCCACCCCGGGTCAGAACATCGCCCGACAGTCATCCCAGCCCGACCACCCACGCCCAGCCCCCCCCAGCCCCAGCAGCCTCACCTCCAACGTGCGCTGGTAGGCCCCCTGCACCAGGGTGCGCACCTCGCCGTCGATGATGCGCGCCGTGTCGTCGCTGTATGGCTTGTTCAGCTGGCCCTCCTCGGGGGAAGGACAGCAGGCCCACGCGCGGGTTCATGCCGTAGATGGCCACCTGCGAGTGCGGGTGTGAGGAGTGGGTGGGTGGGAGGGCGGGTGGGGTGTCGGGGAGAAAGATGCGGCGGCTCATCTAACCAGGCAGGCAAGCAGGCGGGCAGGGGCACCCGCGCCAGCTGTCGGCGGCTTCGGCCCTTCCAGGTTGGCCCCCGCCCCCCCCCCCCCCAAAAATCCCTTCCTCCACCTGCGAGTAGGCCATCTTTGTGACGCGCTCCAGGTCGTTCTGAGCCCCCGTGGAGATGCGGCCCAGCATGACCTGCTCCGCGGCCCGCCCGCCCAGCGCCATCGCCATCATGTCGTTCAGCTGCGGCAGGGGCAGGGTGGTGCGCGCGCCAGCAGCGGTCGGAGGACTGCTGGCAGGGAAGCGCAATGGGCGCCGGCGGCCAGATCGCAACCCCCACCCCCACCCCGCACCTCCGCCCCCCACCCTCCACCCCCCCCCACCATACCTGCTCTGTCGTCATCAACATGTTTTCGTTGGGCAGGTACTGAGCAAAGCCGAGAGCGGCTGACCCGCGAGGGACAATAGAGACCTGCGGCAGGGGGTTAGTGGGTGAAAGAGTTAGCCGGGCCGCAGGGGCAGCGCACGCTGTAGAAGCAGCTCCCCATGACGGCCAAGGGTCCCAGCTGTTGGGGCAGCGGCTCAGCACACACGCAACGTCCAGCTGGACTGCGGGCCAGGCTGCCTGGCGGGCGCCCACCTTGAGCAGCGGCTCGGTGTACTGCAGGAACCAGCCAACCACGGCGTGCCCTGCCTCGTGGTAGGCCACCGTCTTGCGCTCCTCGGCGCTGATCACCTGCAGCGGTGGAAGGGGCAGCAGGGGCGGGGGAGTGTGTGGCACGGGGTCGCGGAGGCCTGCTGGCACCGGGCTGCAGCAGGGGGCGTCGCTGCGTGGAGGGCGCCAACCGGCCGCGGCAGAGAGCTTCCTGGGTGGTGCCCCAGCAGCAGGGCTGCCCCAGCGTCCCACGCCTCCACACCACCACACACTCACCTTGTTCTTCTTCTCCAGCCCGCCGATGACGCGGTCCACCGCCGACTCAAAGTCCGCCATGCCCACGGCCTCCTTGTCGCCTCGGGCCGCAATCAGAGCCGCCTCGTTGCACACGTTGGCAATGTCGGCCCCCGCAAAGCCGGGGTCAGCGCCGCGAGGCGCTCTTCAGGCAAGCAAGACAGGCGGCGGGAGTGAGCCCCACTGAGCGGCTTCACGTGCACCTGCCATGCTCACGGCCTCCGCACTCACAAGCACCCATGCACCCATACGCAAACCAGCCTTCCCCTACCCGAGTAGAACTCCACTGCCTGGTCCAGTTTGATCTTGGCCAGGTGCACGCGGAAGATCTGCTCCCGCCCAATGATGTCGGGCGGTCGATGCTGATCTGGCGGTCGAAACGGCCTACAGGGAGGGGAAAAAGGGGGAAGCCGGCGGGAGCGCAGGGGCACGTGAGTGCAGGGCCGCCTGCCACCAATACATTGCCACACTTGGAGCTGCGCAACAGATGCCGGGGCCAGCAAGCGGATCGCCATTGCTGCCCTGAGGCCTTCAATTTTCAAAGGCAGCAGGCGAGCCTCCCCCTCCTCCCCCACCCAACACCGTCACACCCACGCACACAAACACACACTCGCACGCCGACAGAAGTGCACACGCGCGCGCCCACCTGGCCGCATGAGCGCCTTGTCCAGGATGTCGGGGCGGTTGGTTCCCGCCAGCACCACCACGTTGGCGGTGGTGGGGAAGCCGTCCATCTCCACCAGCAGCTGGTTCAGCGTGTTCTCGCGCTCGTCGTTGCCGCCGGCAAAGCCGGCGCGGCCGCGTGCGCGCCCGATAGCGTCGATCTCATCTGGGTCAGGGAGTGGAGAGAGGGAGGGGTGTCACGGGGTGCTGGCGGAGCCCCAGGCAGCCAAAGCAGGCGTGGCCGCCACCACGCGCGCAGGCATGCTGGGCAAGCATTCGCAGCGCAGCCTGCTAGCACACCCCTTCACATCGCACCCCCCTCACAACAGCCCCGCCCCGGCCGCCCGGCGCTGCCCCACCTATGAAGATCATGGATGGCGCCTGGGCGCGCGCCTGGGCAAAGAGGTCGCGCACGCGGGCGGGGCCCACCCCCACAAACATCTCCATGAAGTCGGAGCCGGAGATGGTGAGGAAGGGCACGCCCGCCTCCCCCGCCGTCGCCTTGGCCAGCAGCGTCTTGCCGGTGCCGGGGGCCCACCAGCAGCGCGCCCTTGGGGATCTTGGCCCCCAGATCCTTGTACTTGGCGGGGTTCTTCAAAAAGTTGACAAACTCCATGATCTCCACCTGCAGGCGCGGCAGGGCGGCAGGGGGCAGCTTGCGGGGGCAGGCAGGGCAGAGCACAAGGGGTGGTGCTCCACCCCCAGTTGGGTGGTCCAGGCCCCGAAACTCTGCAGCAGCTGGGCCAAGCCCCCGCCGGGAACCGGCGGGTGCAGGGGTGGGATGGGTGCGGCGGCGGCGCCCACCTTGGCCTCGTCGCAGCCGGCCACGTCCTTGAAGGTCACCTTGTTCTTGGCGTTCTTGTCCAGCATGGTGACCTGTGTGCGGGTGTGTGTTGGAGGAGGGGGGTTCGCACGCGCGTGCACAGGACACCGGGGCCCTGTCCGCTGCCCCTGCTGCTTTCCTTTCCAGCGGACCACAGCTCTGCCCGTGCGTATCCCCCCCCCCCCCTACCCCCGCGCACCGAGGCCTTGCCGACGTTGAAGATGCCGCGCCCGCCGGGGCGCCGCCGCCGCCCAGGCCGCCCAGCTGGCGGCGCGTGAACCACACGTAGCCGCCGATGAGCAGGATGGTGGGCAGCAGGCGCCACAGCTCCTGCTGCCAGCTGACCTCGGAGGTGTACACGATGGGCACCTGCCTGCAGGGGGGCAGGGCGGAGAAGGGGGGCGCCGTCAGCACAGCACGGCGTGCGTGTAGCAAGCCGCCGTACCCAGCCCAGCCAGCCCTGCAGACTTGGCGAGCTGCCGGCAGGGCTGTGCCCCCAAACGCGCCTGCTGCCGGGGACGCCCAGCGCCTCCTGCACCTCCTCCATCGCGTGCTCAAACGCATCCACCGAGCCGATGTTGAAGAAGAACTTGTAGGCGCCGCGTCCAACGCCGGGCGAGGCGGGGCCGCCGACGCCAGGCGCGCCAGGCTGGCCCCCAGCTCGTCGCCGGCCTCGCCGACCATGAGCTCGCTGCTGGGGGCGCCGCCGTCTGCCTCCGACCCCACAGCGTGGCGCCCCACCGCCAGGGGGCGCACATACACCTGCAGGGGTGGTCGGGTGTGCGCGATGAGCAGGCAGCCGCATGCTGTCCATGTGCTGGCATGAAGCCAGCCAGCCCCTGTCATTGGCTTGCAACGCAAGCCAACGTTACGCTAAAGCGCAGCCTGCCGCGAGGTGTGTCGCCAGCAGCCCCCCAGCCGCGGCGGCCCCCCGCCCCCAACGTCCACCTTGACTGTCTGCTTGTTGGCCACCTCCAGCTTCTCCACAAGCCCCTGCGCCAGCAGGTGTGTCTTGAACCACTGGAACGACACCTCCTGCGCCTCCTGCCGCCCAGCACCCAGCAGCGTGGCCGCCGCCGCCATGACCAGCAGGATGGGCAGCATCTGCTGCAGGCCACGCTTGGCCAGCGCCTCAAACGTCTCGGCGCCGGGGCCAGCGCCGCCTCAAGTGGCTTCTTGGGCGCGTCTGCAGGGAAGCGCAGCAGGGCGCGGCCAGGGCAGGAACCGTGGGGTGAGGAAAACTTGGTAGGAAAGAAACGATTGGGAAATTGTTTGTGAGAGCAGGGGTGCCGAGGACACGCAGAGGAAGGCAACCCCGTGCCGAGGCCTGGGCGCCCCACCTTTAGCGCCCTTGCCCTCGGCAGCCGGGCGCCGCGCTTTGCCCTTGGGGTAAAACTTGTCCCAGCCTCGCCGGGCGTCTCGCTGCTGAACAGGCGTCGCCACATGCCGGCTGCCTTTAGCTGAAAGGAATGGGTGGGGCAAAAGCCAATGCAGGCTGGTCAACACAGGGTGACGTAATGTCGCAAGATGGGCCCGGAACTCGCCACTCCTGCTGGCTCAGCACCCAGCGGCACGCACATGCGAAGGCTTGGAAGGCTGACGACCCGCCTCCCTGCTGAAGGCGCACCTGCTGCGTGCCCTCAAGCTGCTGCAGAAGCCTGCTGCCGGCGGTGCCGCCATAGCGGACGCTGCCGCTGCGACTGCTGGCAGCTAGGGTGCTGAGAAGCCGAGGTGCCAGACGTTGCAGAGCAGGTTCATTGCGCAGCTGAGCCGTGATCGCGCCGACAGAGGGGGCGGAAGTGCTGGCAAGAGCACTCGACACCAGCCGCTCCGAGAGTGCTATCAATTCGGACTCTGACTGCACCAGGCGCTTCAGCGCCTTCTGCAGTCCTCCTCGCATGGCGGGCCGATAGCTCGACCACCCTGGCGCTGGAGGACCGCACCACCGCGCTAGAGTACTGCAAAATAGCGACTTTGCCGCGTTCCTGACACTGCCGCACACTGTAGGATGCGAAAAGGATGCAAGCGTGTGGTGGGGCTCCTGCTTACAGGCTTGCCCGAGGGCAGCATGCACGTCATGGTGCTGCGCACCAAGGCCAGCAAGCTCTTGTACATGTGCTGCTCACAGTTCTTTATGCAGTGCTGCAGCATCATCAGCATCAAATGCTTGCTCAGCCGCCTCTGCCAGGTGGCCTGCAGGGTCTGCTGCCATCGAGTGCACGCCTGTCGCCTGCTTGGCCGCGCCCGCTGCCTGCTCCAAGCTGCCTTCTCTGTTGTCATTGCTGCCTCCCCCATGCTCATGCGGTGCGACGTGCTGCTCAGACATGTGCATGCGTGCATGTGCCGGACTGCCAGGCTCTGTGTGAGGCAGGGGAGCGCCTTGCGGCCACACAGCTGGGTCTGGACCCTCCACACCGGCAGCATCTGCTGCTGCTGGCTCAGCAATCGAGTCCAGCAGCCCTGGCTCGACTGCTTCAAGCTGGCTGTTCTGCTGCCTCTGCCGTGTTGCACCGCTGCTGAGCCCGGCTGCTGCAAGCTCTTGCTGTGGCTGCTGAGGATCCTTTTCATCAGGCAATCGGCTGCCACCGTCAGGCTGCTCCATCCCTGGCTCAGGCGGCTGCTGCGTGGCCCCCACGGTGTCCCCAGCAGGCTCCTCCAGCTCACCAGACCCGTAAACTTCCCCTGGCTGCTCATAGTATTGCGCCTGCCCTGCTGGCTCTGGCTCTGCCTTCCAACCCTCCTCAACAGAGGGGGTGCCCTCCTGCAGCGGGGCTCGTCGTACTCGCCATCTGGCGCATACACCGACGGCTCAGCCTCCTCGTCTCCAGGCTGGTAAGGCTCGTACGGCGGCCCCTGCTCCTCCCCGTCAGCAGTATCGCCGCCCGGCTTACCAGCCGTTGGGCTCGGCGCATAGGGCTGGTATGCAGCGTGCACGTCTGGCTGCGTCTCCCATTGCTGCTGCTGCGGCTGTGGTGGCACGCGCTGCGAGGGGGCCTGCCCTTGTGTGTGCGACCGCCCTGGGGGTGGGGGCAGCGGTGCAGGGCGGCCCTTGCCGCCGGACAGCCCTGCAGCCCGCAGCAGGGCCCCGGGCTTGAGGGCATCGGGTACAAAGTGTGCGGCCCTCTTCTGGAAAATGTAGGCGCACACCAAAACGAACAGGCTCAGCCCGAACCACAGCATGTATGTCTCCTGCAGGCAGCCGGCAGAACCAGCGTGAGGTTGGCAAAGCTCTGCAACAGCCGCCCAGGTTGCAAGCACCGCTCGCCCAGCCCTGGCCCGAACTTGTCACTGCCGCTGGCGAGCCCCTGCGCTGCTCACCGACTTGGCCTGCCAGTTGAGCGTGCCCAGCAGGCCCTTGCTGCGCTTGAGCCGCGTGTGCTGCCCTGTGTACTCGTCTCGGGTCTTTGCCAGTTGGCCATGCGAGGCCTCCATGGCCGCCAGCGTGGCGCTCGTGTGCTCCAGCTCCTCAGCAAGCACCTGGGGTATGAACGCCCCCGGTTGGGTAAGAAGACGATGGTGAGGGAAGGCGCTAGCTCCAAGCTCCGCCCCCTCTTTGCTCTTCTTAAAGCAGAGCGCAAGAACCTCGCTCGCCCACCTGGCGGGTTCGCCGCAGGCCGACGGTCACGTCCTCGGCGAGCGCCACAGCATCCGCCTCCGTCTGCAGCTTGCGCTGGCGTGCTACGCCGTCAGCCCCCGCCAGAAGCTCGCGTCGCTCTTGCTCTGCGGAGCGCAGCGCGGCAGTGCGCTGGGCCAGCGCGGCCTGCTTGAAGGCTGCCTGAATGGCAGCATACTGGCCCTTGTGCTGCGCCAGTACAGCCTCCACCTCCTGCCGCTCCTCATCACTGCAGATGGATGGAGTAGCAACGGCAGAAAAGGGGTGAGCTCAAGCCAAAGCTGCGGTGCCAGGACGGGCACACGGGCTCGTAGCCAAAAGGGATGCAGCGGCGGATGCAATGCACCGGCGCTTATTAACCTGTCAACTTCCTCCATGAGAAGCTCCAGATCACGCGTGAGCGCGCGAATTTGCGACAACTTGTTCTGAATGGCTTGCGATAGCTTCTGCACCCTGGTCTTGTCCGTTAAAGGGCATTCCCCATATTGCTCGACATCAGCCAGGGTGGCCTGCTCCAGCTGCAGCAGCTGCTGATGCTCGTGCACCGCCATCAGGGTCGCCTCAGGCTGAGGGCGGGCATCCAATCAATTGGCTTTGTTTATATTTGTTTGCACCCTTTTGGGACATGATCAGGTCGTTCAGAAGCTTGTGGCAGGACACTTTACAAGAAGGCTGGTACTATTCCAGTGAGCTTCCCGCTACATTGTAACCGCCCAAGTATTGTTCATTCACGCCCAGGGATCGGAAACATGACGCTCGGAGCATTCACGACGAACCCACAACTCTGAACGCACGTTTTGAGAGCGGCAGCGGGCCCTCAGCATCTCGCACAGTACTAGGACGGCATGGATGAAGATAATTGTGCAGTCGCAATCTCGCTGATCAGCAAGACCTACATCAGCCAGGGCAGCCAGGCGCTGGCGGCCCGCCGCCGCCTGATCAAGACGCTGCTGTCGCAGCGCCGCCTGCCGCAGCGTGGATGGGACGACGCCACGATCGAGCTGCTGCTGCAGGTGCGGCAAACGACCAGGCTGCGGCGGAGGCTGTAGACCGCCAAGGGATGCAGGGGAGGTCCTTCACCCGTGGGCCCCTGCGGCCCCCACCATGCAGGACGCCGCCCTGATGGACAGCAACAACTTTTTGGACAACGTGGGCGTGGGCGAGCGGGAGGCGCGCGTAGCCAGCGAGCTGGTGGCCCGCCGCCACTACCGCCTCGCCCATGGCATCGGCAGAAGCGGCGACGTGGCGGCGGAGCAGCCCAAGGCGGCGGGCTCCTCGCTGCTGGCCAGCCTGGCGCACCTGCTGGCCGGCGACGCGCTGGAGCTGGCGGGGCTGCGGGAGGTGGGGCGGGCGCTGGTCCTGCCGCTGGCCACAGGCATGGCCCTCACTTCGACGCTGCTGGCGCTGCGCGGGCTGCGCCCGCCGGGCGCCAGGTATGTGCTGTGGCCGCGCATCGACCAGAAGACGTGCCTGAAGGCGGTGCAGGCCGCTGGCTACGAGCCGGTGGTGGTGGCCATGCGCCTGCAGGGCGACCAGCTGGTGACCGATGTGCAGGTGGGCAGGGTGGGGGGCTTGCTGGAGGCACACTCGTGGTCGGATGCGGCTCGACGCGCAGCGGCATGCCAACCCAGGGTCGACCGGATGGCGCCCATCCGCGGACGCTCTGTCGCTGGCCTCTGTGATGCAGGCGTTGCAGCAGCATGTGGAGCAGCTGGGAGCGGACGCCATAGCATGCGTGGTCACCACCACCAGCTGCTTCGCCCCTCGAGCCGCAGACGATGTGGTGGCGGGTGGGCCGCCGCCGAGCCCGGCCTGCACCTGCCTGCCAGCTGGCAGCTTTGCAGGGCTGCTGAGCTCCTGGCCCTCCCTCACCCGCAGTGGCCAAGCTGTGCCAGCAAGCGGGCATTGGCCACATTGTCAACAATGCCTATGGCGTGCAGTCCGCCGCGCTGTGCCAGCAGGTGCGGGTTGCGGGCGGCACTGCCTGCCCTGATGCTGCCCATCTCTGGTGCCCCCCAACGCCGCCCTGCTGTGTGCCTGCGCCCCAGGTGTGCTCCGCATGGCGCAAGGGGCGGGTGGACGCGGTGGTGCAGAGCACCGACAAGAACTTCATGGTGCCGGTGGGGGCGGTGCTGGCGGCGCGGCGCGGCGCCACTCAGCTGGTGAGCGCGGCATGGAGCGCAGCCGGATCGCCGCTGTTCCGTGGGTTCTGCTCACACCTTTTCTCACAGTTAGCTTCACACAACCTTGCGACGTACGCCAGCGGTGCTGTGCGGTGGGCCCACTCATGCGCGTCCTGCCTTGCTGGCGCAGGTTGAGCGCGTGGCAAAGCTGTACCCAGGCCGCGCTGCATGTCGCCGCTGCTGGACCTGCTCATCACCCTGCTACACTGGGGCGCGCCCGGCTGGCGGCAGGTGCTGCAGCAGCGGGAGCAGCTGCATGCCTATGCGGCGCGGCGGCTGGGCGAGTTTGCTGAGCAGCACGGCGAGCGGGTGCTGGCCACGCCGGGCAACCCCATCTCGCTGGCGCTCTCGCTCACCAGCTTTGAGGCGCAGCAAGACGGGGACGCAGCAGGCGAGCAGGCGGCGGGGGAGTGCAGCAGCAGCACGGTGCAGGGCCGCCCATCACCTTCCTGGGCTCGATGCTGTTTGGCCGGTGCGTGTCGGGGACGCGCGTCGTTGCGCGCGGCCAAGCGCAGGCCGTGGGCGGCCTGGTGTTTGCCGGCTACGGCGCCCACCATGACGCCTACCCTTGCGACTACCTCACGGTGGCGGCGGCGCTGGGCACCACCGAAACGACATTGACGAGTTTCTGGAGCGACTGGGCGGCTGCTTTGCCAAGTTTCGGCAGCGACGAGTGAGCGGCAGCATGAGTCAAAGGGGCATGCCACAGGCAGCAGAAACCCAACCCTCGTAAGAACAATACCCAAGGAAACTTACTGTCCGACCGAGATGTGCCTGAGTGGTATCACTGGGTGAAGTTGGCGGCGACGAGTGCTGCCCGCTGCGCCTTGCTGCGTCGTTCCTCGCCAGGTCGTCCGCGGGCCCACCGTTGTTCCCCTGTCGTTCGGCTACAGTTTCTCGCGAAGGACATTTCTCTACATCAACAGGCGTGGGCGCGTCCTTCCTTTGTCGCACCGCTCGCTCAACGTTCAACCCCGTCGAAATGGGTTGCGCTAGTTCCACTCCAGGCGGCGCCATGGATAAGATGAACTTTTTCGAAGCAAAGGGCGATGCGAAATCCAGGCAAGAATGCCGAGGACGGTCACGGCAGACGCGGCCCTCCCGCGCGTCCACCCTTCTGCCCGCTTCTTTTTATGACTACGTCCGAATCAAACACCGAATGGCCAGTGCCTCGCATCTGGGTGGGCACCCGGCTCCCGGCCGCCGCCGCCGTGCAAGGGCGCCCTCGTCCCACCGCACCAGGAGCTGCTGCCCCTTTGTGCAGGTGCGTGGCCATGCTGCGCGAGGCAACAGACCTGCACGCCAAGCTGGTCAAGGGGGCAAGGATCTTCGTTCAATGGGCAAGGCAGTGGAGGTGCGCAGGGCCGCCCTGCATGCTGTGGTCCGGGCTAAATGCTGGCTGATTGCGGTTGGTTGCCAAAACCATCCGTGCTGCAGTGGGCACGCTGCCGCACTACCTCACTCACCCTGCCACCCGCTTCCCACCAGGCTGCACTGGATGCGGGAAACGCGGTGCTGCTCAACCCCAGCCTCACGTGTACGAAGACAAGGAGAGCGTGGACCACGCCATGGTGCAGCAGCACGACCCGCTGGGCGGCAAGGCCTTCGCATCCGACGCCCTCACCAAGGTGCGCGCCTGCCGGTGGCCGGATGCACCAGCAGGGATGCAGGGCTCCAACTCTGGAAGTGCGAGGCCAGCCCTGGCTGCCAGGGATGGGCAGGGCGGTGCCTGGCCCTTGTTCTGCACATTCGCTCAGTCATCCGCCCCCCTCTTCCGCCCCCTCCCCCTTGCCTGCAGATCAAGGGCGACCTGCAGGTGAAGATCCAGGCGGATGCCTTCGGCCCGCTGGACGCGTGGATGGCCAAGTACAACGATGCCTGGCAGAAGCAGAAGCTGGTGAACAAGGCGTACGAGGCGATGGTGTCCGCCCGCGCCAAGGTGCGGCGCAAGCGTGGGCGTTTGGGGCGCCCACGCTGAGCGTGCATGGTTTGGCGCATGCTACGCCCCTGGCCTGCCCCAACTTGCTGTTTGCTGAGCACGGCAGGCTTGGTGCAGAGCGTGGGGCTGAGTGCGTGCGCCCCCCCCCGCCCTCTTACATAGGCCACCAGCCAGAAGGAGAGCGCTGACGCGCTGGCGGGCAAGGTGATGGCGCAGGACCCCAAGCTGCTTGAGGCGCAGCGCAAGCTGCAGCAGCTGCAGGACGCGTACACCATCTCCACCAACAAGCACGAGGAGGAGGAGGCGGCGCAGTACTCGCGCCTGGTGGCCCTCAACCAGGAGGCCGCCACCATGGTGACGGTGGTGCGCTCGGCGCTCGCCCTGGCCGGAGAGGCGCTGGTGGCTGCACGCGATGCCATCCCCGAGCCGCCCGCGATCCCCGTGGTCGCCAAGGCCACCTCAGATGCCGCCTCTGCCGCGGCGCAGGCCGCGCAGGCGGCGGCCGCCGCCGCTGCAGCGGCAGCGCAGGCCGCAGCACAGGTGCCCACCGGCGGTGCTGTGAAGGCAGCGTGATGCTACTAGCGGTTGAGCGCTTCCATTGACCTGGTGAATGGGGGCCTGAACACTCACGACGACGCGCTTTTTGTGTTCAATAAAATCGCAGGATGAACCAAACTGAAACCCACTCTGACGGGCACTGCTGCCTTTTTTGGCACAACATAACATAACGAACGCTGTTGTGTACCCATCAACAGTCCAGCATCTGCTGACTGCTCATTGCTGTGATTTGGCTCCTGCCTTTTTGCAAGAGCGTGAGGTGATCAAAGGTGTAAGTCCAGCACCGCTGAACAGCAATAGCCTGGAATGGGGAGGGCGGGAAACTGCTCAAGCGGCCTGCCTAACGCCAGCTTGCTCTGCCCTGCTCCCGCTATGCGCGGTAGTATGCCGCATACTCGTCGTCATCAGCCACGGGCGTGGGCGGATCGTAACTGCGGCGTGGGCACGGCCGGGGGCAGGCGGCAACGTGGTTTGGAACGTGACCGGATCCAGCGGTGCTGTGCGACCACACGGGCCAGAGCTCCGGGCAGGGTTGCAAGTCAGCTGGGCCCCCATGCATATACACTGAAACAGCCACCACCTTAAAAGTGCTTACGGTATGAGATGGTTGCCGGTCTGGAAGGAGAAGATGAGCTGCGGGTTTGTAGCCATGGCGCGCTGCATGTCGAGGTGCGGCATGATGCGCTGGGCCTCTGCCATCGCCGTCCGCAACCCTTCTACATTCAATATTGCAGGGTTGTGTTCCACCAGCCGGTCTGTGGGCGACAACGGGGGCCAGTGGCAAGCGACCGCTGGTGGGCGCCTTCTTGCCCAAGCGACCGCTGGTGGGCGCCTTCTTGCCCAGTTTTGCCCGGCATGCCAGGGGCTGCTACGCACGGCGTGGTGGGGAAGAGGCAGCGCGCGCATCCTCCCTTACCGACGTCCAGCGTGGGCAGCATGGCCCGCAGCTCCTGCGCAGCAGCCTCGATCCTGTCCAGGTCAAGACCCAGCACCAGCTCTGGCTGCCGCATGGCCAGCAGCGAGGCGTTGCAGCCCGGGAAGATGTGCTTGAGGCGCAGCAGGCGCGGGGCAGCACTTCCACGTCGGCCGCCAGCCGCGCCAGCACCTGCACCCGCATGCTGGCCAGCTTGCTGCGAAGGTCAGGCAGCAGCAGCAGCACGCGCTCCAGCCGCGCTTCCAGCTCCTCGTCAGCCACGCCCAGCTCGCCGGCAGCTACGCGCTGCAGTGAGGGCATGGAACAGCGGGCGCTTTGTTGCAGTTGGAGCGATGTGTGCATGCAATGGCAGACACACTCCCCACCTTGAGCAGGCGGGCCTTCAAGTCGTCGCCCCAGAGCGAGTGCTTCTCGGCAACCTGGTAGCCCAGCGCCCAGGGCGCCGCTGCGCTGCGCCCTGCAAGACCGTCTGGTCTGTCAACAACACCAGTGCTGCTGCTGCCGGCGTTCCTGAAAGCCTGCTCAAATGTGGCCTTCAGCCTGCCATCGGAACCGCGGTAGGTGAACTCGAAGGTTTCGCTGCCGGGCCCGGCAGTGGAGCCTTGCGTTGGCGCAGGCGGTGCCGCTGCAGGCGGTTGTTGCACTCCCTGCTGCTGCCGCTGATCATTGCTCGAGCAAGAGATGGCCAGCAATGCACGTTGGGGACGCGTTCTGCGCTGAGGGACCACGCTGCTGCTTACTACAGACCCAGCGCGGAGCAGGTTGCATGTCATTCTGCGTTGAATTATGGATTGTGCACAAGCTCCTCTGGACGTGCCAGATTGTATGCAACAACTGCAAGCGGGACGGAAGGCCCATCCCCGCCACGTAGAGGCAGCAGCCATAGCACGCTTCGCTCGTTCTCAGGTTGTGATGCACCTGCCGCTCAGTTACACGCTGCGTCCTGTTGAAGGACATTGCTCCTTTTCTGTACGTGACTCGCGCTCCCCCTCGAGCCGCCCAGTTTGAAGTCTGTTTGATCGAGTGACCGCCTGCCCCTTGATAAGCTCCGCCCCGCTCCTTTTCGTGCTGCTGGCAGCATGTACGGTGGTGGCGGCTTCGGAGATGCAGGCGCCAGCCAGTTCAATGGCGCAGGCTTTATGCCTTCGTGAGTCGCCTGCAATAAGGGGCTGGTTTGAGAGAACACACAATGCAACTTTCTAATGGATGTGTAATGTGTTGCTGGGTCGCTGCAGTCAAGGCGGCAACACTGGCGGTGGCGGACAGAGCAGCAAGGTGGGCGGCCTCTTGGTCCTCGGGCTGCCCATCAGCCGAGCTGGCACATGCAGGCACCGCCCCGTGTCGGCATGTTCCCAAGTAGTTGCATGCCCATCAACTGCCGCAGAAGAACTTTGACAGCAAGCAGCAAACGCTGCGGGCGGTGACCATCAAGCAGCTACATGACGCTCTAGCCACCAGCCAGGACGACTCGCTTGTGCTCGACGGCAGGGAGCTGACCAACGTGGGGCGCCTGCTGGGGGTTGGGATTGGGGAGGTGTGGGGGTGCTGGTGGGGTTGCACGCTGCGCTGCCTGCAAATTCACCCCCTTGCTCGCCTTGTTGCTGTGGGAGTCGACTGCTGTGGTGCAAGGCCTTGCCCCATCTTGCCAACATCTTCCTACTCCCACCTGCCGCAGCTCACCTTTGTGGCCAAGATCCTGTCCATCAACGAGGGGGGTGACGTTCATGCTGAAGGTGGACGACGGCACCGGCAAGGTGGATGTCAAGATCTGGATCAACGAAGACGGTGAGGCGCAGCGGGGAAGGGTGCCCCCCGCGTGGCTCCACCACCCGCCAACCTGGTCACACGCGCCGTGCTCCAAGTTTCACAAAGCCGCGCTCCTCCCCCTCCCTGCGATGCAGATAGCGAGGTGGATCGGCAGCGGCGGGCACAGTGGCGCCCGGCATGTATGTGCGTGTGCACGGCCACTTTTCAAACTTTGGGCAGAGCCAGGACGTGCTGGCCTTCAATGTCCGCCTGGTTGCCGACCACAACGAGGTGCGGGGGCCTAAACAGGCTGCAAGCTGGCTTGTACCTGGTGGCGGTGCGCAGACTCCATTAGGGTGGCCGCCAGTGGCTGCCGCGCGGCTGCACAGGCCTCGGCGCGCAGCAGCCCCAAGCTGAAATGACCCGCTGTGCCCTACCCCCTGCAGATCACCTACCACCAGTTGCAGTGCATATTCCAGCACGCCCACCTCACCAAGGGCGGCGGCGGCGCCGCAGCCGCCGCAACCCCGGCGGCATGAAGCAGGAGGGCGGCTACAGCGCTCCCGTGGGCGGCGGCTACGGCGGCGCCCCTGCGGCCGGCTACAACCCCAACGACGGCATGAACGCAGTGCACCAGGACATCATGAAACTGTTCAATGCCCCTGACGCCCAGGCCAGCGATGCCGGCATCTCAATCGACGATGTGAGGCGCTGGCACCGCAGGCCCCGGGGGGATACGCCCGGGGCTGGGGACAGTCATGTTATGCAGCAATGTGCAGATGCCCCTCATTTAGCAGTGCAGTTTGGCTGCGTCTGGGCTGCAGCAGCAAGCTGCCCGCCACCACGTTGCCAACCTCCTGCCAACCTCGCCCCGGCCACCCTTGCCTGCCACAGGTGCTGGCGCGGGCAGGTGGGCGGTACAGCCTGGTGCAGGTGCGGGAGGCAGTGGACGCGCTGCAAAACGAGGGCCACCTGTACTCCACCATTGACGAAAATCACTTCAAGTCGTGCGACGTATAGGCGCCAGAGCCGAGCGTAGGCGCCATCCGCCACACAAGTGTTGGGCTGAGCACAGGGCAGCGTTGTGTAGCTGTCACTCAGCCGCGTAACGATATCCCTTGCCTGCTCACTACCTTCCCTGTTTGCCGTGGAAAACTCACACATGCGGCTCAATTTCACCAAGATGTCAGTATCAGGTGTGTGTTTGACAGCAGACGTCAGTCAAGCAAGCAGTGAATGGACGGGAGAGGTAGCGCAGCAGCAGGAAGCAAGCACTGGCACAACAGCAGGAACGGAAGCGACTGAGGCTAAGAGCAGCGAGGGGCCAGCCTGGTCCCTCAGAATCGGTCCTTGCGTTTGCGCCCCGTGTACCTGCTGTCTGGCTTGATGTTGGTGTACCCTCTCGCCCGCTGCTGCGCCTTCTTCCGCACAATCCAGTCTCGGCTGCCCGCCTGCGCGCATTCACGAGGCAACCCCACAAAGTTGGTGCTCTGATACGACCTTATTTGCCGCAGCAGTGCACAGGGGCATGGTTGGCCGCCGCCACACCCTGCGTCCAGCAGGAGCCCCCCACACACTTGGGTACCCCACCTTGTCACCGTGCCCCTTCTTCCGGCGCTTGGTGCGCCGCTCACCCACGTACACCTCCTGCTGCCCGTCGTCGCTGTCGGACTCGCCGCCGTCCATGCCGCGGGCCTGTGGCAGCGACGCCATGCCGCCCACCATGAGCACCAGGAAGTATTTCTTGGCGCGGGTGCTGAGGGCAGGGCAGGGGAGGGAGGGGGGGCAGGCAGAGGGTTGAGAGTGGAGGGAGCAAAAGGCAGGCCCCCCTGCTGGCCCGCCAAGGAGGTGGAAGCTGCGTGAGGCTCACCCTGTTCAATTTAAAGGCTGTCTAGCCCAGCAGCGAGCTGTCCAGCTGCTTGAGTAGCAGCAGTCATGCTGGTTGGCCCCCCTTGCCCGCCCTGCTGGCCCCACACCTGTGCGGGAAGTCGACCACGAGGCCGCCGCTGAACCCCGCCCTCATCGCCGCGTTGGTCATCATGGCCGCCTGCTCAGTGTTGGCGGGGTACACCTGAAGCACGGCGCGCGCCCCCTTGGCCAGGCACGCATACAGCGACTCGAAGAAGCGGCGCAGGCGCCTGCGCGGGTCGTTGTGGCTGGTGTCCTGCGGGGGAGGCGAGGGGGCGACGTGTCCAGCGATTGGCCGCGAGATGCAACAGGCCGCAGCTCATGGCTGCGAGGTGCAGCACGGCCCTATGCGGCGCAGTACAATGCCCAGCTGCCGTCCCCCCGCATGCGGTGCACAGCGCGGTTGGGGTGCCTCACCGCGTTGCACAGCCACTGCACCGCCGAGATGCTGATGGCGCCGTCCACGGTGCCGGGGCGGATGGGCAGGCCGTGGCCCAGGTCGTGCAGGCACAGGTCCCCCTCCACCTCCCGCTCGCCCGCCACCTCCAGCATTGCGGGGCTGATGTCGGTGCCCTGCGGCGCAGCGGACGAGGGCGCCAGAACACGAGTGGCTTGCAGCGAGCGCAGCAGCAAGAGGTCGCGTGGTGCCGTAGCCAGTCAGGCAACTAATCAATCAGATGAGAATCGATTGAAACAATGGCATCAACCTCTAGCCAGCAGCAGAGCTCACAATCCAAATGTGGCCGCGTTCAGTGAGCGCCTCGCCGCTCAGGCCAGACCCGCAGCCAAGGTCCAGCAGCAGCTTGGGCTCCCCGTCGTCCGGCAGCGCCAGCAGCTCTAACGCACGCTCTGTCAGTTTGGTCTGAATGTTCACCATGCGGCTGTTTTCCGTATACTTGCGCGCCTCCTCCTCATTGTAAAAGATTTCGGGCGGCGCAGACTCCTCAGGTCTATCGTGTCTTCCCATCGCCTATGCAATTCTACAGGCTGCTCGGAAGGGTGTGGAGAGAACGAAATGGTCCCGCCAAGCCAACAATGGTGTTCACATGTGCCGGAATGAGGCGCGCACGCAGTGAATTCGTTAAAGGAATGATACGAACAGAATACGGAGAATACACCAATTTGCTGAACGTGCCGCATAGCCAGCCGCCAATGCATGCATCGCTGGCGACGGTGCGTGCCGGTCAGAGACAACCGACTCAAAACAGCAGGCTGTTAGTTCTGCGGCGAGAGCTCATCTTGCAGGGCAGTGCTTACAGTCTCAAGGATGATCGAGATGCAGAGATACATATGGCACATGGGAAGAACGCAGCAGCTGTACTATACAGAGATTGAAGCGTGGGCAAAAGGGCCAACCAGAAGCGGAAAGTGAAAACGGTCGCACTCACCACATACCGGCCGCCGAGCAAGGTGGAGGGTGCGAGCATGACCGGAGCGCACTGGGCGCCAAGCTGGCACAGGCTGCACCGCCTTCTGCGCCCCTCATGACGCCATCTCTGCCTGCAGAGCCTCCAGCTCCAGCTCCTCGGCGGTCTTTGCGGGGGCCGCCGGCTGCGCCTTGGTGGTGGGGGCGGAGGGCATGGCAGGCAGCTGCTGCTGGGGAATCTTGGTGGAGGGCACCGACGCCGTCTCGTCCAGCATCTTCTCATCCAGCATGGTTGCCTCCAGCTCCTGCACTAGTTGTGGGGCCAGGCCCATCAGCAGTCGCCTCCGCATGTAGCTCGAAGCAGAGCCCCTCTCCTGGTCCCCTTCCCTTCAACCGGCCCTCTTCACCCTTCACGGCAACTTCCGCGCATCCTGCTGCTGCACGCTGCCCTCTGGCCATGCTTAAAACGCACGTAGCTGCCCATCGCCGCGCGGCATGTGCCACGCCCCCAGCCCCCCCAAACACACACACACACACACACCTCTAGGTCCATCTCCAGCTCGTCATCGTCAATGTCGGCCGCCGGACCGATGGGCTGGCCCATGGCATCCTGGATCTGGCGCATCTGGTCCGTCTGCTCGTTGATCTCGTCAAGAACGCGGTCCACATCCTCAATGTTCATGTCCTGCGGCGAGGAAGCAGATGGTGCACGTGGAGTGAAGGTGGCCGACGAGGTTCACGCACGTGTGGCAGCTGGGAGCGTGTTGTTGCGGACAAGGGCACGGGAGCAGGCAGTCGAGGAGGCTGCAGTAGCCCTCTGCCTGGCGCAGCCCACGCACCTTCATCGTTGCCTTTTGCGCATCGGCGCCGACGCGCAGAGCGTCCACCGCCTCAACCACCACCCGCATGTTCTCCAGTCCCATTTGCTGCTCGTTCACACGCAAGATGTTGTTCTCAACCTGCTCCAGCTGGCTCTCGTACATCTTTTTTTTTTCTTCATGGCCATCATGGCGGCTGCACCAGGTGAGCAAGCAAAGAGGGTCGACAGGTGTGGTGGCTCAACAGGCGGCAGAATCCTTCATCCCGACATACAGCCTGTGGCAGCATGCAAGCCTGCCAGATGAACAGCTCACCGCGCTTGTTGTTCGCCTTCAGGAAGACCTTGGCCCTCTCGAGCTCTGCTGCCACCTTCTTCTCCAGCAGGTCTCGCCGCTTGGTGAGCAGCTCCTCAGTCTGCACGAGTACGCCAGCAGCCAAACAGGGTTGGCAGCCTGATGCATGCAATGACGTGCGCAGCTGCGTGCACTAACATCACATTGGTCTGCAGGCGCTTACATCCCCTAGTTTCTGGATTGCGCCAACCGTCTTCTCTGCAAGCAGAGAAGGCAGAGGGGACACGAAGCTTAGCTTTGCACATGCTGCATAGGTGCGCTGCTGCCTGTTGTTGCAATGTACAGGTTCCTTGCTGACTTGGCCCACCTGTGCTGGTCTCGCTAACTTTTCGCGGCCCAGGCTTGCTGGGGCCAGCGCCGCTGCTGCTGACCCCATCACCGCCGCCGCCAAACAGGCGCTTGAACATCCAGCCTTGAGGCGGCAGAGCGATGGATGAACAGGCTACCTGCAGCGATGATCCACGAGAGAGGGGTAAACACACGCCCCCATGGGCGAAAAGCTGAGCGCCATGTGCTGAGGGAGTGTAGGCCCGCCTGTCAGTCTCCCGATGCAGCTCAGAGTTGGTGTGTGGATCGTGGAATGCAAGGGTCGCACCACACCTGCTCGAGAAGCGAGTTAGAGAGCTAGCGACGCGGGGCAAGAAGCTGTGCTGCTACTGCTCCCGTCTCGGCGTGAAAGGCCTTACTATAATGTGGTGGACGAGGCACATGTCCGGCGAAAGGGCCGGGACTTCTTCCTGCCTGCTGGGCAGCACACGGCTGGACGCAGCACGCTGGGGTCAACATCAGGTTTCGCCAGACCGTGCCTGGACATGTGTCGGAACACTGGCATATCAAACTTAACACCTAGACCCTTTGGGAGGGTTTCCCGTCTCCTTGCCAGACAACCCCCAATCTGCCGCAGTCCGTGCAGTCCTGAATCCCGTCTTTGGCCCTAGCATTGAGGCAAGGGGTGCGTTGGCGGCAGGGCAAGTGCAGCGCGCCCCTGGCGCACACCATGGCTGGCGGAGGTTGGGTTCACTTGGCGAGCGCCGCCAAGGAGTTGGCCGGAGTCACTGGCAGCAAAGCCAAGGCGGTTGGTCAGACGTTAGGGAAAGCAGTGGTAAGAGTGATGGTTGTGAAAGCACCGAGCTTGCTATAGCAGTTTTGAGCCCTCATGTTGCGTGTGCCGCCAAGAGTGAAGCTTCGCAGCTTTTACCTTGGCAGCCGGTGATGCACCTGCAGATAGCAACCACCAAAGAGGTGCGGCACCTTGTCCGAGATGATATTATCAAGCAAGAGGCAGGTGCCCTGGATGCTGAGGGACCAAGGGAGGTTGAACAGCCGGAGCTGCCTCTTGAGCTGGTGGATGCGTACGGCTTCAACCTGACCGTCACCGCGGAGCAGGCTGCCATCCTGGAGCGATGCAGAGGCCGGCAGGACGCCGTGCGCCAGAAATGGGGGCAGCAGGTGCAGGAGGCGGGGCTTCCGCCCACCGATGCACTCAAGAAGCTGTGCCGCAAGGTGGGCGGGCTGTGCATCTTGATTCGCAGCACAGGTTGTTGCAGCTGAGGAGGGCAAAATCAGCAGTGGGCTGCCAGCCCTTCTGCTTGCAGGGTGTGCCCCCGACATGCGGCGACAGGTGTGGCTGCAGCTGTCAGGCGCGGCTGAACGACGGCAGAAGTTGCCGCCGCATTACTACGTAAACGCCGCTCTCCAGGGTGCCCAGTCCCAGTTTGCCCACCAGATTGAGTTGGTAAGCCTTGGGGCGAAGGGATTGAGGGTTGTTTCATCCTGCCTGGCACTGCTTTGCCTGCTGATCCCTGGTGTATGAGCATCCCCAGCATTGCCACGGTTTGATTCTCGGCTGGCCCTCCCTCCCTCCATGCAGGATGTGCCGCGCACCTTCCCCAGCAACAGCTGGGTGCAGAGCGAGGAGGGGCAGAGCGCGGTGCGGCACGTGCTCATGGCCTTCGCCCACCACAACCCACGCGTCGGCTAGTGAGCGCTGGCGGTTTGATCGCTCTGTTGCTGGCCTGCAGCTCGGTTGGTCCATCGTGCCTCAGCACCATCGACCACCGCACTTTCTACCCCTGTTGTGCTGCTGCCCCCTGCAGCTGCCAGTCCATGAACTATGTGGCGGCCATGCTGCTGCTGGTGCTGGGCCAGGATGAGGAGGATGCCTTTTGGGTGCTGGCATCGCTCATAGACGACAACGATGAGGGTGGGCAGGCGCAGCCTGCGCTGCCGCCGCCTTGCTGGCCCAACATGTTGGCTAGCCAGGTGTCGCTGCGACTTCCTGTTTCGACCCTTGTGGCTGCTACGGCCTGCCGCTACTGCCAGGCGAGTTTTGTCCCGTCGGTCGGCTGCTAGCCTGTTCCACACTGCTCTGGATGGCGCCCGTACCGCCTGCAGGCATCCTGTACCGCGACATGTATGCGCGCGACCTGACGGGCACCCACGTCGAGATGCGCTGCCTACGGGAGTTGGTGCAGCACAAGCTGCCACGCCTGGCGGCGCACCTGGATGCCCTGGGCTGCGACATGTCCATACTGGCTACGGGTGGGTGGCGGCGAAGTTAAAAGGGTCTGCCCCGCGTGGGAAGCGGTGCCACGTGGCTGAGGCTCCGCGACACAAGGCATCGGCAGTTCAGGCGAGGCCCCTGCCTCCTCCTCACCTCGCAGACTGGTTCCTGTGCCTCTTCTGCACCAGCCTGCCTGCCGAGACGGCGGCTCGCGTGTGGGACGCGCTGCTCAACGAGGGCACCAAGGTGGGTGGGTTTGTGTGGGTGGCTGGGTGAGGGGGGACGTGCTGCCTGTTCTGTAATGCTTGGGCGACCCATCGGCGCGGCAGTGGCATGGGCAGCTTTCGTCCTGGGCTGCCCCCCTGGGGGCAGCACCCTAGCGCCTGTGAAGCCGCGCCCAACGCTCCTGGCATGCCAGACCTGTGACCTCGCATCTTCCCCGCCCTTGCCGCAGGTGCTGTTCCGTGTGGCGCTGGCCCTGCTGAAGCTGCACGAGGCGCTGCTGCTGGCACAGGACAACCCGGGGGAGCTGCTGCGGGCGGCACGGCGGGTCGCCGCCGAGGCCTTTGACCGTGATGCGCTCATGCGGGTGGGTGGTGGTGGGCGCCGAGCTGTGTGCAAGCCTATTCATACGTGGTTTGGGGGGTTGAGGCGGGGGCGCGCTGATCGCCTGCGCAATTGTGCGCGCTAGGCAGTACAGTGCACACTGTACTGCTTTCGACCCCCTGCTTCCTCCCCCGCGCCCCCAGGTTGCGTTTGAGGGCGTGGGGTCAATGCCCATGGAGCGCATCAACTCGTACCGCGCCCGCAAGCAGCGAGAGGTGGACCGCGAGATGGCGGAGCGTGAGACGCGGGTCAACCTGCGCGCGGCTGTCGCACGCGACGGCTTCGTGGTGCAGCACTCGGATGCGGAGCTGCTGCAGCGGCAAGGCGCTGCCGGCGGAGAGAAGGCAGCCGTTGGCAGCCAGGCGGCTTCGCCATGCATGGCGGAGGCCGGCACGGGCGACGGCGGCAGCGGGCGGCCTGGCGGCGGGCGTTGGGTGTCGCAGCTGGCGGCGTTGCGCGGCAAGGCCCAGGACTCTCTGGACCGGGGGCGTATGCGCATCGCGCATCGCCGCGGTCAGAGCTTAGGCGCATCGCCGCTCGACCCCAGCCTCTACGAAGGTTGACGCATGCCAATCACACGTGGTTGGAATCTCAACCCGCCTGTTGCTCGCACTTGCTGCACTTGGACCTGTGTGCTTCTGTGCCCTACCTTATTGATCTCTTGACTCATCTTGACAGCTGGAACCGCATTGTCCGCCTGGATGTAAGCTTGTATTGGTCCATCGCCACGCCTGCGCTGGCGACGTGGGAGTGACACAGCCTGCGGCGGTACGGTGCTCCTCAGACTGCTGGTTTTTCTGCACTGCATAGGCATGACCTATTTTTGCTGACTGCAACAGGCATTTCGGCACAGCCATTTGGCCTCTGATCGATCGTCAAGGGGGAGCAGGCCGCCAGGAGGGGCACCATGGCGGCGCCACAGGGCGACGAAAACATGGAGGATGTGATGGAAGACGACGAAGAGCTGCAGATGGCACTCCTGGCCTCGTTAGCAGAGGTGAGGACTCGCCGTCGGGACTGACTCGTCTCGCAGTCCATGCTCCCAATCTCAGGCTGCGTCTTGCATTGTGTTGGGTCCCAATAACATCCCACGGGTGCTCCTTTTCTGACGGAAACATGTGCTTCGCGATTTGGGGCTCCGCAGGTGCAGCCGGGTGGCCCACCAGCACCCCAGCAGCCAGGTGAATGATTGAATGATTGAAGGGTAGCAGACACGCCGCCTCAAGGCGCGGGATGGAGGCAGCTGCTGCCGCCCGCCAGTCTCCCTTGCCGCCAGCGATTACAGCTGCACATGCTACTGCCTCAGTCGCGCAGCTGAAGCATGCTCATTGCCACTTGCCTGTCTGCAGCTCCGCCTCCACCTCCAGCACCGGCAGCCCCTTCAGCAGCGGCAACCGCCGGCGTGGGGCTCAGCAGCTGCTGCAGGCGCTGCAGGGGGCCATGGCAGGAGGCGGCGCTGCACCTGCACCGCCTGCCCCCGCCCCTCCCCCGCACAACAGCCTGCACTGGTCGCAGCGGGGGGCCTACCTTGAACGCTCAGCAGCTGCTGCAGGCGCTGCAAGGCGCCATGGCGGCTGCCACAGCTGGCGGAGCCGCTCACGCGCCAGCTGGGTCGCAGCCGCCGGTGCAGCAGCACGCACAGCAGGCGGCGGCGCCCTCGTCATCCCGGCAAGGCGCCGACCGTCACGTCACGACCCCTCGCCCCACCGTGCCCCGCCCCGACTGGGCTGCGCCAGCCGACACCTGGGCTGCCTTCCCTCCCCCGCCGGACTGCGCAATCCTTTCCAGCGCGGAGGCCGGCGCCGAGGGCAGCGCCGTGCAGCAGGCCTGCTGCAAAGTGTTTGGCCAGGCCGTGAGCCTGGGCCCGGCCAGCGGCACCGCCGCCGCGCTGCACTTGCCGCTGGTCCCTGCCGGGCCGGGCGGCAGCCTGCGCCTCACGGCTGCGGCGGTGGACGCCGCGCTGGCCCGCCTGCCCGGCAGCGGCGCTGTGCTGGACCTGCAGGCTGCCTGGCTGCGGGCGGCGCAGGCGGCGCAGGCGCCCGAGTGCGAGGAGGCGCAGGCGTCGGCGGTGCTGCACCTGCTGCAGGCGCGGCTGGCCAGGCGGGCGGCGGGGTGCTGGCCAACGACGACGACGACGACCTCTTCTTCACGGGGGCAAGCACCGCTCCGCGCTGCACAGGGCGCTGGTGAGGGGGCCCGGGGGGCGGCAGTTGTATGTGGGGCCGTGTGGGTGGTTGGGCAGCTGCGGCAGGGCGGCCTGGCAAGCTTGTGGCCAGAGGCATGCAGGCGCCGGCGGCCCAAGCTCCGACCTGCCCTCTGCCTGCTTGCGACGGCCCTGCCTCGCCGCTGCATCAGTGCGACGCCCTTTTCCGCGCTGCTGTCCCGCCCCTCCCCCTCAGGAGTCGGGCGGGGTTGCGCCTGCGTTCCTGGACGCCCTCGTCTGCTGCACCGCCACCCCCGCCGAGGCGGCGCTGTGGGAGGGCGTGATGCGCGACTCCTTCGCAACGCTGAAGGGCTTCTCCTTCCTCGACCCGCACAAGTCAGAGGGTGCCTGGAAGAGGTGGGTGGCAGGCCCAGCCCCCGCTGCCGCAGTTGGCACGCCTGTGCGGCTGCCGAGCGTCCCGTGCTGTTTGCGAGCGTTGCCCAGCCGCACTGTATGTGCTGCCCCCCCCCCCCGCAGGCTGGACGTCGTGACGCAGTGCCCCGGCATGAAGCGCTGCCTGGCGGCGCTGCTGGTGCGGGAGGCGGTGGCGGCGGCGGGCACACGTGGCAGCGAGGTCGAGGCGCGCTCGCTGCTGGCGCCGCTGCTGGGCCTCACTGCTCTGCCCAGCTGGGGGCCCCGCCTCCTGCCGCTGAATTTCCCGGCCCGCGACTGCTTCATGCAGCTGAGGTGGGTTGGGTCGGGTGGGGGGGGGGGGTGCTTGGTGTGGTGTGTACGTGTGGTTGTGGATATGTTATTCAGTGCATGGAGGGTCTAGGGAGGGCCAAATTGTGCGCCTGCTGTGCAGTTGATAATGTACCTGGTGCTTTCAACCAGGCCCTCCCTCAAACCCGCGCAAACCAACCTGTGCAGGGGCTACCCTCGGAACCGCGGCACCCAGGTGGAGTCCGAGTACGCCAGCATACGGGTGGGGCTGCGCCGCGCCGCCGCCGCCGCCCACGAGATCCTCAGCGCGTGGCCACCCTGCGCGGCAGCGCGACGGCCCGCTGCGCGGCCGCGAGGTGCTGCCCGCCTGGGTGGCGGCGGTGGCGGGGGCCAACGCGGCGCGCGCCGAGGCGGGCAGCTACATCGACCGGGTGCTGTCGCACCGCACCGCCACCTTCTACTCAGCCTCGTGAGCCGCGGCCGCTGCCGCTGCCGCTGGGCTGCCGCTTGCCTGGGCTTGGCACCTTTGCAAGGCTGCACCCAGCTGCCCTCGGGGGCTGAAGCCAGCGCCGGGTGCCCCCGCGATCTGATGCTGAGAGCGTTCTGATGACGCTGGCGTGCAAGGCTCTGGGCTGCTGATTCGGCGCTTCGTTGTGCAGTCGCCTGCTCACGCGCTGGCTGCGCTTGCCTGCGCCGCCAATGCGCCCCCACCCCCCACCCCTGCAGCGACGGCTTCATGCTGGGCACGCTGGCCTCCTGCCTGCGCTTCTGCCGCCCCTTCCTGGCCAGCGGGAGAAGCAGCAGGGCGCGCTGCAGCACCTGGACCCCTGTTCTACTCCAAGCAGCCGCACCGCGCGGCGGGGGCGCAAGGCAGCGCAGCCTGGCAGGGAGCATGATGGCGGTACCGCCCGACGGCGTCTTTCCCTTCCTGTCGCCCGACCGCCTGGAGACGGAGGCGCCGCACTTTGTGGCCGAGTGCTTCTTCATGACGCAGGTGTGGGGCCTCCATTTGGGTGCGGATGGGGGTAGCGGCGGCGCCGGTGGGAGGGGCCCACTGTACCACCTTCACCACGGCGGCGGGGATCTGTCGGGATTTCCTTATGCGCTCCCTGGCCCGGGCATGCTTTGCAACCCACGGTCCAGTGACACTGCCACTTCCCCACACCACCACCGCCCCCGCAGCGCATGCTTCATGTGGGCCTGCTGCCCGCGGTGCACCGCTACCAAGCTCTGGCCAAGATGCTGAAGCAGGCGGCGGGCGAGGCGGACGAGGATGCGCCGCTGGAGACGTCTGCGTGAGCGCGCCCGGGAGGCAGCCAGCGCCGCAGGCCATGCAAGCATCCGCGCAGCTTTTGTTGCGGCCGGGCGGGCGGACGCACGCAGCCACGAGCGCGATGCTAGCGTGGCTTCAGCCTGGGTCGCGCGCACCTCTTGCGCCCTGCCTGCCAGCCCCTCCCAACCTCGGGCTGTGCGCCTCGACCCCCTCCTGCCTTCCCCTCGCAGCTCCACCCTGGACCAGTGGCTGCTGCACGACTCCATGCAGGCGCAGATGCTGGACCCCGACTTTGCCAGCGACACAGTGCGCTTTGTGGAGCTGCAGGTTGGTGTGGTATGGTCGTGGTGTGTGGGTGGTGTGTGTGGGGGGAGAGGAGGGGGGCTCGGCCTGGCAGCCCCGCCGACCCAGCCTCGTTCACTCTCGCAAGGAGCAGCGGATGCGCCGGGAGGCTGCCTGCCCCTGTGGCTTGCTATTGACCCGGTTTGCCCGCCGTGCGCCGTCTGCATCGCACCCCGCAGGCGCGCTGGCTGCTGGGCCTGCTGGCGCGTGGCCCCCGGCTGCCAAGGAGGCCTTTGCCGCCATCCCCGAGAGCGTGGTGCGCGACATGGCGGCCTGGCTGAGGTGTGTGCGTGTGGGGGCGCCCTGGGCAGGCGTGGCGGACAAGGCGGTGCCTCGAGATTGCCCACTCACAGCCCACCCGCTGCTCGTCCCCCCAGCCTGAGCACAAGGGCGCGTCCCCACTTCCCCCTCCCCCACCTTCCTCCCAGCTTCCTCATCTACGGCGGCGCCACCGACCTGCTGGGCGGCATGGACATCGGCGTGCTGGTGGCCGCCCTCACCGCCCTGCTGCAGCGCACCGACCTCGTCACCTCGCCGCCCGTGCACGCGTCCATCGTGCAGCTGCTGCTGGCCATGCTGTCGCCGCAGGTGGGCGCTGGCCGTGCCGCGCAGCATCCCCGTTCAGCCCGCCAGCGAGGGTGTGGCCGGCCTGCGGCGCCCGCAGCCTCAGCCAGCGGCCAACGAATAGGCGTGAGCCCCGTTGCTGCTCCATCTGAGCTGGCCCCTCCATCTCCGCCTGCTCCTCCCTCCCCTCCCCCGCTCCCGCCAGCTTGACTACCGCCGTGCGGCGCACGGCGGAGCGCTGGGCCCGCGCCGCGTCACCCCGGCCGAGGCGGCTCTGGTCACTGCTGTGCTGGGCACGGGGGCGGCGCAGCGGGAGCTGCTGCCCGCGCTGATGGCGGCGTATGCTCACGCCGACCACGTGGTGGGGCTGGATGTGGACCGGGACCAGGTGGGGACGGGGGCTGGGGTGGGCAGTACGGGGCGGTACCCCTGGCCCCAACGTCGGCTTGCCCGGCATCCACGGCGCTGACTGGTTGCCGTCATGGGGGCCCAGCCCAGATCGGCGGAGCGTCGAGCGATGCTGTGCACACAGCGATGCAGTACGCCAAGAAGCGCAACTGGTCTTCTGGCGTTTCGCCGCCCAACCCACCCGTACCGCCTCCCCCTCCCCCTCCGCAGTACGACAAGTTCCATCTGCGCGGCTGCATCGACGCTCTGCTCATGGAGCTGTGGCGGGACCCCACCTGCGGCGCCAGCCTGACGGCGGTGGCGCAAGCCGCGGCGGGCGCCCGACGGCGGCCTCTTTGCCGACTTTGTAGGGGCCGTGCTGAACGACCTGCTCTACCTGCTCAAGGACTCGCTGCAGGTGGGGGCGGGTGTTTGGTGGCAGCAACAGGGGGACCTTGCTGCTCCAAGCCGGGCGGCGCTGGCCGCACGGTGCACCGCTTGGGATTGCACGCCAACGCTGGCGACATCCCCCTCCTTCCTCCTACTCACGCAGCGCCTGGAGGACATCCACGCCCTGGAGGTCAGCAAGGCGGACAGGCAGCGCTGGGAAGCGGTGCCGCAGCGGGAGCGGGAGGAGAAGCAGGTGGGAGCCGGGACCGGGGCTGCCTGGCGGGGACACGTGTGGGCGTTGCCTGCCGGCTGCACAGCGGAGCGCGGCAGCAGTCCCAACCCTGCGCCCGCTGCAACCCACCACCCCCGTGCTGCCAGGCCTTTTACGAGAGCCAGCAGGGCACCACCCGCGGTTTCATGCGCATGGCTGTGTCCACGCTGGCCATGCTCAACACCCTGGTGGAGAACGAGGCGGTGCGGATGGGGTTCACTCAGGAGACGGTGGTGGCGCGCGCGGCGGCGGCGGTGAGGCGCCGCTGCACACAGCCCCACACTGCCCCCTCGCTGCGGCTGCCGCGCCGCCCTGCCCTGCTGCTGTGGGTCGCAGTGCGGGGGCACCAGCCAGCCTCGCACGCGCCGTGGTCCCAAGAAATGCCGGCTGCGGGCTGGCGTTGGTGCGGCGCCCGACACCCTTTCAATGCGTGGGCCTGCTTTCCTCCCTGCCTGGGCGCAGGCGGTACACTTTGTGGAGGTGCTGGTGGGGCCGCGCTGCGCTGAGCTGGAGGTGCGGGACCCCGCCCAGTACCACTTCAACCCAGACGCCCTCCTCCTCTCCATGGTCACCTTCATGGCCCGCCTGGCGGAGCAGCCAGCGTTTGTGCGGGCGGTGTCGGCGGTGAGGGGGCGGGGCGGGGAGCGGCAGGGGCGGCTGCGGCCAACCGGCGCTTGTTGTGGGGCCTTGGGCTGAGCCGCGCCGCCTGGAATGGCCAGCTCTTGCAGCCAGGAGCTGAGCTGTGTGCGCTGGTTTAGGTATCTGGGCGGCTGGGAAGCTCGATGGTAGCTGGGGCTGCGTTCACCCACGCACCGCCACTTGTCCCCCTGCTAGGTGCCTGACTACGACGAGAGCATCATCCAGAGAGCGGTGGATGTGCTGGCCACCAAGCAGCTGGGCGAGTACGAGCACAGGCGCAGGCTGGAGGCGCTGGCGGCGGGTGGGCGCTGCAGCAGGACCCGCTGGGACATCTTGGGGCGGCCACCGCCCAGGCTGCGCCAGGCTTGCGTCAGGTGGCGTGCTGGCTTGTTCACTGCCTGCCTGCCGCCCCCGCCTCCACCCTCCCCGCCTGCAGCCGTGCGCCAGCTGCGAGGCGAGGCACCCGGCGACGCGGACGCCGCGGGCGGCGCCCTGGACCTGTCGTTTGCGCAGGAGGAGCCCGCTGACCTGGAGGCCGCCTATGTGGCGGCCATGGAGGGGCTGGCTGTGGGCGACTTTGACGCGGCCGCCCCCCCGCGCCTACAACCGCAGCTTTGCGGCCAAGGCGGAGCGGCAGGAGGGCAGCACGGCAGGTGGGCGGTGTGGGGTGCGGGAGGGGAAACATATGAGCTGGGGCTGCAACGCTGGGAATGCATCGGTTGCAAGCACAGGGGCTTGCTGTGACCCATCCCAGGACCCTCCCCAACCCCACTTCCTCCCCGGCCCCCGCAGCCAAGCTGAAGGCGCTGAGCCGGGAGGTGCGCGGCTTCTCGGGCGCACCCGGCTGCCCATCTACGCCGCCTCGTCCATCCTCATCAGATACGACAGCAGTGAGCTCGAGGGTGGTGTGTGTGTGTGGGGGTGGGGCTGGTAGCGTGCCTCCCCACAGCCCCCATCCAGGCGCTGCTCGCCGCCCTTTGAAAGGGCCGCTCTGCGCTCGCTGCTTCATCAGTCCTGTGCCTTCCACCCGCCTCTCTCCCCGCCCACCCTGTCCACCACCCAGGCCGCATGGACAAGATGCGGGCGCTGATCACGGGCCCCGAGGACACGCCCTACTACGGCGGCGCCTTCATCTTCGACATCTACTTCTCGGGTGCGGCCCCGCTGGGGCCTGGCTCGGGCGCCCGCCCACCCTGCCAGGCGCAGCAGGCACTGCTTGCCTGTCGCTTTGGCTCCAGCCCCCGCCGTCCAGCGTGCCTGCCAGCGGCCGCGCCTGTCTGTGACGCCCCCTCTCCGAGCACGCAGACGACTACCCGTCTGTGCCGCCGCTGATGGAGCTGGAGACCACGGGGGCGGCGTGGCCCGCTTCAACCCCAACCTCTACGCCGACGGCAAGGTCTGCCTCTCCCTGCTGGGCACCTGGCATGGCGGGCACGAGAGCGAGAAGTGGCGGCCGGGCCACTCCAACCTCTTCCAGGTCCTGCTGTCCATCCAGGTGGGCTGCTTGCCGGCTTTCCGTGTGTGAGTGCGCACGGAACAGTGGGGAGAGGGGGGGTTCGCACGTGCCGTGCGCTGCAGGGGCCTGCCCCTGCTGTTCACGTGGGCCCTTGGCATGCAGCTGGCACAACCTTCTGCACGAGCCTGCCGCTGGTGCCTCACACACGCACGCACACACTTGACGCCCCCCCACCCCCACCCCCATTGCAGGGCATGATCTTCATCTCCGACCCCTACTTCAACGAGCCCGCCTACGACGGCATGCGCGGCACCTCCGAGGGCGCCTCCTCCTCGCTCAAATACAACTCGGGTGGGGGAGGTGGGGGGAGGCTGCATGCGGGAGGCGGGGGCCAGCTGCAGGGCTTCTGGCCAGGCCATTGCGGCCGGAAGCCGTGCCAGCATCGCAGAACACACCGCGCCGCACATCCCAACCGTGCCCTGTGCCCTTTCCCCCGCAAGCAGAGATCTGGCTGAACAACATCCGATACGCCATGGTGGATCAGCTGCAGCGGCCCCGCCCTGGCTTCGAGGCCGCCACGCGAACCCACTTCCGCCTCCTGCGCTGGCGCATCATGCGACAGTGCGCCGCCTGGCTGGAGGCCGCCCGCGCCCTGGACCCGCTGTTCCAGCGGCGGCTGCGCGACGCGGTTGCCGAGCTGCACGGCCTGCTGGCGGCGCTGTGAGGGCCAGCTGCCCGCACGCCGCCAGGACTCGGGACGGATCAGTGGCCTACTGCTGGCATCAGGCCTGGGCAAGCATGCTCACACTGAGGAGCGGTGCATTCTCCTGCTTGCAAACACACCCCTGCTTATGCTTACAGGCCGGTAGGGCAGCACAGAGCGGTGGACAGGGGAAAGGACAGTGGGGTGGCTGTGCGCGAGCAAGCAGCCTTGACGGGAAAATGGGGGTGGGGTTGGGACCATGGCGTTGCCAGGCAGGGCTTCCCAGCCCGTTTGCCTGCTGCATGCATGATGATAACGTACACAACTATGCCTAGCTGCACTAGGGAACTCGACTGGCCCCCATCGGTGGCCCTGTGAACTCAAATGCAGGGGCGCTGAAAACCAGGGGCCAACCGGGGATGGGGAGGGGCTGCATAGGGTTGAACAAACAGAGTGTGCGAGCATTGAAGAGTTGTCAGGTCAGAAAGAATGTGCTGATTGTGTTTGGGGAAGAGAATTATCTGTACTGCCTGCATTCTAGGTCCTGGTCTGGTGGAAGAGCTGGGCGGGCGCACGCTGGCCACCCTGGCGCGTAAAATTGCTGCCCCGAGAGGGTGTGCAGTCGGGCATAAACGTCGGGACAGGGGGCGCTATCTGTTGGGCAGCTGTGCTGGCATGGGGCGCCACAGGGCGGGGCAGCACGCCGCCGCCGCAGTGCGACGGCATGCGGCCGCCTCAGAAGTCTTCGTCAAAGGCGATGGCGTGGTTGTCTGAGGACAGGCCGCTCATGACCCCTGCCTTCTGGTAGTCGCCCACCCGGCGCTCAAAGAAGTTGGTCTTGCCCCTGCGGGACCAGGGGTCCACACGCGAGGGGCGGCACGGCCTCAGCAAGCCAGCGTCATCGGGCTGCCTGCGCTAACTCCGCAACCCCGCCAAACGTGCCAGAGCCCACGCACAACCCTGCTCCCAGGCTTGCGTGCACACTGCCCGCTGCCTCGCCGCACTCACTGCAGCGAGATGAGCTCCATCCAGTCGAACGGGTTCTTCACATTGTACATCTGCGGCGACAGAAGACGGCTCATGGATGGCTTATGGAGCAAGCTGACTAGGCCGCCACTGCACGATGCCCTGCCCCAACTCCTCCCTGCCGCCCCTGCAGTCCCAGCCATGCCGCGCCCAGCGGCGCCCACCTTGGGGTTGCCCAGCGCCACCAGCAGGCGGTCGGCCACAAACTCGATGTACTGGCCCATGAGGCGCGAGTTCATGCCGATGAGGTCCACGGGCAGCGCGTCGCAAATGAACTCCTTCTCAATCTCCACCGCCTCGGACACAATCTCCGCCACGCGCTCCTCCGACAGCTTGTTCTGGATGTGCCTGCAGGCGGGGCAGGCAGTTGGCGGCGGACAGGCTCAGAGAAAAGCCAGCGGCGCACCCAGGGCAAGAGGGCATGCACTGCCGGCTTGGTACAAAGCCGTGAGCGGCCGCCCTTGCACGCACGAGTAGAGGAGGCAGGCGAAGTCGGTGTGCAGGCCCTCGTCGCGCGAGATGAGCTCGTTTGAGAAGGTGAGGCCGGGCATCATGCCGCGCTTCTTCAGCCAGAAGATGGAGCAGAAGGAGCCGGAGAAGAAGATGCCCTCCACGCACGCAAACGCAATCAGGCGCTCCCCAAAGCGCTCAGCGCTGCGACAGGGGCACGGGGGCGGGACAGTGGGACGGGGGTGGTGTGAGCCAAAGGCAGGGAGGGGCAGGCGGCATCGGTCGACTGGGCGGCGTGCTGCGTGGCCACCGCGGCATGCAAGGCGCGGGCGCACGAGCGCCCTCCGCTGAGGCGCGCCTCCACCACCCGCCGGCTGCCCGCCCACCTGGAGATCCACTTGAGGGCCCAGTGCGCCTTCTTGCGCACCACCGGCACGGTCTCCACGGCGTGGAACAGCTTGTCCTTCTCGCGGCTGTCCTTGATGTACGTCTCCAGCAGCAGGCTGTACATCTCGCTGTGGATGTTCTCAATGGCAATCTGGAAGCCGTAAAGGCGCGGGCCTGCAGCGCAGCGCAGCCAGCAAACGCCAAAGTTTGCTCGGTGAGGGGCCCTCTCCCGGCAGCTCGCTTACACCGCAGCCTGCGCAGGCGTTCACCCCCCGGGAGCACCTCCCGGCTTTGCAAACTCACATGCAACGTCCACCACAGACGGCAGCCTGTCTCCCCCACACCCCCAACACAGGAACCTGCAGCGCATGCAGGCAGGAGGCCCAGGGGCCCAGCCCACCTCGGGGACCTGCACCTCCTGCATGAAGCGCGCGCCCAGGTTCTCGTTCACGATGCCGTCCGAGGCGGCGAAGAAGGCGAGGATGTGGGAGATGAAGTGGCGCTCGTCGTCGTTCAGGCGCTCCCAGTCCTTGACGTCGCTGCCCAGGTCCACCTCCTCGGCTGCGGGGGAGTCCAGGGAGGAAGGGTGGGGGCAGGCAGTTGAGGAGGGACTGCCGGGGGGGCAAGGCAAACCGCTGCACCCAGATTTGCAACCAGCGGCGCCGGCGAGGGACATGGGGCAGGCAGCCCTGGTGTGCAGACCACGCTCACCCGTCCAGAAGGAGGCCTCAGCCTTCTTGTACATCTCCCAGATGTCGCGGTACCTGCATTGCGCGGCATCACGAGTGAGCCTCAACACGTGGACAGGTGAGATTGCGGCGTGTGGCCATGCTCGACCGGCAATGCAGGCAGGGCGTCCTGCCAATTGCAGACGCTGATGCCAAAGGGCAGCCTCACCGGATGGGGAACATGACAAAGCGGTCGTCATTGCTGGCCAACAGAGGCTCCTGAGCCTCTGCGCGCAAGAGTTTGGGCGAGGGCGGCAGCAAGCCAGGTTGAGTTGCAAGTCTCCCTGCTGCTAGCTTGAAAACCCACCACACAGTAACGATGGCACATGCAGGCAACCATCCTCAGAGCCCACGGGGCATCGCTGATGGTGGACAGGCAGAAGCAGCCAGAGCCAGCCAGTCGGCGGCGGGCAGTTGAACAGTGTTGCACCACACAGCTCAACGCTGCGGCCCCATCGTCGGTACTTCCTGACCAAACTAGCTTTTTGACTAACGGAACCGACGCGTTTTGCAGCGGTTCTTTGGTCTGAGCTGAGGGTTTGAAGGGGCCAACATGACACCCAAGCCAGCCGGGTTTTGAATAAACCAGAACAATCGCACGCCGCCCGCTGCACAGCACCGCTCAACATCGCTTTGAACGTGTGTTTACGAGGGCAACTTACCCAGTGCGGCGATCTCGTCACGGCCGGCACTCATTCTGCTGCTGCCAACTTCAACCCACAAGCAAGGGGAAGATAAGGTGGCGAGCGGTGAATAGCAAAGAACGAGAAGGAGGGCGATGCAGGCCTGCCGGCGTCTCTATGTGCGGGCTTAGGAAGGGTGGGCAGCGCGCACGCCGCACGCTGCAGCCAGCTGACCGTGTTCAGATATATCATGGCACCTCACACAGAAGCGTTGTCTACATGAATGAGCGGCATGAGCTCGGAATTTTGCGTTTTTCTGGGGTGTTTGGCATCACAGCCACCATCACTCTCAAATTTTCTCACCTCCAAGCAGGGCAAGCACAAACTTGAGTTGCCAGGCCTGCCTCCAGAATCGAAAGTATGTGCACTGAAGGGCAAAACCATGAAGCCTGGCCTTACACGTGGGCGTGCGGTGCGAACCTGCTGTGACTGCAAGGGCGCCCCACACCAGATGCAAGCAGGCAGGCGGGCAAGCTGTCAGCCGTAGCCGGTGCTGCCAGGCTGCTCCTCCCCGCCTTCAGCCAGCGCGTCGTCCAAGTTGCACTTGCGCTTCTTGAAGAAAGTCATGTCCGAGCTGTCCAGCTTGGGCCGCGCCCCCGCCCAACAGGCTCTCGGGCACCGCCTCGGCCGCCCGCCCTCCGAATGGCGGCGTCGCAGACGGCGGTGCCCCGCCCTCGGGTCCTTTGTGCCGCGTGCGTGAAGGCCCCAGGCTGCCGCCTTGTGAAGCATCCGTGCCGCCAGTTTGCTCCTCCTGTTGCGCTGCTGGCCGCGCATCCGCCTGCCCGGCCCCAGGGCCGGCCTGCCCTGCCACCCCCGCCGCCTCGACCCCTCGCTGCGCCGGCTTGGGCAGCTGATCCACGGTGGAGGGCGGCGGGTCGGAGCGGAAGTAGCGGTGGCGCAGCGCGTCGGCGGCGCTGATGCGTCGGGACGCGTCCAGGCAGACCATGCGGGAGAGGAGGTCCAGAGCGTCGTCGCTGGCCTGCGGCGGTGGAGGGCAGCCGTGAGGGAGGGCCGGCCAGCAGGGGCAGGGTGCCGCGGCAGTGGCAGTGGCCAGCCTTCGACCAGGCATCAGCGCGCGAGCGGATGCCGGCTGCCGGGGCCCGAAGCCACGCGCTCATGCCCCGCTGCTTCAGAAAACGCCGCAGACCCAGCACCCAGCCCCCAGGCAACGCACCCCCACAAGGCTTGCGGGAAGATCTTGCGCAGGCCGGGGGCGGGCGTGGGCTGGAACTCAACAAACGCGGGCATGGCGCGCAGCCCGGCCCACGACTCATCGGTGGGGGTGCCCAGAGCCATGAAGATCTTGGTCAGCACCTCCACATCTGCAGCAGCGGGCAGGGGCCCTCACAGCCAAACAAGCTCTGCTGGCAGGGCCAGGCCACCAGACAAGTCGCTCAAGGCAGGCACCGCCAGTCAGGGCAGATCGGCATGAGGGGGTTCTAGAGCCTCGCGGCCCCGCCAGCTGCCCCGCCCCTCCCTGCGCACCCGACTCGCCCACAAACCAGGGGCGCGCAGCAGCAGCTCGGCAAATATGCAGCCTGCGGCCCAGACGTCCACGCCGGGGCCGTAGCAGGTGGAGCCGTACAGCAGCTCAGGCGGGCGGTACCACCGTGCAAACACCTGGTTGGTGTACCGCCGATCGGGGAGCCATAGAAGCGGGCCAAGCCGAAATCAGCCTGGCCGCCGGAAGGGGAGGATGAGGGGTGGGGTTGAGGGGTGAGGCGCGGCAGGATGGGGGTTGGGGTTGACGGGTGAGCGCGGCGGCGGCGAGGTGTGGCCGCCAAGCGCGCTGCCTGCACATGTGAGCCGCTGTTAAGGCGCCCGAGAGCAGTGCCAGGGAGAGGCAACGCACGTCATGCGCCACACGGCCTCAAGCTAAAAGCCCGTTACAAAACCATGCACATCACGACCACCCCGAACGGGTTGACAGTGGTGTGGGGCGGCGCACCAGCTTCAGCTCCCCGCTGGCCGCCACCAAGAAGTTGTTGGGCTTGATGTCGCGGTGCACCACCCAGCGCTCGTGGCAAAACTCCAGGGCGCGCAGGATCATCTGCAGCGACTCGGGGCGGGGGTGTGTGGGGGGGTCACGACAGCTGTCGCGCTGCACGCATCAAGTGCCACCCCGCACTTCTCATGCGGTCCTACTGAGCGGCACCCATCAGCGGCCGCCAGCCAGCTGTGCGTCGGGGAGGGCGGCGGCCGCTCACCTGCAGGTACGCCTTGACGTCCCCGCCGACAGCACGCGGGAGCGGTCGCGCACCAGCTGCTCCAGGTCCGCCTCACAGTACTCCATCACCAAGGCCAGGCCCCGCCGCTGCGGCAGCACGTCCAGCAGCCGCACCAGGTGAGGGGAGCGCAGCTCCCGCAGCAGCTTCACCTCACGCAGCGCCGTCACGTTGACGCCCTGCGCCGGCGGGGGCCTTGCGGAGGCGCTGGGTCAGCTGCGCAGGCAGGCCCAGCAGCAGCAGCAAGGCTCCCGCCATGTGCGTGGCTCACCTCTCCCTTCTCTCCAACCTGGATCTTCTTGATGGCCACAACCTCGCCTGTCTGCACAGCATTGAGCAAGCGGCAGCGGGCGGCAACGCTTTGCAGCAACAAGGAGTGTTCCAAGCATGAGTCAGCCCACCACCAAGTTCTGAGTAGAAGTTTTGCACTTCACAGGCAACTCAGGGGCTCAGCAGCGGCAAACCTCCTTGTGCGTTGCCATCAGCACTTTGCCGAAGGTACCCGTGCCAAGCACGATCCCTTTCGTGTAATTCTCCATATCGAGTTAAAATAGATGCGCAGATCGCTGGAGAAAACAAGTTCAGAGGAAGAGGTCCAAACGAAAACGATAAAACATGACCTTCCTCGACTATCCACTCTGAAAAATTCTCGGGTACCCTGTTCGACAAACTTGAATAAACGCCCAGGCCACAAGGAGCAGGCATGGCTATGAGCGGCGGCTCCTCCGCCGCGTACCGTAACATGGGTGCGGGATTGATTGCTTTTTCTAGTGCAGAAGAAGTCTCATCAAAGACCTTTGCCCATGGATAGCTTCCTCTTAACTGCAGGCAGACTACAAGCCGCTGTTCAATAAAGGGGGAACTGGCAGGCCGACGTCCAGTCATCAGTGCGCCGCGGCGCACGCGCCGCCCCATCATAAAGTTGGCGAGCGAGCATTGCGTGATTTACGGGACGCGTGCTGTTGCATTCTCGACATTCATGTCTTGTATCTAGCACGGTAAACTGCCCAAAACGCCAACAGGGGGCTCCTTGCCAGGATGGGTTTGCACTTGCGCCTGTGCGCGTTGCTGGCCCTCCTCATAGCGCTGAAGAGCGTAAAGGGTGAGAACGAAAGCAGCCGTGGATTGCCGACAGCTCTGGGAAGGGTCGCAGTTCGCCGAGTTTGTAGAGCTGTCAGCAACTTGCACCCCCATTTTTGGCCCCTGTCCCAACCTGCAGGAGGCACCCCTTGGTGAGCAGCGATCACGCCAGGCTTGCCAGGCTAGCAAGCACCGCTGGCAGGTCATTTTGGGGGTAGACCTGCTGTCAAGGGGCCCTGGCCGCCTTCTCACCCCTTGCTGAACGGGTCACGCGGCCATGTTGTTGTGTGCTTTCCCATCCTCTGCGCCGGCAACAGTTTCGACTACTTGTGCCAGACATGCAATGAGTCAAGCGGGCAATGCACTCGGTGCATCAGCGGCTACTACAGGGACAATGACGGATTCTGCAACAGGGTGGGCTTTTGATGCAGGGCTGCCTTGCATCCGGCCAACGCCTAGCATTTGCAGGCATGCTTGCAGTTTCACCCCTTGTGGCCTGTGTGCTGGTGTGCAGTGCAAGGATCCGCTGTGCGATGTATGCACAGCAGCCGAATGCACCACGTGCATGGAGTTTGACCCGGACTCGGTGCGCTGCTGTTGAACCGGCCCCTGCATGTGATTGACCATCTGTCAACGCCGCACCTGCACCTCATGTGCCTACCTGCCGGCCTAGCTGGCTGATTGTTCATGCAGCAAGATGGCAACCTTGTCTTCAAGAACGGCAAAGGCGTCTGCAGGGTCAGCAGTGTGGCATACAAGGACAACTGTCTCAAGCTGGACAGCAAGGGCAACTGCAGCCGCTGCAGGTGAGCATCTGGGGGATGCCCTTGCACCACAGTGCTTCTGAGGCGCCGAAACACGACGACAAGTCCACATCTGCACAGGGATGGCTACTTCCTGAATGCCACAGCCAGCACCTGCGCACCCTGCCGGGAGGAGTTGTGTGCTCGGTGCTCCCCGCCTCGCGGCAAGTGCCAGCAGTGCAAGGAGTTTTTCTTTGCTGAGGACGACTTTGATTTTCCATCGTACCCTGTGTACAAAAACTCCAGCGGCAAATGCGCACCGTGGTGAGTGGCCCTGCCGCAGTGCTGCAGAGCCTGGCAGCCAAGATTGCACTTGTCAGCCTACGACGAGCATTGCTGCCTTCCTGATATGCCATCCACTCCTTGCAGCACCACACAGAGCTACGCCAGTGGCTGCCGTGCTTGCGGCGCTGATGGCCGATGCACCAAGTGAGGGCTCTGCCTGCCAAGTGTTTGTTGGCATACCCGCTGCCACTGTTCTTATCAAGATCCTTGGTTGTGTAGGTGCGAGGAGAGCTTCCGCCTCAACACAGCCACCGGCAAGTGTGAGGGCTGCCGCAATGAGTTGTGTGCGAAGTGCGGAGCTGACCTGAAGACCTGCCGGCGCTGCGTCAAGACTCCCTACTGGGCTGAGTCCGACTTTGATTTTGGTCCCATCTACACAAACAGCCAGGGCGAATGCGCAGAGGTGGGTTGCAAGGTTGCGAGAGGCGACACTCTCTCGCAGGAGGCTGCTTCATCGGAACCTGGGGTTTGGGCACCCAGAGCTGCAGCCTCCAAGTGGAAGTTGATAGCAGCCTTTGTTGTCACGCTTTTGTCCCTGCAGTGCTCCAAGCACATCAGAGGCAATGGGTGCCGGGAGTGCAACAGGCTGGGCCAATGTACGCGCTGTGCTGCTGGGGCCAGCTTCTTGCGCAATGGCGCTTGTGCGCCCTGCGATGCCCTGACCCCGCGCTGCATCAAGTGCACGAGGACTGGGCGCTGCAACAAATGTGAGGCTTCCTCCTTTATTATTCATTGAAGAGCTTCTTTCTCTGTTCTTCCCCCATTCTTGCTGGTTGCCCCACCAGTTGCACTCACCAGTGCTATCCCGACCTCTGTTGCATCCAAGTGCAGGCGAGGATGGCTATGGTGTGCTGAACGGCCGCTGCGTTCCCTGCCAAGACAAGCTTTGCAAGGTATGTCCCACCCCGGACAAGTGCATCGCATGCAAGTTCAACCTTGACGAGGCTAAGCCCAACACACCGACCATCTTCTTGGACAGTCGAGGCCGCTGCCGTCAGGTGAGGCAGCAGCTGTAGCACCGATGAAGCAATTATTCTGCATACTTGGCCGTTGTTCAATACAACCTTGATTCACCATTGTTCTTTTCTGAAGAATGCCAAGGAGTGTTTGGAGAGCCGGGCAGACGGTGCAACATGCCGAACCTGCCGTGCGGGCTTCCGCAGCGTCAACGGCGGATGTGTGAGGGTGAGCCTACCTATGTGCTGGTCGAGAGTCAATCTGGTTGCATGCTGGCATGTTGTCATGGTTGTCATAGCATGCGCGTCGCTTGGCTGAAGCTTTCGCTGCTGCTGATTGCAGTGCAAGCATTACCATGATTGCGTGCCGTGTGGGGAGCCCATCACTGGCTGCAGCAAGTGAGAGCATGGGTGGTCCCTTCTCTATGCTAGCCGCTGCACCGACTGCATTTGTGGCACAGGCTGGCACAGCAACTTAACGCGTGCCTGTTGCAGGCGTTTAACCCTAGCATGAGCCTTCATCCCGCAGGTGTGATGCCTCAGGAAAGTGGTGCAGGCGCTGCTCCTCCATGAGTGGACATGACAGGAAGTGCCGCAGGGTGAGCTGCTGATGCTGTGAAGCTCTTGCTGTGTAGCGCCGTTGGCATGGGCCCATGCATGTCCATCCTGGCAGCAGTTTTGGCAGAAGTCCAGCCGTCCGGCTCGGTACTGCCAATGTTGCAGCGCACCCTCTTTCACCCACGCGCACACGCTGTCCTTTTCCCCTCCCTTTCAAGTGTATGAACCCGCTTTGCGAGTGCACTGACGACTACCGCAAATGTAGTGAGTGCAAGTACATTGAGGGCAAGAGCCTGTACTTGGACACAGCGGCAAACACGTGTCGTGAGGTGAGGGGCCTGGGCTTGCGGAGGTGGCGCCTGCAGGTTCGCATGCTCACAAGTCGCTCAGTGTGCGCCCCTTGCAGTGCGGCAAGGGTTGCAGCCAGTGCGACAAGGCAGGCCAGTGCAACTACTGCGACACAGGATACATCATGGTCAGGAAGCAGTGCAAGAGGTGTGCTCCCTTGGAAGCTGGGTTTGGGGCGTGCATGTGTCTCATGTCAGGGTCAAGCTTGACGTGCCAACTGCGCCGACTTTGCATTGTCGGCAGGTGTGTCGATCCGGGGTGCTCCAAATGCGATGCTGCCACGCTCAAGAAGTGCACACAGTGCTTCTACCAGCTGGAGAGCGGTATCTGGCAGTACGGCAAACCCGCCAAGGACGGACGGTGCAAGGGCTGCCGCGTGCGGGGTTGCGAGCAGTGCCGGCCAAACGGCACTTGTGCCCGCTGCCAATATGGCTACGTGATGAAGGACGGCAAATGCGTGATTTGAGTCGTTGTCTTCAGTTTTTTTGCCTTTTGCGATCCCTTGCGTACAACGTCAATGTTTGGGTTGTCGACGGCTGTTTTTGTGAATGCTGCGTTTAGGAGGTCCCGTCTGGCTGGCTTGCCAGGTTTGCTAATCTGTTGTTGACTTTATCACAAGTATCGCTTGTCTGTGAGGATATCAAGCTGCTCAATAAACTGCATGGGTTACCTGCCCACACGAAATCAGGGTGTCTACTGTGAACCAGCTAGTGGTGGAAGCCGGGCTGGCGGCAGCTGTGCTCAGCACGCTGCCCTTCCAGAGGGGGCGGGTGGTGATCCCAGGCGACAGATTATGTTGCAGTCAATTAATGTATGATATAATCCATTCATTTCAAAACGAGGTGTACGGGCGACGAACAGCGAGCTTGACAGTTTCGTTTTGCCAGCGAGCCTCCACACATGCCGTCAGCTGATGCGGCCTCGGTCGCCGCGGGAGCGCCTACAGCCTCTCCTTCAACTTTAGGTGCAGTAATGGCGTGTATCGGTGAGCCGCCCGCCAAACTCTGGGGCGGCCCCAACTGTCGCCGCCTCCGCCATTCTATGCTGCACGGCCTCATGGATGGTGCATCAATGTGCAGTGGCTGGAACCGTCGTGTTCATGTTGTTTGTTGCTTGGAAGATGCGCCGAAGAGTCTACTTGGAATGCTTCAACCAGGAAGATGTAGCAGCCAGAGATCAGCGGGCGATGCTGGCCTGCGCTGCTGTGCTCTACAAGGCAGCATGCAACGACGTCCAGCATGAATTGGTGGGGGAGCATGGCGCAAGCTCGTGCCTGCCAGAGCGCAGACCATGATAGGAACTGCGCTTGATGTCAGCATGCGCACAGAAAGCTTTGACCACGCTGCATCGTGCGAGCAGCCGACCAGTCACGTCCACGGCTTGGCGCACGGAAGGCTGCGGAACCCCTGTGTCGTGAAGGAAATGAGCAGGGCTTGGAGCAGCCATGGCAGCTGTGGGGGAGTGGATCTTGGTGGCAGGGACGGCTCAAGCCGGTCCGCTGCAATGCACGGAGGAGGGCATGTCGGCGCAAGCGCTGAGGCTCACAGGGATGTGGAGTCACAAGGGGAGGCTTGCGGCAGCCGAGAATCAGGGTGCCGGTCAGCCAGCTTGGGGCGGGCACCAACATGGTGCCAGATGGGCATATCCGGAACGACAGATGCCCGCAGCAGCCATGATTGGCAGCCCAGCCAGAGCGCAACGCTTGCCAGGCATCTGCTTGCCAGCAGCTAACACTCACTCTGGCGACCCCGAGCTGACATGCTTGTCAACCCTATGATCTGCCCTGTGCCTGGCACGCGGGCAGGGGCACCCGGTGGCAATGATGCTGCCGCTTGCACGGCAGGAATCTTCAGCATGGTCAAGCCATCAAGAGCGTCTCCCTGCTCAAGCTCTGTATATACCGCAGAAGGAGCAGCTCCCGTGCATCCTACAGCAGCAGAAGAGCTGCCCAGCCAGCCCGGCTCTCACCGCCTGCTTACCGCAGCAAGCCATCCACAGCTGCATGGCATCAAGGAGGATGCCCTGCCGGCAGCCGATTGATACAGGCACACCGCAGCCAGCACATGCTGACAGCCTGGGGCCTGCCCATGAGGTCCAAGCAAGCACGATCCCGAACTGCACGTGCCCAGCCATGCGCTCCACCATGGAAGCGGGTGTTAAATGAGGTGCCAGCCAATCAAATGTGAACAGGCGGCAGCGGCAGAGCAAACAGAGGGGAACTCAAAGGAGCAGTGGTGAAGGAGCGAGGCATGCTGGGTGTCCCAACGGGACTGACAGCCGGTGGATCGCCAATGGCGATAGAGTGCTGCTGATGCAGGTTGCTGTGCGGCAGCTGGCTGGCTAGAACAGCGGGCCAGGCGAGCGATGCAGGATTCTGCCTGCTGCCAGGAAAGGGGGGACGGCTTCTGCAGTGCGGCATGCGGGAACCACTGGGTGCGCCCGCCTGCCTCACTCGGCCTTGGGGAACACGTCGCCCACCACGGCCTCCTTGTTGTCGTCGCCGTCGGCCAGGGCCTTGACGCCGTAGGCCAGCTTGGTGGGAACCTGGTTGATGCCGCGGGCCACCTTGGTGGGCACCTGCAAGGAAGGTGAGGCCAGGTTTTGCGGTGTGGGTGATGCCGTGCTTCTGACAGCACCACGATGGCCGCAGTGCAGAGTGCAGGGGAGCTCGAGCAGACAGGCGCGGCTGTTTTCGCTTGGCGCCAAATCCCCGCCAGGCAGCCAGGACCAGCCGTGGGTGGCTGCTGCTGATGCTCAGCAGGCGCGTGGGAGGCGCATCAGCCGTGCTCCGGGCGCACCTGGTTGATGAGGCGCGCGATGGTGGCAATGAGCTCCAGCTTGGTGGGCATCTTCTCCAGGTTCTTCACCGCCACGTAATCCAGCAGCTGGCCGTCCATGCACCCACCGCTGCGGGGGCGGGGGATCAGAGGTGCAGCTGAGTGAAGCGTTGCGGGGTGCACGCAGCGCGAGGCCCACATCGCATCCCATCCCTGGTTCCTTGCATGAACCACTGAGGCGCGCGTGCAAGGCAGCGCAGCAGGGCCGGTGGGTGCTGGCGCTGCGCGCGCCGCCGCGGCGCACCTGACGTCGATGGGGCGGGCGGTGGCGCGCTCCTCCTTGGGCACGCCCTCCAGCAGCTTCTTCTCGAAGGCGACGTAGGCCTTGATGGACTCGGCAATCACCTCCTCGTTGACAAACAGCCAGGCGTTGTCGCCCTTGGTGGCTGCCTTGAGCTCGCCCCAGCCCTCCACCTTATCGCAGGCCACGCGCATGAGCGTGTTCTTGCACACCAGCACCTTGCTCTGCGCGGGCAGCGCGCGCCGGAAGTCCTGCAGCTGCTTCACGGTGAGGCCCTGGTACCGCAGGCCCACCACCACCGCGCTGTCCTGCAGCAGGGACTCCAGCTGCTGCACCGTCTCCTCCTTGCGTTGCCGGCTGATGGCATTCTGTATCTGCATGGTGCAGGCGCGCAGGCAGGGCACGAAACGAGCGCAGGATCCTAAATATACTGTATGTTATCCTCCAAAAGGGTGCAGCAGTGGCCAAGACACATCAAACTTGAGCGCAGAGGAGAGCATAGCGCCGGCCGGGCAAAGGGCTGCCACCGCCTGCCAGGCCTCCCCGCCAGTATGTCCCTCATTCCGCACCTGCAGGCTGCCACGACGCTGCTGCACGGCGCGGTGGACGGGCAGAAAGGCTGCCCGCTGTGCCACTGCTGCCTTGGAGGTCATGCTGCTGCTGGTGCTCGCCGGAAGGCACCTGCAGGAAATTTAATGTAAAAGTTATCAAATGCGCCACTGTGAACTCGTCTTCAACGCGAGTTGTGGTGTTCTGAGCTCCCTTTCACCTGCTCGGTGCGCCGCACACCGCGCTCATGCTGCCACTCCCCGCTTCACACTACCTCTACTGCCCTAAAATGGCAATGATGGGCTGCAAAAGGCCGACTTGATTGGTGCCGGAGGGAGTGGGCAGGACAAGGCTGCCAGGGTCTCAGCACGGGGGCGCAGTGAAGGCGCGGGGTCGGCCTGTACTCTTCCTCTCTCGGGCTGATTGCTGGGTGGAGCAACAGCACTTCAAAATGGTGAGGCTCGGCCGTGCATCGGCGCCATGCAGCGCTGCGCCATGCTTGCTGGCAGGCTGGCGTTTGGGGAAGTCAGGCTGCAACACGAAGCAAACAGCGGTCACAGAAAGCACCAGCCGGCAGACAGGCTCGGCGCTGGGTTTCCGCCATGCAGCACTCCGACTGCCAGGCAGCGCAGCTGTGCGGCGAGCCAGCGGTGCAGCCTCGTTGCGATTGTTGTTCAGCGAAATCCTTGGAGCGGCAAACAACCCCGCATAGGGTGCTATGCCCGTCGCCCCTGACGCCGCCTTTGACAAAACCGCAACTCCCACGCTCCCTTGTTGCAGTCGAAGCGCACGAAGAAGGTGGGCATTGTCGGCAAGTACGGCACCCGCTACGGTGCTTCCCTGCGTAAGCAGATCAAGAAGATTGAGGTCAGCCAACACTCCAAGTACTTCTGCAGCTTCTGCGGCAAGGTGGGCGCAGATGCACGTGGCCAACCGGCTGCCCATGTTGGCCAGCGCGGCTACAGGTTCTTGCTTCAACAATCATTCTTGCTGCTCTCACAGCATCAAACAGCTTGTTGCACAGGAAGCTTGATGCACTTGGCTTTGATGCGATTGGAAAGCTCTTTCTTTACCGCCGCCGCGGGTCCTGGTTTGCTGCTGCAGTACGCCATGAAGCGCCAGGTGGTTGGCATCTGGAAGTGCAAGGGCTGCAACAAGACCCAGGCTGGCGGGGCTTACGTGCTGAAGTGAGTTTGCTGTCCTCATGCCGCCGTTGCTTGCTCCTTGCATTTTGCTCTCTGCTGTTGTTGTTGTTGTTGCGGCACGTGGGGTTGGCAGCTAAGCCAGCACAGGAGCAGCAGCGGCAGCGGCAGCCAATAGAAGCATCGTTCGCAGCTTTGGCAAGGTTTGGCTGGTGTCTGCGCAGCAGCAGCAGCTCGTCAAGCAGGGCTGCAGACGGGGCAGCACTGAGGCCAGCATGGTTTGAACAAGGCACAGGCAGCATCTTGACATGGAGCTCAAAGCGGCATTGGGTCTCAGACAGTAGCAGCAGCAGCAGGTTGTTGGCACAGACGGCGACTGAGGTTGGCAGAAGGGCTGGCGCTCTCCATGTTCACCCCCTGGCGCCTGCCAGTTGCTGCTCGGACGCTGACCACACTCATCCTCCCTTTTGTTATGCAGCACTGCTGCTTCCGTGACTGTGCGGTCTACCATCCGCCGCCTGCGTGAGCAGACTGAGAAGTAAGGAGCGCGCCGCTCTGCTCCTTGGGTTGGAGCGCAGCAGGCAGCTGCGGCTTGCGGCACATGTCCCACTGTTAATGCCATGCCATCTGTGCCGCAAGCATGCGACAGCGTCGGCTGTCACATAAACCAACCCATGTAAACGTGGCGTGGAACCAGATCAGGAGAACCATGTGTGCTCTGTACAGCTTGTCAGGCTTGCTAGATAGCCGGTGATCTCCTCTTATTGGCTGGGCTGGGCAGCCCCTTCATATGTGCCTATCAAAGGTTGAAGCTTACACACCAATCATTGGCGGATGCTTACATTACCACAACGGTGCAGAAAGGAATATCAGCAGGAACAAAGTGCTGCGGCCCATGCCGCTTAAGATAACGACACAAAAGCAGGAGACGCAACAGGTCCAAGGTTGTTCCATGATTGGGTTGAGGTTCAACGAGTGGCTGGTGGGTCGACTGCGAGTAAGCGGGCTCTGTGCCCAGCTCCTGGCGCGGCAGGCAAAGGCTAGCGCAGCAAAGCATAAGGCAGGGTGCACCCTGAAACTGCGGGGCACATGGTACGGATGGAAGTTGGACTGTGTCAAGTGGGTCCCGAGTACAAAACAGCCAGCGTGGTGGGGGAGGGGCACATGGAGCGGCATGGGTCTCGGCGGGGTAGATCTTGTCGGCGGCGTACATCGCTTGGGATGGTGGGGGCCAGGGTGCTCAGGCGTCGGCAGCGAGCATGAGGGGTAGGGCAGGCAGCGAGGGGGCCGGAAGTGCTCCTCTCAGCCCCTCTGCTCTGCCCTCAACCCCTCTGCTCAGCAGCCCTACGCATAGCTGTAGCCGCGCACGGCGTAAGGGTTGTCCGACGGCGTCTGCTGCTGCTCAGAGGCGGGGTAGTGGGCGGCCGCGTCGGCCCCCTTGCCGCCCTTCTCCGGCAGCGGCGCCGCCGCCGCGGGCTCGGGCTCCGAGAAGCGCTTGGTGGAGCCCATGGAGGGCGGGCCGCCGGCGGCGCCCTGGCTGCCGGTGCTGTTGTTGAAGCCGGCTGGGCGGTCGACAGCCAGGGAGCCGGTGACGGGGCCGCCGCTGCCCAGGGTGCCGGTGGAGTGGTAGGGGTTGGAGGCGTCAGAGGTGCTGCGCGTGGGGGGCCCGCGCTGGCCGAGCCGGGCACGGCGCCAAAGCCCGCCGCGCCCACGCCGCCCGCCAGGGTGCCTGTGGGCGTGCCCACGGGGAGGCCTGGGCGGTGCCGGGGCCGGCGCCGGCGCGGGGCTGCCGCTCAGCTCGCCAAAGGCCTCGGCCGCGCCCAGCAGCGCGCCGCCCTGCAGGCGCAGCGCCGCCGCCACGTAGTGCTTCAGGTACTGCCCGTCGGCGATCAGCGCCGCCAGGTCCCGCGCAAGCAGCGCCTCCTGCTGGTCAAAGTTCTGGGTGGTGACTGCGGGGGGTGAGCAGGGTGAGCAGGATGAGCAGGAGCACAGCCTGAGGCGGCCGCAGCCAGCGGGATGGAAGAGCAGCAAGCATCCTGGCCGGCGGCACCCGTGCATGGCAAGGCTGCCCAGCAAGCGCTCGAGCAGCCCCCGGCCGGGCCCCCGCCCACCCACCCTTGAGCTTGGCCTCCTTGTGCGACAGCATGCGGATCGTGGCGTCAAGCTTGGCCTCCGGCTTGGCGCCGCCGGCGCCGGTGCCCAGGCGTGAACGCATCGCGCTCACCCTGCGAGCGGTGGAGGGAAGGAGGCAGCGCGGAGAGGGAGGTTAGCATGCTGCGGAGAGGGTAATCAGCACGCTGCATCGGCCTGTCCCGTTGCAGCTGGCAGCGCAGAGAGGGGACACGCAGCGCCAGCGTGTCGTGCGGCTGCGGCTGCGGCGGGGGCTCACTTGGAGGCGAGCTCCGAGACGGTGCGGCGGCGGGAGTCCAGCTCCAGCCGAGTGTTCTCAAGCTCCTTGAAGCGAGCCTGCGCGGGGGCGGGGCAGGGCGCAGCCACGGTGGGCACAGGCCGGCGAGGGGGCCACGCGGGTAGCCAGGCAGGCGTGAGGCGCGGCGGCGGCGGCAGCAGCGCGCCCAACTCGCCGTAGCTGCACAGCAGCAGCGCACTCACCGCCAGCTGCAGGTGCACCTCCTGCCAGCGCGTCAGCGGCGCCAGCACCTCCGTCTCCAGCTTGTGCCCCGAGTCGTTGCCCACGCGGCTAACGGCGTCAGCCTTGAAGGAGGGGCCGCCCACCAGGTTGAGCGCGGCGGCGGCGGAGCCCAGCCCGCCGTTGCTCTCGTCGTAGGTCTGGGGCAGCGGCATGGTCATGGTGGCCTTGGTGGTGGTGAGGAGCTCGGCGTTGGCTGCGCTTGCCGTGCGGATCGCCTTCTCGCACTTCTTCACCTGCTGGCTGAAGTCGGTGGCAGTCTTGATCATCACCTTATTCCTGCAAGGCGCAGCCAGCAGCGGCGGCGGGTCAGCGCGACACGAGGCAGCGGCAGTGCGCCAAGCGGCGCGCCGTCCAATGGCTGCCTCCCACGCGCCGTTTCCGCGACGACAACCCACAGCCTCAGCCATACAGCCGCGCTGTGGGCTGCGCTGCAGCCCGGCTTTTGCTCGAGCGCCAGACGCGGCGCTCGAAGGCCTCGTCAGCCCCTGGGCCATGCCGCCTCAATCCGCACCTTGCGTTGCTAGTCAGGTCGGGGTTGGTGCCGGGCATGCTCTCCCGCACCCTCTCCTTCCATCTCCGCCATCCTGCTCCCATGGCTGTGAGGGGTTCTGGGCGGGTGTTGGTGTTCGAGAGCTTAAATGCGTTGCTAAATGCCGCAAGGTCGTCGGTTTGAAACGTGCAAGTGGTGAACACTTCGCGAACAGGTTGCTCTTATGTCTGGCCACGGCGGCATGCTGCGCTCCCACGCCGCCATCTGGAAACTACGTCATGCACGGCCCGGTGTGTGGCGCACCACAAGAAAGGGGAATCTAAGGGCAGGAATGCCAGATTTTGCTTCTCTGGAAAGTTACCAAGCCTGCAGCAGGCAAGGGGCAGGGCAATGGCCTCTGTGACGGACAAGCCAAGCGTCAGACCATGCGCTGCCGCCGCCAGGCGCGGCCCTGGGGTGAAGCTGGCCAGGAAGCACTGCCAGCAAAACTCAGAGATCTTGATACTGTTAGGTAATCTGCCCCTGCATCTCACCTCCCCACACAGTCGTCAAACAAAAGCCGTTGCGTCCTCGTGCTTGCCCTGCCGCGCCTCCGCAGCTGGGAAGCGAGCCGTGTGCGGTGGCAGGGGCTTGGCGGAGGGCGTGGCCGGGCTGCCGTCCCCAGCCCACTGGCGGCCGTGCGTGGTAGGCTACCGGCAGCTGCCGTGCCGCCCCTGCCAGCATCCCGCGCACCCTGGAAGGCGCTGCCTGGGCTGGCGGGGCGCGCAGGGGCGGGGGCCGCCACCTTGCTGGCGGGCGGGCTGGGGGCTGCCGGCATGGGCCCAAAGGCCTCTGCGGCAGCCAGCAGGGCATTGCCCTGCAGGCGCAGCGCAGCTGCCGCGTAGTGGCGGAGCCAGCTGGCGTCGGCGAGCAGGGTGGACAGGTCGCGGTGCAGCAGCTGCTCCTGGTCGGCGTAGTTCTGCGCCGCCACTGCAGGGCCGGGCAACCGGGGCTGAGCCGAGGAGAGGCACGTGGCCCCACTTGCAGGCGCTGCCGCCCGCAGCTGCAGGGCAGATCCCCTCCCCCTGCCTGGCACAATACGAGCTGGTGGGATGGTGCGGCCGTGGCGCACCCTGCAGCTTGCCCTCTTTGTGCTGCAGGCGCCGCAGGCTCTGCTCCAGCTCCGCCTCATGCTTGGCGTTGCTGCCCTTGCTGCCCAGCTTCCCACGCAGGCCATCCACCCTGGAGGCGGCAGCAGCAGGGGAGTGAGCCCGGTGCAGCAACAAACGACACCAACAGTGGGGATGAGGCTTCGCGCAGCCCACTAATTGCGTCGCTCCCGCTGCCCACCGCTGCGACAGCTCCATCACCGTCCTGCGGCGCGAGTCCACCTCCAGGCGCACGCCCTCCAGCTCAGCAAAGCGCGCCTGCGTCGCCAGCGCGTGCCAGGGTGGTGGGTGGGTTGGGTGCGGGGGATGAAAGCCGCACGCTCCTGCTCACAGATCTCAAGGCAGCGCCAAGTGCATGCATCTGATGAGCAAGGGTGCCAGACTGCACGCGCCCGGCCCTGCGTGCATGATTCAGCGATTTCAGCCGTGCGGCCTACCCCCAGCTGGCTGTACACGCCGCTCCAGCGCTGCAGCGCGGCGCCAGCACCTCGGCCTCGCTCTTGTGGCTCACGTCCGCCGCTGCACTGCCCATCGCCTCTGCGCTGAAGCCCTCGCCGCCGATGAGCCCCGCGCCGTGTGCTGCCGCGGCCCCCCCCCCGCTGTCTCCTCGTGTGGCCGCGGCAGCGGGGCGCTCATCACTGCCTGGACGGTGTTCAGGCCTTCCGCGTTGGCGGCGGCCATGCGCCGGATGGCGCCTTCGCACCTCCTCAGCTGCGCCAGGAAGGAGCGCGCCTCGTCCAGCATGGCGGCGCACCGCGCGTTGCTGGTGGGCTGAAAGTCGCCGCCGCCGAGGGGGCTGCCCTGGTGCAGCCGCTCCCTGAACCGGCGCCAGCCCACGCCCATGGCTGCGCTTGCAGGCCAGGAGCGGCAGCGTTTAAAGGCAGGCGCCACAGAAGAGTTGAGGTGGCGCTGGACTGGTGGGCTCCTAGGGATGGATGCAGGTTGTTTCATTGCCAGCATTGAGTGAAGATGCTATTAGCCTGCCCAGCAGGCCATCCAAGGGACAACATGCTCCACCAAAGCCGAACATACCTGCGTCTGTGCACAGTAAATTGCTGCGGCTACTGCCTGACGGCCCCCCTGCGCGAACTTAGGTGCTCTGGGTTTGGATGTGGAGCCTGGCGCCGCCGCGGCCAACTGCCAGCGGGCGCTGTGCTGGCAGCACACGGTGCCACACGGCGCTGCCAGCTGGATTCTTAACCCCTCTTATTGCGTCTGTTTAGGGCTCATTAACATGTACAACTCATATAGACGTAAATTTCCGTCCCTGGGAGCACCAAAGGCAGCCAGCCTCAATTTGACGCGGAAACAGTCGCCGCCTGCAATCGCGATGCCTGCTGTACCGGTTGGAATTGGCGCTTGGAGAGCTGACATGCACGGGAAAGCCATCAAACTGCGGTCGCAGGTTGGTCAGCGAGCGGGCAGGGTGACTTCAGAACTTCGACAGGCCGTTGCTCGCTTCCTGCTGTTGGGCCTGCCAGCCTTTTAAGACACTCATCCTTCGTGCATGTATTGTGTGGATATCATGCATTTGCCGCCCCTGTGAGTGTGTGTACGCTGTTTCTGATGCCCGCCAGCGTAGGCCTGTTGAGCCTGTGGTGTCGCTGTTTTCATGCTTTCATGTTGACTGGTTCAGCCACGGTTATAGACTAGATTGGACCCTTTGATCATGTAAACCTTCAATTGTGTTTGGAACCTCACAGACTGTGCAAGTCCACAGGGAGCACCACGCATGCGCTACTTGTCGCATGCCAGCAGCAGGACGGACAGGGTGGCGTTCAGGCCGGCTGGTGAGATGCCCACGCTTGCCAGGGTGGTCATCAGGGTGGGGTCGCCTACACAATCGAAGGCGTCAAAAGATGCAGCGGCGTCGCAGCACCTGCACAGCTCACGGGGCACAGGTGCAGTCCCGGCTTGTCGGTGGGGCAGGGGCACAGCGCCGCTCTTCAAGTGCGCCCACTTGGTGCTGCTACCACATTAACCTGCAACCTGCTGCAGCTCCTCCCCAAAGCTTACGGCGGGGCGGGTGGCTCTTGGTCTTCCAGGGCTGCCAGGGCTTCAGCGGCCTGCTGCGCCGTGGGCGCATCTGCTGCCAGGGGCAGGTAGGGGTTGATGACTCCCCGCTCCTGCTCGCAAGAACCCAGCAGCTGCTGCCCCAGAGCAATGCATCCTGAGGGTGGAAAGGCCTCCTGGGCCCCTGCATTGGGAACGCGGCAGCCAGAGGGTGGCAGGTTGGGGAGGGAGTGACAGCAAACAACTGGCCATAACACCCGAGGATCGGCTGACCATGCGCAAATGTCAGGGTGCTACGCAGTCCTCCTGGTGTTCCCTGCCCCCTCACCTAACGGCCGGCCCAACACGAGCACGGCAGCCACCAGGCAGCAAGCAACACGTGTCCCAAACATAGTCATCAAAGTTGCATCACTGGCAGCAAGGAAGCGTGCCTTCTCGATCCAGCCAACCACATCAGTGCACAAGCCCCTCCACATCAGCTTGCCAACCCCATATCAGAGCGCTTGCCCCCTCCTAACATGCCACCCTCCTTCAACCTTGTCGGCTTGCAAAGTGTGGAAAGATGATGTTCAAGGCAGCACGGCTGCACCGAAAAAGCAATCATACGTTCTAGATGGGGGCAAGCCAGCCAGTTGCCGCACGAAAAGCGCAGGTGCACAGCGAGACAAGTGCACTGACCCAAGGGGCAGCAGAGGGGGACAGCAGAGCGCTCTGAACGAGGAGTCACACGGAGAGGGCGGCAGCGGCTGCACAGAAGAATACAGAGGACAGGGGGAACGGGGGAGGCTGCGAGGAGGCAGGGGCAGGCAGCGCCCGGCCGGCTGAGGCCAAGGAGCGCCCTCACTGGCGCGGGCCCGGCTGCTGCCCGCCCATGTTGCTCAGCATGTTTTTCAAGGCCGACATGAAGGCCTCTGCCGCCTGGTCGGGGTCCACGTTGGAGGGCGGCGCACGCGGCTGCGGCTGTGCCGCGGGCCAGCCCCCGCCGCGGCCCCCAGCGCCTGCTGCTGCCGGCGCGTGAGGATGGGGGAGGGCTGCGCCAGGGGCTCCTTGCCGCTGGTGCCAATGCAGGTGAACACCGACTCGTCGTCAAAGTTGAACTGCGGCGAACGGAAGGGGGCAAGGTTCACAGCAGTGCCAGGTGGTCCCTTGCTGGGCTCATCGAGAAGAGGCGGCGCCGCCGAGCACGGGCCCAGCAACCCAGCAGCATAACAAATCCAGCAGCATAACAGCTGCCATGGGTGCGCCCATGGGTGCGCCCGCAGGCCCTCACCCCCAGTCACCTACACACACACATGCCCACCCACCTGCGCGTATGCGTCGTACACATCCTCCACCCCCGCCGCCTCGTACATGTCTCGCAGGTCTCGCAGGCAGTCGAGCGACTTGAGCGGCACGCAGTCGGCCTGCAGGTGGGTCAGCAGGCCCAGCCAGTACAGGTTGTCCTGCAGGAAAAGGAGGGGGGGGGTACATCTGTGAAAAACCTGCCATTCAATACCCAGCTGCAGTCCAATGCCCAGCAGCCCCTGCTGGCACAGCACCCATCCTGGCCACCCCTCCGACCCGACCCTGGCGGCCGCCTCCTGCCGGCCTCCCCCAACTCGCTGCGTGCAGGCAGCGTCAGTGCGCGGCCCCCACCTTGAGGTCGGAGTCGTGGCGGGTGATGAGGGTGCGCTTGGCGCGCAGTAGCTCGCGCTGCGTGATGGGCTGCACCCGGATGTTGCGCAGCACGTTGAGGGAGGCCACCATGGCATCCTGGATCTTGCCCGGGGTGGAGGTCACGTTGACGTGCCACCAGCCTGCGGGGCGGGGGGCACCAGGGTGGTCGAAGGCAGGGGCGGGGGTCTGGGCCTTGCTTGTAGGCAATCTGCCCAGGAGCAGGCAGTTGGGGCTTGGGGCGGAGCTGGGGGGGGCTGCTTGTCAGCGCGCGCCCCCCCCCCAATGCCGCCCCCACACACCACACCCACCCGAGGGCAGGCGGTCGAAGAGGGAGAGCTCGAAGGAGACGTCGTAGGTGAGGCCCAGGGTGTCGCGCACCGTGGTGAAGAGGCGGGAGTTGATCACCTCGGTGAGCAGGCCTGCGGGGGGAGGCGGGGGGGGATGTGGCAAGGGGGTCAGCCTGCTGAGCTTGACCAGTGATGACACAAGGCCGGGGGCGATGCATGGGCTGTCTAGCCGGGAAGGATGGAAAAGGGCAGGGGCTGCGCTGCACCGGGGCAGCCAGGCCAGGCCACCACCCCGCGGCCCCCAGCACCGCCCCCACCCAGCGCGATGCTGGCGTAGAGCGGGTGAGCGCGGCGGATGTCGGCGGCGCGCTGCACCTCCTCCGGGCTGGCCCCAGGCTCCAGGACCAGCGGCGGCACCACCTGGCCGGGCGCAGCGCCGCCCCTGCTGCTGCGTGGCGGTGAAGTTGCCCCAGCGGTTGGGGGCGGCACCCGCGATGTAGGCGCACGCGCGCTCGTCTGCAGGGGAGGCGGGCCGGCGGGCCAGGCGAGGCGAGGTGAGCAAGGGGTCAGGGGGACAGGAGAAGGGGCAGTGCCAGGCGAGGTGCTGCGCAGGGACAGGAGAAGGGGCAGTGCCAGGTGAGGCGCCCGCTCAGCGCTTGAGGGCGGTCCTGCAAACCACAGCAGAACCCCCATCACCACACCCACACCCCACACCACACCACCCACACACGCGCGCACCCGAGTCCTTGAGGTGCCACGTCATGTGGCGCTGCTCCAGCGGCAGCCCCGAACAGATGTGCAGGGGCGGCCGAGGCGCTCCGCGGGGTCCTCGGGCAGCGGCACGCGCGCCTGCCGCGACACGGTGCCCAGGTAGCGCAGCACGCCCGCCTCCAGCTCAGCAGGGTCAAAGTCACCCACCACAGACACCTGCGGGGGGTGCGTGGTGGGTGGGGGTGGGTGTGTCTGAGGAGCCAGGGGCAGGTGCGACACCGACCACCAGCCGGAGTGGAGCGCCGCTGCACGCCCAGCAGCGTGTCAGAGCAAGGCGCAGCCTGGCAGGCTCTGCCTGCGCAGTAGGCAAGGCTGCCCCTGCAGCCGAGCTCCCCGCCCACCTCCACGTTGCCCGCGTGTATTTGGCGCATGACCGCCAGCCGCATGCTCTCCAGGTCCAGCGCCGCAATCTCCTCGGGCGAGGGGTCGCGGAAGCGGCGGTCGGGGCCCAGCATGGCCTGCGGGCAGGCAGGCGGGTGGGTTGATGGGTGGAGCGACCAGAGCGCGCTTCGTGCGTGGGTGTTGGCAGCAGGAGCCTCAGCTGCCCGGCAAGAGCAGGATTTCCCCATTGCTGGCACCCCCAATACACAAAAACAACTCCTCAAAGGAAGGCAAGAGCCTGGCCCCGGGGCGGCAGGCACCTGCAGTATGCGGTCGGCGGTGGCGCGCTCCAGCGACTTGGAGAGGGAGCGGAAGTGCGACAGGTACTGCTGCTTGAGCGCTCCATGGCCGCCGCCTCCCACCGCGGCTGCTCCAGGAACAGGTGCAGCAGCTGCAGCACGCTGGCCACGCCGCCGTCGCTGACCTGCCGGGCGGGACGGGGAGTGTGTGTGTGTGGTGATGGTGGTGGTGGTGGTGGGGGGGGTAGGGAAGGGGTGGTGTGTAGGCAAGGGCTGCAGCTTAGCAAAGCAAGCCCTCGCCGCTCTGGCGTGCACCACACCCGGCACGCGGGGTGTGAGCGCGGCAGGGCAGGGGCGGCGAGCTCACCGCAAAGTGGAAGTCCATGCACACAAACTCCTCGTCGGTCTCCAGCACGCAGTTGATGAGCTTGGAGATGCAGAACAGCTCCACCTGCGGCGCACAGCAGGTGCATGGCGGGTGGGCGGGTGGCAAGGTGCGTGAGTGTGTGTGGGTGTGCGTGTGGGGTGCGGGGGCCGGGGGGGGGAGGGTTTCCAGCAGGTGCTTGAGGGTGGAGAGTGAGAGGGTTAGGAGGGGGAGGAGCGCAGCTGGCACCCCCTGCGAGCAAGCCAGCGCACCTGCTCGCGCGTCCAGGACCCCACGGTGCCCGCCTCGCTGAGGGTGCGGGTGCCCAGCGCCATGACACCCGTGCCCAGCGGGCCCACGCCCTGCCCCTCGGTGGCGCGCCCGCCCGCGGCCACCAGGCGCAGCATGGCCCCCGCGGCTCGTTGTCGGTGCGTCGGTAGTTCACGCGGATGCCGTTGGACAGGCGCAGCTGCACCACGCCGCCGTGGCCGGGCGCCGCGGTGGCGCCGGGGGCGGGCGGCGGCGCCGCGCCCTCCACCTGCACAAAGCGCGGCTGCCGCTCCGCCACCAGCGCCTCCACGGCCTCGTCGGGCAGCAGCGCCAGCGGCACATCCACGTCCTCCCGCGCCTCAACCTCCAGCCCCGACTCGGCCAGCGCCGCCTCGATCGCCGCCGCGTCCAGCTCAAAGCGCACCGCCCCCTCGGGCACCTCCTCCTCGCCGCCGCTCTCCTCCATGGCCGCCACCGCCGCGGGGTCCACGTGCTGCGTGGTGGCCAGGCTGGCGCCGCGCTGCAGGGGCGGCGCCGCCGGTGGAGTGCCCCGAGGCGTCCATGAAGGCGGGGAGGCACGCCACGATGGCGGTGGCGCGCGTGGGGCCGGGCCAGGCCCAGGAGCCCGGGTCCGACTCATACTCCTCCATCAGCTGAAGCGCCGGGCAAAGGGGGCGCGGAGAGAGAGAGGGTCAGAGGGGCAGGGTGTGAGTGCGAGGGAGCATGCACAGTGTTGGGGAAGTGTGCAGCGGGTGGGCACCGCCGCCGTGGGCTGGCAGCACGGCGGCCAGCCAGGCGTGTGCGCACTCGGCAGGCGGGGGCCCCACCCGCTGCACGTCGTTGTAGTGGGAGATGTAGGAGAGGAGGGACTTGGCCAGCGCGTCCACCTCCTCCTTGCTGATGGTGTCCATGACCATGAGCAGGTACTCGTGGGCCTGTGGGTGGGGGGTGGGCGGTCGGGGGTGGTGGTGGTGAGGGGTTGGGGGCACGCAGTCCAGCAGGCGGAGCATGGAGCCCTGCCGCTGCCCCTGCCAACCTCAACTCAGGACAAGCGTGCACTGAAGCATGGCCCCCACCCCACACTCGGGGTGGCCGCTTCCACAGCAGGTTCACATGTCAAGGTAGCCCCCCCCCCGGGCCCGCGCCTCCACCCCCCCAACCACCCACCGTCTTCTGGTCCACCACGGTGTGGCCCAGTGCCAGGCTCTCCATCACGAATTCCAGGTTGTCCACGCTGGGCACGCTCTCCGCCTGCTCCGCCAGCTGCTCGCTGTCCCGCAGCAGCGCCGTCTTGTACCGCTCCAGCTCGCCGCGCGTCACGCCGGGCGCTGCAGGCGCCGCACCTCCTGCACCGCCACGCGCACCGCGCCGCGCCAATCCTTGGGCTCAGCGCTGATGGTGAGCGTGGACACGGCGCAGCCCTCCCGCCCGGAATCGCTGATGTCCAGCTCTGCAGCGGGAGGGGAGAGGGCACGATGGGGAGTGGTGTTTCGCAACAGTTGAGGGGAGCAATGTGGGGCGACGGCGGCAGTGCGGGACACCAGGGCTGCGCAAGCACACAGGTCCATCTGTGCAGCGCCGGATGCATGGGGGCGGGGCGGGGCAGGGCCCGCCAGGAAAGGAGGCTGTGCAGAGCGCAGAGGAAAGGAGGCTGAGGGCTGGCGCCAGGTGGCGGGAGGCTGGCGGCGGGCGGCGCACCGATGCCGGTGAATGGGGGTTGGCCTCCACGTAGCGCGCGTTCACCCTGAACTGAAGGACGCTGAGCAGGATGCGCACCATGAAGCCGCGCCTGCGAGGCAGCAGGAGGGGGAAAGGGGGTCGGCAGCTGAGGGCGCTGGCGGGCGGCGCTGCAAGCAGGCCGCCGCTGAAGCCGGGCAGCGCGTGCCAGAGGAGCGCCCCGCTGGCTGGCCCCCAGCCAGCTGGCGCACCTCAGGTCTTCCAGCGTGGAGATGGGCAGCACCGGCAGCTTGCAGAAGATGGAGAGCTGGAAGAGCTGGAGGAGGCGGTGGCGGAAGATGGAGACAGGGGCGCAGGGCGGCCCGCCGTGCACGGGTGGCGAGGAGCAGCCCCACTGATGCTCCACAGGCGGCCGCACCATGCCGCCGCCGCCGCCGCCCCAGCCGCGCGACCGCGGCATGCTGTCTAGCAGAGCGCCGCTGGCGCTGCTGCTGCTGCTGCTGCTGGCCCCGTTGGCGGAGCCTGGCAGGGCGCAATCCAAGGATGGGGTCGACGCCGCGCCGCTGCCGTTGCCGCCGTTGCTGCTGCCAGGAACAGTGGCCGTCCCTGCCAGCAGCCCCGCGTTCACTGCTGCGGCGGCAGGGGAGGGCTGCTGCAGCGAGCGTGGGATGCGCCCAAAGGTGTGCTGGATCAGCTCCTTGGTGTGCTGCGGGAGGGGGAGGGGGGAGGGAGGACGGGGGATGTCATGGCTCAGCCATTGTCGGCGGCACAGCCCTCGACGGGAGGATGATGCATCCAATTGGGGGCAGCCGCTTGCAAGCCCCCGCATGCAGTGCTCGACAGGCAAACCCTGTCATACCCAGCATTCATGCAACACGAAATTCTCAGCAGGGAGGATCCCCCCCCACACACACACACACACACACACACCCTGCACATCCACGTCCCCCACCACGTAGAGCGTGGCGTTGGCCGGGAAGTAGTGGCGCGCCCAGAAGGCCATGATCTCCTCCCTCCCCCACTGCTCCACCTGCTCCGTCTTGCCGATGGGGAAGCGGCAGCCCAGCGCGTTCTCCCAGTGCAGGTACTGCAGCAGCTGGCAGTCCACGCGGTACTCGATCGTGTTCATCATCTGCGCCTCCGCCACCACCGCCTTGCGCTCCTTCTCGATGCGCGAGGGCAGGAACTCGGGCTCGAAGGCCACCTCGGTGAGCGCGTCCAGCACCTGGCGCAGCATGGGGCCCCCCGTGGAGCCGTTGCGGTCGGGGGAGTGCACGTGGAAGACGGTGTGGTGGAAGTCGGTGTAGGCGTTGGACCTGCCGGGGTGCACGGCAAGAGGCGTCGGACCGCAAGAAGGGCAGGGGAAGGGGCACGGAGGCACGTCGGTCCATCTACCCCCCACCCGGCTTGCAGCATAGGCAGGGCAAGCTAACATGGCAGGCCGCAGCGGCAGCGGCAGCCCCGAAATGGTGGGGCTCCCCAGCACGCCCGGCAGCGAGCTGGGCCGCCGCCGCCCGCACCTGGCACCGGTGCCCAGCAGCCCCTCCCGCTTCTTGGAGCCCAGGAAGGTGACGTGCTCCACCAGGTGCGCGATGCCCTGCTCCCGCTCCCCTCGTCCACTGCATGAAGCAGGGGGCGTCGGCGGCCTCGTCAACGGCAGCAACCCAGCGGCGGCGGCGAGGTTTGCAGGCCGCGGCAGCAGCCGCGCCACCACAAGCCAGAAACAGCCGCCTTCATGTGGTGGCGGTCCCACCGACAGCCCCACACCATCAGAGGGCTGCCGACCGCCGCGGCGGGCCAGCATGCGCAGGGCAGCGGCGGCGGAGCGCACCCGACCCCGCGTGGATCTCCAGGTGCGCCTCAAACCGCGCCGGCGGCGAGCGGTTGGGCAGTATGACGTAGCGCAGCCCGTTGTCAAGGCTGCCCAGCTCCAGCGCGGCGTTCTGTTCCAGAGGCATGCTCAGCAGCTGCTCGGCACGCGAGGCGCTGCCGTCCATCTCCACCTGCAGACGCAGGCAGCGCGCGGCGCGCGATCGGCAGCCGCGCTTCAACAGCGTACGGCTGGGCCGCAGCCAACGACAGTGCGCAGCGAGCTGAGGCGCATCCAGGCTGCCGCGGCTGCCCAGCAGGCTGGGGTGCAGCACAGAGCACTCCGGAACTGGAGCACGGCGCTTTGGGCACCGGCGGAATGGAAAGGCAGCAGCAACGGCACTCCTTGTAGGCCCACAGGCGCTCACCAGGGTGGCAGAGACGACTATTTTGCTGCCGCGACGGCATGCTGCAATCGCGACCCAAGGCCGCCCCAGCGGGCCGCTGGCGCCTCCGAGGTAGCGGCACTTGGTGGACGCCAGCTCGCTGCAGCGGCATGCGGTACAGGATCCCAGGCAGTGAACTGACCTGCGTCGCTTCTCTCATGATCATGCAACATGAAGGCTGCCAGGCGCACACACAGGGCTTTGGTTGCAGCGGCGGCAGGCAGCGGCGGCAGCCGCCGGCTTCTGCAGCGGCGGGCCCCCACCCCCAGGCGCACCCGATGGACGTGTGCCGCGTCGACAGCGTCGGGCGGAACATGTGTGGCGCCTGGCGAAGCCCCGAGCCCCTGCCCAGCTCCTGGGGACGCTGCTGGCGGGGCTGGCAGCGGGCCAGGGGTCTTGCAGGCGCCGGCAGCGCCACTGCGCGCTGCTGCCCTACCAGCATCATTTCCTTACAGTTTCAGCCGACCGAGGCGACTCGCGGCACTAGAGCAAAGTTGGGGAGGGCCCCAGGCCCATGCGGTGCCCTGAAAGTCTGGCTGGATACGTGATTGAGCTTATCGAAAGGTGATCAAAGCGCCCACAACGCTATGCACCCTGCTGAAGTGGCTGCTGAAGTGTCCCAGGCCTCACCCCACAGCAGGGTGGTAAATGTGGGAGACAACCGAGGGTGCCCAATTGAGCTGCGGCGTGCCCCACATCCCACATTTGCACCCCGAAGTTGATCTGAGGGGCCAACCATGCAGGCGGTGCTTGCACAGTCTCAGCTGCATGGGCAGGTGAGCCTACTGCTGCCAGTTTGCTGCCAGAGTCCCCCCGCGGCGCGATCGCGCTGGGAAGGGCCTAACCCCGGGTTGTCAACCCCTCCTTGCGCAGGGCGTGGCCAGGGCAGTGAGCGGCAGCAGGGCGCAGCGCGCGGCCGCGGCCCCACGCACCGCCGGCGCCGCGGCCCTCCGCAGCGACTTCCTGGCAGCAGAGGCCTGCGAGTTTGTGTCCCGCGCCTCCCTGCGCCAGCAGGTGGCGGCCGCGGTGGCGCGGCGCGCGCTGCGTGCCTCCGCCGCCCCTGCTGCCGGCGTCACCGCCTCGGCTGAGCAGAAGGAGATCAAAAGGTGCTGATTGCCAACCGCGGCGAGATTGCGGTGCGCGTCATCCGCGCCTGCAAGGAGCTGGGCCTGCAGACGGTTGCAGTCTACTCCACCGCCGACAAAGACTGCCTGCACGTCCAGGTGCGCCCTGCGGCCACCCCGCAGCTCGTGTACGCGGGCAGCCCCGCCAGGGGTTGACGCAGCGGCGCCGGCGGCGCCCGGCCGCCGCTACCGAAGCTGCGCGCTGCCGTGCCGCTCTGCACTGTGATAGGGACGCAGAAGCAAAGGCGGGAGCGGCCGCCCTGCAAGGGCGCTGCATTCCCTACGGCTGCCCCCCGCGCTTGCCAGCCACCATGTGTTCCCTCCAACGCCGCCGCCGCACCCCCCCACCCCACCCCACCCCCCCCCCGGCCCCCACGCAGCTCGCGGACGAGGCTGTGTGCATCGGCGAGGCCCCCTCCTCCGAGTCCTACCTCTCCATCCCCTCCATCATCTCCGCCGCCATCTCGCGCAACGCTGACGCCATCCACCCGGTGAGCCCTCCCCCTTCAGACAGCCACCAGGCCCCCGTTCCCCCTGGTCAGGGGGCCAACGCAGGAGGTGCCCCAGAAGCGCGGCTGTGGCCCGGAGCGGCGTCAGGCCGTGCTCTTTTGGACGCAGCGTTTGTGCATGCCCGTGTCCGCACCTCTTCCTCTCACAAGACGCTCTCGCCCGCCCCCCTTTCTGTGCCCAGGGCTATGGCTTCCTGTCTGAGAACTCCACCTTTGTGGACATCTGCGCCGACCACGGCCTGGAGTTCATCGGCCCCCGCTCCGACTCCATCCGCATCATGGGAGACAAGTCCACCGCCCGCGACACAATGAAGGCGCGCCCCCGCACGCACCCGCCGCCTGCGCCGCCCAGGCCGTGCCCAGGGCACCCTCCCTGCGCTGCTGTGCTGTGGAGGGAGCAGTGGTGGGGCGTGCGGCGGCCCCTGCATCGGCCAGCGGCCAGCCTCGCGCGCCTCACCTGCCCTTGCCCCCTCCCTGCACCCATGTGCAGAACGCGGGTGTGCCGACCGTGCCCGGCTCCGACGGCCTGATCAAGGACGCGGAGGACGCTGTGACGGTGGCCGGCAAGATCGGCTTCCCCATCATGATCAAGGCCACTGCGGGCGGCGGCGGCCGCGGCATGCGCCTCGCCCAGACCCCGGACGAGTTCCTGCCGCTGCTGAAGCAGGCGCAGCAGGAGGCGGAGGCGGCGTTTGGCAACGGCGCGGTGTACCTGGAGCGCTACGTGCAGAACCCGCGCCACATAGAGTTCCAGGTGTGTGTGGGGGGGGCAATCGCCGGGCTGGGGCTGCGTGGAGTGGGGTGGGGGCGGAGGCGCTCGCTCGCCCGCTCGTTCATAGGCACAAGACTCGTCACGCGAGCTGTTCCCGCCGCTGCGCCGCCCGCAGGTGCTGGCCGACAAGCACGGCAACGTGGTGCACCTGGGCGAGCGCGACTGCTCCATCCAGCGCCGCAACCAGAAGCTGCTGGAGGAGGCGCCCTCCCAGTCCTCACCCCGAGGTGCGCCGCCCAGCTCCGGGGGCGCTGCAGGATGGCATGCTGGCAGCCGCGGCGGGCGATGCAGGGCTGCCGCCCACGCGGTGTTCTCGCTCTCTTCCCCCTGCCCCTTCCCTTGGAAGCCCTTGCCAAAAGTCGTGGGCACCTGGTTCATCTTGTCCCCACCCCCCAAAAAAAGAAACACCCGGCAACCCTGGCCTGCCGCAGGTGCGCAAGGCGATGGGCGACGCCGCCGTGAACGCCGCCAAGTCGATCGGCTACATCGGGGTGGGCACCATCGAGTTCCTGTGGGAGCCCAAGGGCTTCTACTTCATGGAGATGAACACCCGCATCCAGGTGGAGCACCCGGTGACCGAGATGATCACGGGGTGGACCTGATCCAGGAGCAGATCAAGGTGGCCATGGGCCACAAGCTGCGCTTCAGGTGGGCGCCGCACAGGGGCATAGCATCAGGGCGGGGGGCGGGGCGGGGCGGGGTGAGGGTGGTCACGGGCAGCCGCCAGGGTGTTGACAGGTATCGGTTGCTGCAGCCGCATGCGTGCCTGCAGCCGCCTGTGTGCAAGGGCATGGCTGAGGTGCCGCTCCCTTCATATCCGGCCGCCTCACCAGCTGTGTGTCCCACCCACCCGCTGTCTGTGCACGCCCCCCCGCCGCCCCGCGCAGCCAGGAGGACATCAAGTTCAAGGGCCACGCGATTGAGTGCCGCATCAACGCGGAGGACCCCTTCCAGAACTTCCGGCCCGGCCCCGGGCGCGTGGTGGGCTACCTGCCCCCGGCGGCCCCCACGTGCGCATGGACTCCCACCTCTACCCCGACTACCTGGTGCCCCCAACTACGACTCCCTGCTGGGCAAGCTGATCGTGTGGGGCGAGGACCGCACCGCCGCCATCAACCGCATGCGGCGCGCGCTCAACGTGAGGGCGGGGGAGGCGGTGCGCGCTGTGTGCGCTCTGCGGCGTGGGGCAGGTGGCAGCGCTTTGGGCGTGCTGTGCGCTGTGCGTGCTGGGAGGAACGCATGGCTTGGTGGCAGCGTGGCGTTGGCATGCTTCACCCCTTGCCCTCATCACCCACACACCCCACCCCCGCACACCTGTCATGCCACAGGAGATGGTGGTGAGCGGTGTGCCCACCACCGCGCCCTTCCACGTGCTCATCCTGGACAACGAGTCGTTCCAGGCGGGAGACGTGGACACCGGCTTCATCGTCAAGCACGCCGACACGCTCACCGTGCGCCGCCGCCGCCGCCGCTGCACCTCCGCCGCCCCCGCACGGCCGCCGGGCCTGGCCCCTGCTGCCTGCAAGGCAACAGCCGCCAGCTGCACGCATGGACGAAGGCGCGCCCTGTCTGCTGAGCGCGGCTTGCCTGCAATGCTCTGCAGGAGCCCCCAAGATGAAGAACATGAGCCTGGTGGCGGATGCTGCCAAGCGCGGCGCCTCACGCCGCAAGCAGTCCAAGGCGTGAGCCCTGGATGGCAACGGCGGCTGCGCCGGGGACGCGTTTCCTCTGCCGGCTGGAAGCTTGCACCCCAGACCCAGAGCTGAAGGAGCGTTGAGAGCCCCCACACCCCTCCCTCGCTGAGCCACCTGTTGTCAGGCTCTGCGTTACTACTTGCACCACTGTCTGAGACCAACCTGCTCCTTGCTGCTGTTGTACAGGGCAGTGCGTGTGCCCTCTGCCCACTGCGCCTGATTGTGAACTGCCGCACCTGTCGCCTCCGCTGCGCTCACCCTCCTTCCCTGTGAGCGGATTTCCTTTTTCGCAAGGCCTCACAGCAGGCACCACCAATTACTTCATGTCAACCTTACAAACCTTCCTGTAAAGCCTCATGTGGCTACATGTCCATTTGGCAAGATTGTTCTGATGAAGCCGCGAGCCCAGCCCTGCTACAAACCGTGTCGCCGCAGCTGGTGCGCACGCAACCGCACGACCAGCAGCGCGGCCGCCGCGACGAGGGCGCATAGGGTCATGAGGCCGCCCACTGTGAAGCTGGACTGGGGTGTGCAGCCGCGATGCTGCGTGACCACCGTCCCCACTTGCAGGCCCTCGTCGCTGCTCAGCTCCCGCTTGAACTCCGCGGGCCCCTGCCAGTCGGCTTGGGACACCAAGCACTGCGCCACGGCGTAGCCGCCCGCCGCGCGGCAGTGCTCATTCAGCTGCAGCGCGCCACACGACTGCAGCGGCAGGGGTGGGGTGCTGTGCAGCGGTGAGCGCCAGGGGGAGAGGTGGTGCGCTGTAAGCAGTGACAAGAGGACCAGGGCTAGCTTGGTGCGCACCCGACACTGGCTTGTGGTGTTGCAGAACAGCCAGTTGTTGGCGTCATCAGCCGCTTTCTTGTCCTTTCCCGCAGCCCCACGTGCACTGATGCCTGCCAGCAACACCAGCATGCGAATGCATGCAAAACATAGCGAACAATGCATCTCCCTTTGCCTGCAAGGTTGGAACACGCGCACTAGGATCAGGTAAGCCTGGCCACCAGAGAATCACTTATAGGTGCCCATCTCAAAGAGCAGGCGGCTGCGACACCGCCGCTTGCACCATTACACGCATCGATACCACGCACTACTGCACCTGGAGGCCCTGCGGAAATTGGTAGTCTTTGTCTCAAAGCAACGTGTCGCAGACTAGCCTGAGCGAGCGAAGCGCTTTTCAGCAACACACTAAAGAGGAGTGTTGCGCGGCGGGTGTATTTCGAGGTAGCAACCACAAGCACAGTACCCTAAGAAGCCCAGTTGTTCGGTGTTTCCTGTGCTGTTTGTGCGATGAGGGCTGAGGTGGCGGGGACGCTACACAGCACATGAGTTGGCGCCCACCAAACACCGAGCATTTTCAACGCTGCACTTGCACAGCTAAGCCATGCTCCGCATCCATGCAGTATGCAGGGCACTGGCATCAAGTGAGAGAAAGATGCGCAGGCTTGCCGTGCCACAATCGCCCATGCGCTCCCCACCTCGTGCAGAACGGGTGTGCTTCTGGTTCTGTTCCTTTGCAGCTGATGCGGCAGCCAAACTTTCCATCCAGTTTGAGCCCTGTGGTTCCCTCTCTCCTGTCCGGTACGCGCATCATGCGCAGCACAGTCGTTGCGTCCCTGCACGGCCCTGCTGCAGCCCACTCACCCTTTTTCGGCGGCTAGCTGTACAGGCTTCCGAAGCAGATGTTATCCCGTTTCCCTCCGCAGCGGTGAAGCCATTCTCTCGTGAGATTCTTGTGATTGCTCACCCACGCTTCTCATCGCTGGTGATTGCATGAAATTATAAGATGCTCAGCCCAGCATGGAGGGCAGGAGCAAGGGGCAGGGAATGCATCGCAGGGTGGACAGAGCAGGAATGGTAGCGAAAGAAAGCTGTGCAGCATGTGAGAGCGTGGAGCAACAACATCGTACAAAGTCAGGTACAGAAGCTAAGCTGCGCACGGCGTGCCCTGCCTTGCACCCATGGCGTGCGCGACGCCCCTTCACCCGCCTTGCACGTTGCGCTGGTGGTCCAGTAATCTCTGGATCAGATCGTCCTTCTTGCCGCTGACCGGCAAATTCCAAGCCTTGAGCACGGTCTGCAGCTCCTTGATGGTGCGCGGCTGCAGGCCCAGCTTGGTAAAGCTGCTCTGCGCAGGGTCCGGCACACCGGCACTGGCGCCACTGGGCCCCACCCCATCGGCGGCGGCTGCTGACGGGCGCTTAGCGGGGCGGCTGCCTTCCGCGTCCTCCACAGGACGCTTGCCCTTATCTGCAGGAACGCGAGCACAGCTGTGGCACTGAATGGGCAGCCGTGCACTGCTGCGCATGCAAGGAGGAATACAGCAACCTGTGCAGCTGCACACTCTGCATGCACAAGCATGGAGAACGAAATGTGCGGGCTCATGCTTCAGGTAGGCAGCATTGTGTGTTGCTGAAAGCAGGGGGCAAGTCCCCTGGGGCGCACCTGCTGCCTTGGCCTGCTTGCGTTTCGCCTCCTCCTTGGCCCGCTTGTTTTGCAGGGTGCGGATGAGAATGTTGGTTGGGTCCATCCGCACAACCTGCTGTGGCGTGGTGTCATGATCCGCAATGTAGGGCGTGGGTGGAGCTTGAAATGCGGCGCCTGGCTGCACTGCCACGAGGGTGCCCCTGCAGGCCAGCGGCGGGTGGCGGCAGCAGAGCCAGCAACGGTTGTGAGTGACAACCACAGCTGCTCGTTGGGCATGTCTAGAGGAGCACCACGAAGGTAACGGTGTGTAAGGCCGCCGGTGCGAGCCGCTCTGCGCCCAAGGCAACGCCACACGGCAGGCTGTCTTGGCTGATTGCCTGTGCAACCCGGTATAAATTTCAACATTACCTCGACGGCAGATTTTCCAAGAAGCCAGTTAAACTCATTGGCCGAACTGATCTTCGGCACAAAGCTGCGCACCAGCTGCTGGGATAACTAGTCAATGAACACCTAGGGCACCCAGCAAGTGCGCCGGGAGTCCCAAATGGTGCCTTCGATACACAAGGGCGGAAGAAAACACCAGTCCACAGACCAGACGTTGCTTTGTGGCATCCGTTTTGTTTTAATTTGGAGGATGGTACGCACCAGGAGATCGTCTCTGGCCATTCCACTGCGTGTCGCCTTCTGCCACCCCGACTTGGGACTGGGAGGTGCGGCCTCTTGGCAGTTGCAGGGACTGGAGGCGCCCCAAGATTTTGTAACGTTCAGTTATCCAAATCGTACCTGCGATGGCGGTCTGCAGGGGCAGAGCGGCTCATTGTGGATGCGGCGGTGGAGCTGGCGGGGCACGGCCACACGGTGGGGGGCTGCTGCTGTGTGCTGCAAAGTACAGGACGCGGCTGCGCATGCGCAGTGATTGTACCGATAGGAACGCAGCCAACTATGCCAGCTGCTGCTAGACGGCTGCTGGCCTTTCTGCATGGGGCACCTGAGCCCTCCTCCCTTCCTATTCTCACAGGTGGATGTGTTCACCGCCTTCCACGACCCCAGCCGCTGCTTCGAAGAGACGGTGTCGGGCCCGTTCTCTGTCACCGTTGCCGGCGGCTGGTTCCCGCGCCACGTGTTTGGCCGCGCGCACGCGCTGTGCGCCTACGTGCGCTGCGCGCTGGTGGCTCTTCACATTGCGTGGCTGAGCTGGCGGCGTGGCGCGCAGTACGACGTGGTGGTCGTGGACCAGGTGTCGGCGGTGAACTGGGTGCTGCGCGCGCTCACCACCGCCCGCATCCTCTTCTACTGCCACTTCCCCGACCTGCTGCTGGCGGCACGGCGCTCCCGCCTGCACGCCGCCTACCGCGCACCGCTGGACTGGGTGGAGCAGGCCACCACCGGCGCCGCGCACCTCTGCCTCGTCAACAGCGCCTTCACCCAGGGTGTGTGCTGGGGTTATGGGGGCCTGCAGCGACAGCCGAGGCAGCGGGCGCGTGCGTGGGGCGCAGAGGGAAGCGGGCTGGTGAGCCGGCTGGCATCAGTCGCTGCCGTCCTGCCGCGTGACACACTGTGCCCCCGGACTCCCTGTCCCCAGGCGTGTTTGCGCAGACGTTTCGACGGCTGCATGCGCGCGGCGTGCGGCCGGGCATACTGTACCCAGCGGTGGCCATCCCGCCGGCTGCTGACCTTGAGGAGGCGGCGGCGTCCTGGCAGGAGGGCCTGCCGCCGGACATGGCTCGCTTTGTGGCGGGGGGCCCACCTTCCTCTCCATCAACCGCTTTGAGCGCAAGAAGGTGCGGCGGCTGGGCCCACCCTGCGCAGCTGCGGCCGCCTTTGCTTTGCGTTGTGCACTTGAGGGCTGGCTGCTGGCGATGCATCGCAAGCCGTCTGCGACCAGCAGTCTCGAACATGGAGCGTTGCCTGCTTGCGCTCAGGGCATCGGCCTGGCCATCCACGCCCTGCACGAGCTGCGGCGGCGGGGCGCCCATCACGCCGCCTGTCGCCTCGTTGTGGCCGGCGGCTACGACCCGCGCCTGCCAGAAAACGTGGAGCACCTGCGGGAGCTGCGGGAGCTGGCCGCGCAGCTGGGCCTGGCGGACCGCGTGCGCTTCCTGCCCTCCTTCTCCGACAGGCAGCGCGCCTGGCTGCTGGCGGCGTGCGTGGGGGTGCTATACACGCCGCAGCGCGAGCACTTTGGCATCGTGCCGCTGGAGGCCATGGCGGCGGCGCGCCCCGTGGTGGCATGCGCCAGCGGCGGCCCCAAGGAGAGCGTCGTCAGCGGGCGCACCGGCTTCCTGTGCCAGCCAGAGGCGGGGGAGTGGGCCGACGCCATGGCGGCGCTGCTTGCACCGGGCGCAGCGCAGCGGCTAGGGGCGGCCGCGCGTCAGCATGTGCAGGCCAGGTTCTCGCGCAAGGCCTTTGGCCGCCAACTGAACAAGTGTGTGGTGGAGCTGGCGGCAGCACCTCCTGCCCAGCGGCCTCAGCAGAAGCAAAGTTGACCTGGCGGTGCACTTTCACATCTTGTTCTTGGCATGTCCCGCGACGCCCGAAAACTGCAATTGTGCGATTGCAGCGCCTTTTACAGGCTGCCACGCAGGCATGGACGCGAACAACAACAGGGCGCTGTCGGAACTCGGTGCCAAGCTGACCGCGCTGTCGCAAACGCTGGGCAGCAGAGCCGCATTACCAGCTGCTGCATCACTGGCAGCCAGCGCCCGCCCCGGAGAGGCGCGGCCGAGCGGTGTTTCACCTGCCGCCGCTGCCGCCCCACGGCCCTTCACGACAGCGGTGCTGCGGACTGCCAATGCCTATGCTCGAGATGCTCCCCTTGGCAGCTTGCTGCAAAAGTATCGTGATGCAGAGGCTGCATGGCTCAAGGTGAGAAGCAGGTATGGCCGGTTCGGCGGCCTGTTGTGTTGAAAGAAGGGGTGGCCAGGCTAGCATCCTGTGACTGCTAGCTGAGAGGCTCATCCTGTCGCAACTTCAGGACAAGGGCAAACTCACGCTGGCCGCAAAGAATGAGCAGCAAAGGCGACTGAAGGCGGAGGCGGAGCTGCGGCGGGTGCAGCAGCAGCTGGCCTACAGGCGCGAGGCAGCGTGGGGGATAGCTGGTTAGTTGAAACCCCAGACGTGAGGGTCTGCTATGACTTTGCGCGCAGTCATGCGGCCATGCAGGGTGGGGGAGGTGAAGCACCTGAAGCAGGCGCTCAAGGGGCGGGACGTGGAGGTGCAGGAGCTGCGGGACCGCCTTCGCGAGTACGAGCTGTCGGAGGGCGGCGAGCGCACGGCTCAGGAGGCGGTGCTGCAGGCGCAGGGTGGGGCAGCACAGCTGTTGCGTTGCTGAAGCCTGCCGGCCTTGGGGCTGGCGGATCCTTTGCCCGCCCTTTGTCCCTGAGATGGTTTTGCTGCTCCCGATCTGTGCCATGCAGCCGAGCGTGACGAGATGCAGAGTGCGTTGCACGCCATGCTTCAGCGGCTTGATGATGCAAACACTGTGATTGCAGAGGCGGAGGGCAGGATGTCCAACGTGGAGGCTCGTGCTGAGGAGGCAGGAACAGCGCAGCAGTGCGCTGAGCAGCAGGCGGCAGCTGCCCAGTGCGAGGTGCAGCAACTGCGAGAGGAGGTGGCGGATCTGCAGGTGCGGCAGCCGACGCGGCCGCTGCTCTGAAGATGATTCCTTGCAGATATGCGACAGTGTAGGGGTGTGGAGGGGGCGCACGTGTGAGTAGCGTCTGGCTACTTACATGCCTTGTCACTCGCTGCTTGAATTGCAGTGGAAATGCAACCTGCTCCAGCAGCTGTCGGACCTGACACTGCAGCAGAACGAGGAGAAAAGTGCTACCCTGAAGACACTGCTGGAGTCAGAGAGCATGCTGGATGCCACAGCGGGACAGCTGACCGAAGATGGTGCTGCCAGTGACACAGAAACAGAACTGCCATTGAGCGAGGTCAACAGCGGCTGCTAGGTTGCTACTCCTGCTTTATGTAGGTGTCTTGTACTTGCAACAGCCTTCCTATGCGCTGCACTCACAGCGGTGGACGAGTAGTGCAGCGGCATGGCACCGCCAGCCACATCTGCCCGACCAAACTCCTCGCAGGACATCTATTCCCACATGCATGTGGAATCATATGATTCGCACCTGAAGCAGGCACATCCTATCTAACATGGAGATGGTTTACATAGCAAGAGGTCTGGAACATCCTATCAAGGGGCAGCTGGGTTGATCGGGCGCAAGCAGGGGGATCGGTTTGGGGGCAGGGACGGGTGTAGGGGCGAGGCGGGGTAGTAGCACAGCATAGCGCTGCCATTGGGAGACTTGGTATCAGGGGGATGGTATCAGGGAAGGTTGAAGGCTTGTCACGGCTCCCCGGCTCTCAGACATTGCTGGCAAACTGGCCCAGCACATTGCCGGCGGGCGAGTAGCGGCAGGTGACCATGACGCCTGAACCGCAGCGCGCCAGCCCGCACCCAACCGCCGTCGTGGCCTTCCACACGATTTGCGTGTAGTGGCCCGTCCGGCTTGAGAAGGTCGTGCAGGGACAGTACTTGGCCTCGTCCAGCCACAGCTTCACTGCGTCGGCGCAGCCGGGCGATGCCCACGAGAACTTGGCGAGGTTCTCACCGTACCCAGACTTGGAGTGCTGCAGGGCCCAGCGGATGCATTCAAAAGAGAGAGGTTCCCGTGAGCTGCAGGAAGTCATGAAGAGGGCACCTGCCAGTGCTTCATGCTGCCGCACGCCTACCTGGAACACGCAGCGGGAGCTCCATGCAAGCGCGCCCTGGGCCAGGTTGGAGCTCCACGACAGAGGCGCCGCACCGCGCCGAGCACGCGCAGCATTCATAGCGTCCAGGGCGGCCTTGGCATCCTGTAAGTGCAATGGGACAGCACCTAGACAGTCCTTGTCAACTATCTGTGGCACTGGCGCTGCATAGGGCTGGCAGTGGGCCAAAGTGTGCGCTCATGCTGGTGGGTGGAGCTCAACCGGGCAGTTCCCGCTGCTTGGCGTGGTGGTGGTGGGCGGCTGCACAGAGCCGGGCGATGCAGGGCTCGGTGCCCTGGTGGGGAAGCTGGGGAAGGTGGTGGGTGCTGGCGAAGTGAAGCGCTTCCACCAATCGGACAGCAGTGTGTTGCCTGCACAGGCTTGGACATCAAGCTTGAACAATGTGGCCACCCCATTGGTGTCCCCCTTGCCAGCAAGAGCTCGGCAGTGAGGCTGAGAAGGGGGCCGGACCCGCACACGCACCAGGCAGGGCGGTGAAGGGGTTGGGCAGCAAGTTGCTGGGGGTGGCCAGCTGGGAGGTCGGAGCAGAGGAAGAGCTGACTGCGGGTCCTGCATGGCCACAGTCAACATATAACCTTCAAACCAGTTGTGTCTGATTGACCGGCATGACACCCAGCAACCAGCTCTGTGTTGACCGTCACTGCAGCGGCGGCAGACTCCTCACCTGATGTAGTTGCAGAGGCCGAAGCTGAGGTGATCTGATGCAGCTCACGAGAATGCACTGCAAGGCATCGATGGGATTGTTAGAGCACGAAAAGTGGGAATCGCTGGCGTCAGGCAGGAGAGCGGAGTTGGCAACCAGCCTGCCTATTCATGCATGCTGCCCAGCAAGCTCATGGACTTGCCTGGGCATGCTGCAAAGGCGGCCAGGCACAGAGCCAGAAGGGCGAACTGGGATGCAGTCATCCCGCCTCGTATCAACTGGATGATGTTGTGCTGGTGCCCGTCAACTTAGTGGTAAAACGGTCGCAGAGAAACAAGCGCAGAACCTCAGCAAGACGGAAGTTTCAAAGGCCGTCGACTTTCCAATTGCTTGTGCCATTTGAACATAGCCAATTTATTGCCACAAAACCACCATCTAATTACAAGCTGCACATGCATTCAGATTGACGAAGTGGCTTGCAAGCGCTGCACGGTTGTGCTGCCTAGTGGGCTAGCACCCACTTGCACGGCGTCCTTCGACCGCCGGTGCAACCTTACATACTGCAAGCGTTGGGGGATCAGGGTGCAGGTTGTGATCCAAATACATGAGCAATAGCAGCTTTGGCATCAACGCAGGCACAATGCCCTCACCGGTGGTAGGACTGCGCAGGAGTGCGGCAAACAAGGCAGCTCGGGCAGTTGGCCAGCAACTCCTCGGAGCTCAGGCCATCAATCATGCAGTCTGCAAGGGACAGCGCCAGCAGGTGCCCAGCAGGTGGCCCAGCACCCCAGCAAGCAACGCCTGCTGGGAGCAGCGCTTGCCGCGGATGTCATTAATCGGAGCAGCAGCAGGCAGCCCACCAGAGCAGTGCCCCCCGTGCCCGCAGGGTTCCCAGCGGTGCGCCGACTCGCGCAAGTGGCAGCTCGGGCAGACGCCAGCGCTGCCGCCAGTGTGCAGGCTGGGGTCTGGGGTGCTTGTGGGCTGGACTTGAGGCGATTGGACGACAAACAGGTGCGGCAGCAAGTCCTCCAGCCCTTCGAAGGGCGGCGGAGCCGCAGGTTGCGGCTGCTGCTGCGGCTTGGCAGACTGTGGCTGGTACTGCTGCTGCGGCTTGGCAGACTGTGGCTGGTACTGCTGCTGTGGCTTGGCAGTCTGTGGCTGGTACTGCTGCTGTGGGGGCTGCCTGTGGCCGTGACCCTCGTGCCTGCCACCCCTGCCGGCCCGGCCGCCGTCTCTGCCGCCAGGGCCCCTGCCCCGCCCCTTCAACGCCGGCTCTGCGGGCCCTCTGCCCCCTCGCCCGCGGCCCCTGCCGTCGCTGCCCTGCCCAGCACCACGCCATACATGGCCACCGCCACCGGCCCCTGTGCCACGGACCCCTGTTGTGGATGCTGTCTGATTGCTGGGCGCGCCCTGCAGAGCGGGGTGGCACAGCTGGCGGTGGCAGCCAGCGCCTGCCCAACAGCCAAAGGTTGATCCCCAGCACCGCACTGGTCAAGTCGACAGAGCTGCTCTCTCCAGGCGCTGCGTTGCTGCTACGTTGCCCGGCCAGCGCTGCCGCCAGCCCGCTCACCCGCGCGTGCGGCATCGGCGGCAGCTCCCGCCTCACGTCATCCAGGCGCCCACTCAGCAGCCCCCAGCTGTCCTCCCCCACACGCAGCACCTGGACCACGCACAGGCAATGGGTGGGGTTTGACTGGGGTTCAGCTGAACACACACGTGTGCTGCTTGGTTGCATGCATCGCGTGCGCACCTCCCAGTTTGGAGACCCCACATACCATGCACCCCCAGGCGCCGCCTCCAGCCCCCACGATCGCCATAGCCCCCTGTCCCACCAGTCTCCCCCAAAAGACAAACACGCACCGCTCCCTGGCTCACCTGCAGCGTCTGCCCCAGCATCACATCCTCGTACAGCCAAGCCACCAGCTCAGCAGCAGCCACGGGCCCGTACACCGCCCCGCCGCTGAAGGCGTACAGCCAGTGGCGGCCCGCTGCGACCGCGCCGCCCACGCCTGCTGTGCCCCCGCCGCCTCCGCTGTCGCCGCAGCCTCTGCGGCCGCCTGCTGCGCCCGAGCCGCCTCGGCCTGCGCGTCGGCCGCCTGGCGCCGGGTCGCCGTCGCCGCGCGGTCATCCTCGGCTCGACGCCTGGCGGCGGCTTCGGCGGCGGCCGGCGGCACGCTGCGCGGCCTGCCCAGCGGCTAACGCCGCTTCGATCTCCTGAAGCCGGCGCTGCAGCTGCGCCAGCTTTGCTGCCGCTGCCTTGACCTGCTCCTCCGCCTTGGCCGCCTCTGCCGCCGCCCTGGCTGCGGCCTCCTCGTGCGCATGCCGCTGCCGGGCGGCCTCGGCCACGGCGGCCTCCGCAGCCTCCGCCTTGCGCTTCGCCTCCAGCTCCCTGGATGCGACGCCTGCTGCAGCAGCGTCCCAGCCGTGCTGGCGCAGCAGCAGGAGGTGCTGCAGGTCGCGCTGCTGCTCCGCGCCGACGTTGGGGCTGGCCGCCAGCTGGGCCGCCGCCTGCCACCACCGCCCCTTCTTGGCCTCGGCGGCAGGGCCCGCGCCCCGCAGCAGGCCGCACAGGCAGGCGACGTCGGCGGGGCTGGGCTTCATCACCTGCAAGGAAGCAGGGGGTTTGGGCAGGCCGGCGGCTCAGGAGAGCTGGCAAGCAGGCGTGGCATACAGGCCGGAGCAGAAAGACGAAAACCGCGGGCAAACCGGTGCGCACAAGCAGGCAGAAGCGAAGGCCAGGCTGCCGCCAGAGGGACACCCCTCCCCTCCCCGACCTGCCGCGCCAGCTGCTCCAGCATGGTGTGCAGCTGCTGCTCGGGCAGGGCGCCGCGCCGCGCCAGCAGCCCCGCCAGCAGCATGAGCAGTGCCAGGTGCTGCCGTGCGGCGGGGCTGCGCGCCTCGTCGCGGCGCTTCAGCGCGGCGCCCAGCACCGCAGGGGCCGCCGCAGCAGCAGCGGGCCACTGGCTGCCCAGCTCAGCCGCCAGGTCAGCGGCGCTGGCTACAGCGGCGGGCATCTCGGCCAGCACGGGGCCGCCGCCGCCGGCTGCCAGAGCGGAGGCCGCGGCGTGATCCAGCAGCGCACGCAGCAGGCGCTCCGCGTCGGCGGCCGCCCCCAGGTCCAGCGCGCGCTGCTGCCGCACCTGCAGCACCAGGGTCGCCACGTCCCAGGCGGCGCCGCCGGGCGCTGCGGCCAGCACGCGCCGCACCGCCGCTTCCTTCTCGGCCTCGCCGCTGCCCTGGCTGGGCGGCTGCTCGCCGTCGGCGCTGTGCTCACCAGCTGGCAGCTCCCCGTGCGCATGGGGCGCCCCGCCTGCTGCCGCCCTGGCGCTGTCCTGCACCTTGCCGCCGCCGCCGCTGGCTCTCGCGTCCAGCACGGAGCGCCAGTCCTCCCCAACCCCTTGCTGGCCGCCGCTACCGCCGCCCTTCTGCAGCAGCACCAGCGGGCGTTGCCCTCGCCCAAGGCCGGCGTGTCGGGCCAGCCGGCCGCGCGCTGCCTCACCACCGCCCGCACAGCCTGGTGCTGCTCATGCGGCAGCACGCCGGCGGCTGCCAGCTGGCGCAGCCGCTCAAACAGGCTATCCATGAGCTCATCCGCGCCGTCTGCGGGGCATGGGAGGGAATCCAGGGGGCGTGGGAGCACTGGGAGCATTGGCATGCAGACTCCAGCCGCTGGATCCCTGCAACCCCACCTGCCAACCCGCCGCGGAGCCGAATCGGTGCGGCTGCTGTGGCGCCGCCCCCTGCAGCAGGCTCACCCATGTCAGACGCGTCCAGCAGGGGCCCTGCCGCCTGCAGGATGGAGCACGCGCAGGCCACGTCCCCGGGGTCCGGCTCGCGAATCTGCAGGGCCAAGGCCGGCAAGGGCAGGCGTGAGGCGCCGCCAGGCGCAGCCTCCCGCTTCCCAGCCTGGCTGCCCAGCCCGGCTGCCCCTGTACAGCGCGGCGCATGGCGTCGTCGTCGGCACGCTGTGCGCGCTGCGCTCACGTCCCACAACAGCTGCTCCAGGCAGTCGTGCACCACGGTTTCGGGGATGGCCTCCAGCAGGAGCAGCTCGCACAGCAGAGCGCAGATGGCGGGCCGTGCGCCGCCTCCTGTGACGTGGGAATGTGGAAAGCTGGCAACACTGGTGCATGTCCATTGGATGGCTCACGCGCATCTCATGCACAGACGTCTCCAAAACCCGGCCCACCTGCTTCAAACTGCGAGCCGGCAGTTTCAAGCAGCTGGCGGCGCAGCACGCGCCCCTGCTCGGCTGGCAAGTCTTGAAGCGTCCTGCGAGAGCATGCCGTGTGGACGAGTTCGAATCTCATCAAAGGCACCACTTCAATTGGCTCTCAAAGTTCCACGCTTGGTCAAACATGGCGCTGGCTTGCCTGTCCAGCAGCATCGCAGCGGCCACCGGGTCGGGCTCGGTGCCGCTGCAGGCGTGCAGGTAGAGCGCCAGGGCTGTCTGGTGCAGATCATCGGGAGTACCCCCATCCTGAAGCTTTTGTATGAGCTGCGCGGCTTCCTCTCCTGCCGGTTCGCCAAGCGCAGAGCTGATGAGCTCCATGGCCCCCGCCTTGGATATCATGGGCGTACCTACACTTCTAGGTTCATAGCGATCGCAACCGAAACAACGGGGAAGCGGCAAATGAGGCCCCGCTCGCAAACTTTACCAAGTTGTCCTGCCACACCTGCCGACACGCCTGGCATGAGGAGATTGAGGCTGTGGCAATCACGATTACCTTCTTGCATCAAACCTTGTTCAATCATATTCCAACCGCTGCCTCTCCACCCTTGAGCGCCCATCTTGAGAACCTATCTCGCACTTTGGGGTCGCTTTTGGGGGATGGCTTCAGGATAGGGTTTCCAACGCCCTCACAAGCCGTTGTAATGCAACACGAAGGGCCAGCACAGGACCCCTCGGAAACCCTGGCGCGGGGCGGGCCCGATCGCCCCCTGAGGTCACAGAAGGCCAAATGGATTCATTCAAGCATGTTTTCTTGTCTGCCATGCACCGCCAGGCCGACTCGGCGGCAGGCGAGGGTGGCAGCACCGACGACGGCTCAGCCTTGGTAGACCAAGAGGCTGCGCTGGTCGCGTCTCAGCTTGCAACGGCAGCTATCGAGGCAGCGCTGCATGCTGCAGGTGGGCCAGTGCGCAGCCAGAAGCGGCTGCGTGCATCCGCCGGTGTGTGCCCTGCTTGGCTACCCCTCGTCTCTCGGGTGCCCAGCGAGTGTGTTCCCGCCTGCAGGGGAGCGGGTGTTTGAGGCACCGGGTGCCAGTGGTCCCGCCCAGGAAGCCCTCCCAGAGCATGCAGAGGGCGTCACCGACTGGTTTGAAGATCTGGACGAGCTGGAGGACGACGTGTTCCAGGATGCGGAGGAAGCAGGGGAGGCAGAGGAGGCCGCCAGCCTGGGGGCGCTGGCGCCGACAGCGAGGCCGCTGGCTCTGCCGCCGCCGCAGCCAGCTCAGCACCGGGCGGAGTTCAGGGGCACCCCGATTCCAGAGTGGACCAGGATGCAGAGCAAGTTGCAGTGGACGCAGCGCTCAAGGAGCTGGACGGCGGCAGCGGTGTGGGTGACGCCGCTGGCGGCGGCGCCCGGCGCCGGCGGCGCCTTGGGGGCGCTGCTGGGGCGCCTCCAGGATGCTGCGGCGGTGGCTGGGACGCGTGTAGCGGGCGCCACCGGCGCATTGCAGGAAGCTGTGGGGAAGCACGTGCAGTTTGGGGCACGGCAAGGGGTGGGCGCACGTGAGCGTGCAGCCCAGTCACTGCGGGGAGGCCCCCGCAAGAAAGTCAGCGCCAGGTGGGCACAAGGGCGGCCAGGCCAGGCAGGGGCGGATAGGGCTGCCAAGGCTGGATGGGCCTCGACGCGCTGCATGCTCTGCTTCCATGCCCCCCGTCTCCCTCCCGGGGTTTGCCAGCACGGCGCAAAGCATGCACCGCTCGTGCGGCACCTCCTGTACCGCAGGGACGAGAAGCGCTACCTCAAGAAGCAGGAGGAGCGGTCCAAAGCGCGGGAGGCGCGGGAGGCGGCCAAGCGCAGGGCGGAGGAAGAGAATGCTGGGCTGCGGTGAGGCCGCCGCCTGCTGCAGCGCCCTTGTAGGGGGCATACTCATGCACAGCCCACAGCCTCCCTCTTGTGTTGGATTGCGCGCCTTTGCTGCCACGATTTGTCATGGTGAACGGCCTGTCGCAGGGCCGCCACAAGCTCCGACAAGCTAGAGGCGTTCACCGCACTGCTCTCGAGCTTTGCGGCGGCGTGCTCCGCGGGCTCTCTTGGCGACGTGCACCTGCTGCATTCGGGCCTGTTCAGCGAAACCAACCAGGCAGGTGTCGTGGCTGGGAATCTTGAGCTGGGATTGGGAGGGCGTGGGCACTCTGCAGGATGGCTTTGAGCAGTTTCTGGCTGCGGCAAGCTTGTGCAGATGCTGTGTGATAGTTCGCGTCCTTGCCTCTGGAGCTTAGATTGTGCAAGGCTCATTGCACTGCCACCCACCCCAGTTGCCCCCACCTCCCTGCAGATCATTCTGGCCAGCAGAGACCAGCGCCTGCCGGGCAGCGTGCCGGGCCTGCCCTGGACCGTGCGCCACTTTGACGGTGTGCAGAACCGGGGCCGCCCCAGGGGGATCGTGTGCAGCCCCTCAAATGTACCGCTTCTGATGGGCACCATGTGCCACTATGCAGCCGTGCCCTGCTCATTTCCTGGCATGCCGCCACGACTGCCTGCAGACTACATGCACGCATGCTATGCGCTGGCCATCCGGGCCACCGGCGGCATCGATCTTGTGAACGAGATCGAGCGGGAGAACAAGTGAGGACAAGCGAGCCGATGCAGGGTGTCTTCTGCAGCTGCCGCATGGCCACCGCAGATGGCCGTCGCCCCGTGGGCGTCTGCACGGCACAGGGCTCGGCACGTCACCCCTGCCCAACATACACACACGCAGCGCACGCCCGCTCTCGTGCCTGCAGGCAGTACACTAAAGAGTTCGAGGGCGCTCGCCGCCATGCCCTGGACTTTGCCCGCCTCGTGTCTGTGCTGGTGCGCGAGGAGGGGGCCCTGGAGCGGGGAGGCAGCCCGCGCCGACTTGGAGGGCCTGCGCGCCAGCGGGCGCTCATGCACGAGTGGATCGAGCGGGGTGGGCGGCGGCGGGGCGCTGCTCTGCGCTGGTCTGCTTTAAGCTGCCAGCCGCTGACCGTGCAGGCGCGGGGCGTCCAGTCTGTCCCACGTGCCGCGGCTGCCGCTGGCCCCGCCACACCGCAGGCTGCCTGGATGTGTTGGACAAGGCGGTGAAGCTGGACCCTCGCTGCGTGCTGGCTCCCACAGAGTGAGCTCGGTGCAGGGCGGGCCGGCCTGACCCCTGCCCTGTTCTTTCCCTCCTGCACACACACGCTTGCCTGCCCTGCCCCACACCCTGGCCCTTGGCAGGCCCCCCTGGTCACCGCCCTGCGCTGCGGCCACCCCAAGGCCCTCGTGGCGCTGCTGGTGGAGCCGGCCGCCAGGTTCAGGGCGCTGGGCGTGGACGAGGCCTCCCCCGCAGACGGCGCCACCGCTGTCTCGCTGGCCATACGGGCCAACCGGCTGGATGTGCTGGGGCAGGCGAGCAGGGGTGGCAGCCAGCTGCGGCCGCCAGCCTTCTCTGCACCAGGGGAACGCCATGCCAGGCCTTGGTGCCTCTGCTTGCTTGCCCCGCATGGCCCAGCTCGTAACGCCCCCTCCGCCTTACCCCTCCCCTCCCCCATCCCGACATGCCAGATCCTGCGCCACTCATCCCGGTGGTCTCTGCCGGTGGGGGCCAAGGCCTGGGCGCCGCTGTGCCTTGCTCTCGAGCAGGGCCACGCGGGCATGGTGCCCCCAGCTGCTGGCGCACGCAAAGAAGGGCAAGCCCGAGGCAGCAGGTGGAGAAGGGCGTTTGCGGGCAGCCGCTATGTGGCGGCCTGAACGCGGGCCGCCTGCGTTTATGCTAGCCGATTGCTTGTCCGCCTCCTCACAGCACAGTGGTCACGCAGCTGACCACAGCTCGCTGTTTTGGTTTCAACCCCGCTCTCTCTATCAGGCCTGGCTGAGCACGTGAATGAAGTGTGTGATGGAGCCACCGCGCTGCACAGGTGACCAGCATGGGCGGCTCCAGCCTGCTCGGCCGTCACGCCTTCCGCCGCGGTTTGTGCTTGTGAATCCACCAGCGTGCGTCCCAGAAAAAGCCCCGCCTTGCATGTTCCTTTCCTCCGCAGGGCTGTGGCCGCCGGCGCCGCTGACATGGCACGCCTGCTGCTGGATGCGGGGGCTGATCCAGCACTGCGCACGCGCCAGCACGGCAAGGCCACCTCGGCGCTGCACCTGGCCGCAGCAAACGGGTGGGGGGCCGGGGGTGCAGGCATGGAGTTCAATTGTGAACCTTATTGAGGAAAGGGAGGCCTGGCAGCGCTCAGCTTTGCGACGCATTGCTGGCTGTGGCCTGGTTCACGCAGCCTGCTGCCCCCTTCCCTGCCTGCGCCGCGCTGCGCAGGCAGCTGGAGCTGCTGGAGTCCATGCTGGGCGCCATTCCCGCCGACCACCTGCCCCGCACCCTCAACACGCTGACGGACCAGGGGGCAACTCGCTGCTGCACCTGGCAGTAGCCCGCGCCTCGCTGCCGCTGGCGGAACTGCTGCTGGGCTTGGTGGGTGGGCAGGAGGATGGGGGGGATTGGGGGCCCGTATGTGTGGCTTGGGATGGTGCCTAAGGCGGCCCAGATTGTGTGGCCAGCAACACACAAATGCAGCGCACCGCTGCCCTGCTGCGCATGCAGGGCTCCCGCCCCACCTCGCAGAGCGAGGGGCGCTCGCCGCTGCTGCGCCTGCTGCTCAAGCTGCCCGCGGGGGACGCCAGCTCCAACGACGGTGCAGAAGCTGCTGCCCCAGCCAGCGAGGAGGAGGCGGAGGAACAGCAGCAGCTGCGGGCGATCGAGGCCGCCTTCCTGCAGCACTGGCAGCCGCAGGACACGGCAGCGCTGCTGAACCCCAGCCAGCGCCCCGCCGACGCTGCGCTGCTGCGCCGCTGGCTGCAGGCCCACCGGGGCCGCACTCTGGACCCGCTGCTGGCAGAGGAGTCGGCGCGGCGCACGCTGGGGCAGGCGGCTGTGGACGCCGCAACGTGCCGCTGCTGGATGTGCTGCTGGAAGAGCCAGTCTTCTCCGCTGCGGGTGGGTGGTGCACCGCCCGACATGCCCCTCCCAGCTGCTTGGAGCGCTGTGCGCCCGAGGAGGCGCCGTGCAGGCTGACGCACTCCCCATTATGTCGGACGCCCTTGACCTCCTCGCTGCCCCCTACACACGCACAGGCCTCCACCTTCACCGCCTCGTCGACAGAGCCAGGGGCACGCCGCTGCCGCTGCTGCTGCGCCTGCTGGATGCTGGAGCCAGCGTGCACGAGCGGCAGCCGCCTCACGGCACCCCTCTGCTGCACAAGGCACGCTCTGTCGCCAGGGGTGCCGGCCCCGAGCCACTGGCTGAAGCAGCTGCTGTGTTGGGTTGGGCTGCAGAGTGTGCTGCGCTCCACCCTCTGAGACACCACTGCTTCCCTTGGCTGCACGCTACCAACCTTAATCTCATCTCCCCTTCCCAACCCCGCAAAACGCCCTTGCAGGTTGCGGCCGAGAACGAGGTGGCGGTGTGGGACGCGCTGATAGCGCGCGGGGCTGATGTGGAGGCCACCGATGCGGCCGGCAACACCGTGCTGCACGCGGTGGCGGCGCAGAAGGAGCGGGCTGGGGTGGTGTATAAGACCCTGGTGATGAAGATTTACGACGCAGCGCCGCAGGTCTGGGGAGCAGCGGCAGAGAACTGGAGCTGGCTGTTGACATGCGCCTCCTGGGCAGAAAGTACGGAGCGACGGGCTGGGTGGCACAGGCTGCCCCCACTTCCTGCCTCTGCCTGACACCCCCCCCACCCCCCACCCCCGCTGGTGCCTGCAGCTGGTGTCGCGACGCAACCGCGCCTTCTTCCTGCCTGCTGACGCCGCCCCCGCGGGCTCAGCTGTGGAGGGGCAGCTGGAGGGGCTGGGCAGGCGCCAGCTGGACGCTGACAGGGTGGCGCAGGAGGCGGCACGCTGGGAGCGGGTGCGGGGCGGGGCGCGCGGGGGCCTGCAGAGGGCAGTCCTGGGCCGGGGCATCGCGAGCAGGCAGGCAGGCTTGAGCCGCAGCAGTCGCAGGCCACCAAGATGGCGCACGCCCCCTGCGCCCGCCGCCCCGCAGGCTGCACAAGACCTCACCCTGCTGGGACCCCCCTCCGAAGAGGCTGAGCGCAAGCGGGAGCGGGTACTGGCCATGCTGGACGTCAAGCTGGGGCCAGCAGTGCAGGTGGGGCATGTGGTGGTGGTGTGTGTCTGCATGCTGGCTGTGTGTCGCGTGGGTGTGGTGGTAGTGGTGGCGTGCGTGTGTGCGTGTGTGCGTGCAGAGGGGGGGGACATCATGGAGTCTGGACAGGGCAGGGCGAGCAAGAACCAGCTGCTTTCCAGGCAGGGGTGCCACCCGCTGCCTGGGAGAAGGCCTGCAGTCGCTGGCAGCCCCAGGCACCTCACCGCTGCCACCTCGACCTGCCACAGAGCATACAGCGTCTGGAGAGCGCAGGCGTGGGCGCCGTCGGTCAAGACGCCGCCAGCCTGTCACCGGGCATCACCAGCACCAGCAGGCAGCCATCCGGGAGGGCGAGGAGCCTGCAGGACCAACCACACCCTTGGCTGCCGCCGACCCGGGCTCGCTGTACCGCTTCCGCCCACGCAAGCACAGCTGGGCTGATCTGGCGGATGAGATGCCCGCTGTGGTGCGGCTGCCCACCTGGCCCGAGCAGCTGGAGGCGGCGGCGGCGGCGGCTCGTGCGGACCCGGCCGCCGCTGTGGCGGCCATCCTTCGCGAGGCAGCCCCAGAGGGCTCTCCCCCGTCAGCTCACTCAGGTGGCTCACTCGGGCTGGGAGGCCTGCCTGACAGTGTGTGCATCTCACCAGGCCTGGAAGCTTGGAAGCCAACGTCTGCCCCCATCCCCCTCCTCCCCTCCTCTCCTCACCCTCCACACACATTCATCAACGTCCCCGGCCCGCTCCCCCACCCCCAACCCACCCCGGGCCGCCCAAACAGCGAGCTGCCGTGGGAGTTGGACATCCACCGCCAGGCATGGACCGAGTGGATGGGCATGCAGGCGCGGCACAGGTGGGCGGGGGGGGCAGGGGGCAGCCTTGCACCTTGTGGATTCCAGCCGAGCGACAGCCCTCATTGCACCGCTTGGACCTGCCGCCGCAACGTGCAGCCAAGCGCGGGCGAGCCCCACAGGCCGCATGCGGCTTGGCCCTGCCCCCTCCTGCGCCCGCAGGCGCCTCGTGCTGCAGCTGCTCCTGCGTGTAGGGGCAGGGCAGTTTGACCCCGACCCCTCTCGCACTATCCGCAAGCTGCCCACTGGCGCAGCGCCCGGCCTGCAGCACGCAGAGGCAAGGCGGCAAGGGGGGTGGATGGCCGGCCCACCACCCTCCGTGGCGCCGCTGCCTCTCTGCCTCTCTGCCTTCAGTGGCCTTGATTGGCCGCGCCGCCTCTGTTCTCCTACTGTCGCACCGCACCATTGTGTTGCCCGCTTATGCTGGGCTTGTGCAAGCATGGAACTGGTTGCCATCCTCCACACCTCCTCTTCCTCAACTCCCACCCCACCCCTGTCCTGCAGGTGTACCTCGCCCGCGTGCCCCGCTCCGCCTTCGTCGTGTTTGAGGTGGCGCCCGAGGTGGATGTGCGTCGCAGCACCGTGGACGGCGCTGGGGAGCGGTACATGCAGTACCATGACGTCATCCGCGTCTGGGTGAGGGGGGTGGTGGGGGCGGGGTTGGAGCATGAGGGACTGCGTGTGCGTGTGTGGGGGGGGCCTGCCCACGCTCAGCGCGCATCTGCTTTGGCATGGACCGCTGTCCACAGCCCACCCTATGTTCGCCTGCACCTCCAGCTGCTGACATGGCCCCCGCCCCCCCCCAATGTCCGCCCAGTTTGTGTCGCTGGACGAGGGCGGGTGCGTGAGGCGCTGGAGCACCTGGGCGCCAGCTATGGCAAGGGCAGCTCCGCTCGCCGCCAGCTGCTGCTGCAGCCACAGGCAGGCCGCAGCGCGGAGCCAGGCACCCGCCTGCCGCTGGACTACCGCTGCCGCGAGGTGGACCGCGCCACGGCAGAAGCGGCTGCCGCGGCTTCGCCCGCTGGGCGCGGCGGCGCCGGCTGCCGCCGCTGCTTCCCCCGCCTCCACCGAGGCTGACGCCTACACGCTGGTCAAGTTCTACCCTCTCGAGGACGGAATGCTGCATGCGGGTGGGGACCTGTTGCTGTTCTGTTGTTTTCCTCTACTTTATTGTGTGTGTGTGTGGTGGCGCTGGTGGGAAAGGGGGAAGGGGTGTCACCGCGGGGACGGAGGGGAGGTTGCGAGGTTGCATGACCAGCAGGGTGGAAGAGCACTAAAAATCGGGACCGCAGCGCGGTGGCTCGCCAGCCCCGTCACTCCGTGCCGCTGCTCGCAACCTCATCCCACCGCCCCGCTGCCCCATGCCGCCAGTCATGACGGATGAGGGCCGCTCCGACGTCGACTTCAGGTTCAGGCTGTCGCCCGCTGAGATGGTGCGCGCTCTCAGAAGGGGGGGCTGTGCCTTGCGTCTGCTACTACCAGGGCCTTGCTGGCCTTGCTGGCTGCATGGCCGCATTTCCGCACTGAACCGATGCAGATTGACCAGGGCAGGCACTTGCAGGCCGCCATGAGCCCCGCAGTAAAGACCTCCACCCCTACCCCACCCCCACCCCCACCCCGCCACGCGCGCTCAGGATGTGATAGAGCACGCGCCGCACCCGCCCCAGTCCCTCATCCTGCTGGGCGCAGCGGCACCGGCAAGACCACGTGCGCCGTGTTCCGCATGTTTGCCCGCTGGCGCGCCGCCTTCGAGGAGGGGCGGCCCCTGCACCAGGTGTTTGTGACGGTGTCGGCGACGCTCAAGGAGCAGGTGAGCTGGTGTGTGTGTGTGTGTGTGTTTTGGGGGGCGCGTGTGTGGGTGTTGGTGTTGTGGTTGCGGGAAGGTCCCTGGCTGATTGCTGCGGCAGCAGCAGCAGCAAGGCAGCAAGGACTTCCGCTTCCTGACATGTTCTGTGTGAGCAAGCAGCCTAGGACCGCCGCCTTGCCCCTCCCCGCCACTTCCTCCCCTCCAGGTGTCCAAGGCCTTTGTGCGCCTGCGCAGCGGCCTGCCCGCGGTGACTCCTGACCGCCAGGCGGCGTATGCGGCGGCCGCTGCTCAGCAGTACCACACCTTCCGTGGCGTGCCGGAGGAGGCCTGGCCCATCTTCCTCAGCGCCAAGCAGTACCTGCACATGCTGGACGGTGGGTGCTGGGCGGGTGGGCGGGGCGAAGTGCGGGCGTCTGTTGTGCATCAGTGTATGGGTGAGGAGATGGGTGGGTGTGATGTGTGTGTGTGTGTGTGTGTGTGTGGGGTGGGGGGCGCGAGGGGTGCAGATAGATCGGTTGGCACCAGTGCTGCTGCACCAGGCGGCTCAGCCAGGCATGCCGTATGCCACCGCCCCCATCCACCCTCCCCAACCCCCCTGCCCCTGCTGCCGCCCCTCAGGCACCCTGCGCAAGCCCTTCTTCAGGCGTCACCCCGACGGCTCGTTCCTTTATGAGTCGGGTGGGCGGGGAGGGCGGCTGCGCCCGCCCTGCTGGTCACATCAATATTGTATTTTGAAGCAGCGCTTGGTCGCATGATGCCGTGCATGGCCAGCCCTGCCCTCCCCTTCCCGCCGCACGCAACAACCGAAGCAGACATGCCGCTCCCTGCCGTGCAGAGGCGCGAGATGACGACGACGGCATGTCCGTGCTGGTCGACCTGGAGGGGGCGGCAGCTGCGCGGGAACCCGTCTCCAGCGGCGGCACGGCGGCGGCAGCATCTGAGGGCGGCGCCGCCGCAGAGGAAGGGGCCCGGGTGCGGGTCACCTTTTCTTACTTCCAGGCTGCCATGTTCCGCCGCCTGCTCAACAGCCTGAGCCCCGAGGACCGACGGCGCGTCGACTTCACCGCCAGCCTGGCATGGCAGGAGATTGTGTCGTACATCAAGGGCACGCAGCAGGCAGTGGAGGGCGGCGGCAGGTGGGCGCTCGCGCCGCCGGCCTGCAGGGGTGGGTGTGCCGTGACAGGCAGTAGCTGGTGGCGCGGTGTGGAGGTGGAATGCTGCGAGGGGCACAGGCAGGCCTGCTTGCAAACTGGGGACCGGCCTTTGGCACACCCACCCCGGGCGGTACAGGCTGAGCGAGGAGCAGTACCTGGCCGACATCGGGCGCAAGCAGGCGCCCAACTTTGGCCCCGACTCGCGCCGCCTCATCTACCAGCTCTCCACCGCATACGAGCAGGTGCGCTGTGGCGGTGGCAGGGCAGCGCAGCGCGCGCACTTGACTGCCCTTGCTGTGCCTGGCAGGGCCAGCCCCTCGCTGGAATGCGCGCTTTCTCCCCCCGCCCCCTTACACACACACATATACGTTCACACACACGCACGCACGCACACACACACACACATACGTTTATACACCCACACCCACCCACCCACACCCGCATGCCCCCACATGCGCAGGAGAAGAAGCGAGCGCTGACCGAGGCGGCGCCGCCCGCTTTCTCTACGACGCCGCTGACGCCGTGGCCTGGCTGCACCGCCGCCTGCGGGAGGAGGGCTACCGCGGCCAGGCCATACACGAGCTGTACTGCGATGAGGTGCAGGTGAGGAGGGGGGCCAGTACGCTGCACGCGGGCGCCGCGCCGGCAAGGCATCGCTGGGCTGGCAGCTGCAGGCCGTGCGCCATCCGGGCCTTCAGGCTGGGCAGGCCTGCTGCATGCAACTGCACCCGTCTGGGGCACCCTTCCATCCCCACCAACCACACACACACACGCACGCACGCACTCTTTCTCCCAACACCATGCCCATACACGCACGCGCCTCCCCCTTACGCCCCCTCTCCCGTGCCCGCAGGACTTCACCCAGGCAGAGCTGCTGCTGGCGCTGCGCGTGGTTGCCGACCCCAACGGCCTCTTCCTCTGCGGCGACACCTGCCAGACCATCGCCCGCGGCATCGGCTTCCGATTCACCGACGTCAAGCAGCTGTTCTACGGCGCGCAGCGGCAGGCGGAGGCGGCGGGGCGCGCGCGCGGGCTGGGAGGGCGGTCCGGGGGTGCAGATGCCGCGGGTGGTTCCGCTGGAGATCAACTACCGCACGCACAGGTGGGTGGAGAGTGGGGGATGGACGGTGCTGTGGGTTGGTGGGCGGACATGGCCGTGCCAAAGGTGTGGGTGGGCTGGCAGGGAGTGCTAGCACCTGTGGCCAGGCATGTTCGACAGACCAGGCTGTAGGCTGTGGCACGCTTGCCTTACGCTGTCACCCCTCCTCCTCAGCGGCGTGCTGGACGTGGCTGCCTGCGTGGTGGGCCTGCTGCGCCGCTTCTTCGCCGACCACATCGACGACCTGGGGCCAGAGCAGGCCTTCCTGCAGGCGCCGCACCTGCCCCTGTTGCTCCCCGCCGCCACCCCGGGCAACGTGGCCATGCTGCTGAGCGACGGCGACGCAGCGGAGAGCTGGAAGGTGTGGGGAGGATGGGGGGTGTCCAGCCGAGGCTACATTGTAGCCACTGCCTTGTCCTGGGCCTGCTTCAAGCTCTGCTGACGCCGTGACACTACCTGCTTGTACCCCCTCCCCACAGCACATACACACACAAACACAGACAGACACACACACCATCCCCACTCCTCCCCTCCTTGCTGCCAGACCGAGTTTGGGGCCAACCAAGTGGTGCTGCGCCGCTCCCTGGCCTCCCTCGTGCCGCGCTTCCTGGCCAAGGTGGATGCGCTGGTGATGACGGTGCCCCAGGCCAAGGGGCTGGAGTTCAACGGTGCGCGCTGCGGCTGGGGGCCCAAGCAGGCGGGGGCGGCGGCTGGCTGGGGCGCAAGGAGGCGGGGGGCTTGTTGCTGCAGGGGGCCCTTGCACTGGCTAGCGTGCACCCCCTCCCCATCCACACACCAAAGAACACCCCGCCTCCACCACCCAACAAAAAACAACAACCAGTGAATTCTTCCTTGTACCCGTCGGCCCCCTCTGCCCGTTGGGCAAACACGCCTGCCCACTGCTCGCAGATGTCTTCATCCTCAACTTCTTTGCCGACAGCCCCTGCAAGGAGGAGTGGCGCGTGCTGCTGCAGGCGAGCCGCGCCGGAACCAAAAGGGGAGTGTGCAGCCGAGGCAGCCACCTGGTGCCCTTACTGCCCGCAAGCACACATGCTGCCTTGCCCCAACCCCCTCCCGCCCCCCTCCCCCTTGAGCAGTACCTTGCTGAGCTGGAGGAGAAGGAGCGGGCTGGGGGGCTGCGTCGCTGCCCTTTGGCAAGCCGCTGGCGCCCGTGGGGGCAAAGGACCTGGGCTTTGCGGGGGCGCGCCTGGATCTGCTGGTGGGACCTCCCTGCTGCCGCTGTCGGTTTGGGGCCAGAGGCGTGCCACACTTGTTGGGCCCACGGTCGCTGCTCGTCGCACAAGGCCGAGTGGGGTGAGCTGACGACCCTCGCCCACCCTCCCCCATCTCCGCGCCTGCAGCCCTTTGATGAGGCCCAGCACAAGCTGCTGTGCGAGGAGCTGAAGCACCTGTACACGGGTGGGTGTGGCGGCGGGGGCAGGAGCAAGAACGGGGGCCGCCCTGCCAGCCTGCTGGGCCCTCCCTGCACCCCACCTGGGTGCCTGCCACCACACCGTGCGGCAAAGCTCGCCGCACCCCCGACTGTGACCCATCCCCCTTGCCCTCCCTACCTTTCCAACCAGCCGTGACGCGCGCCAAGAACGCCGTCGTGTTCTTCGACGCCGACCCCCAGGCCCACGCCCCTTCTACCTGCTGCTGGCGCGCCTGGGGCTGGCGCGTGTGGTGACGGGCGCACTGCGCCTCGAGGTGGGGGTGGTGTGTTCATGTGCCTGTGTTTGCGTGCGTGCGTGTGAGTGGGGGCTGGGAAGGGGGTGCGGGGAGGGCGTGCGCAGCTGTGTGCTGTGCCCGGGCTGGCCGAGCTCGCGGCATGCAAGCAAGCCCGAGCCGGCAGCAGGCAGGCCCCCCTGGCTGGGCTGCGCCTCCACGGCCGTCCAGAGCTGGTGCCGCATCTCCCCTCAACCACGGACCCCACCCCCACACAACCACACGCACACACACTCTCCATGGCATCCCCCCACCCTGTCACCCCCACACGTGCGGGCGCAGGAGGGCAAGGACCTTCACCAGCTGGGCCTGTCCAAAAGCAAGAGCACCCCGCAGACTGGATGAGGTGGGCGGCGGCAGGCGGCACCCACCCGCGGCGCCGCGTTGCCGTGCCTCCTCACCTCCCGCAGGCACTTGCTCATGCCTGCCCCCACAAAGACCATGCTCACACCCCGCCCCGCTGCAGGCGCGCCCAGACCATGCTGCGCACCCAGAACTTTGCGGCGGCGGCCACCTGCTACCGCAAGGCCGGCAACGCCAGCCGCGCGCAGGCCTGCGCCGCCCGCGCCAAGCTGCAGGCGGCGGCAGACGCGGAGGACGACGCGGGCGGCGGGCGGGCGGCGGCGGCGCTGCGCTTTGAGGCTGGGTACCTGCTGCTGGGCACCGCGCTGAACGCGCCGCAGCAGGAGGCTGACGCATCGGAGCGTCGGGAGTGGCTGCGCCTGGCCGCCGCCGCGCTCAAGGCCGCGGGGAGGAGGCAGCGGCGGCGCGCATCAGCGTGGCGCTGGGCCAGGCGGGCGGCGGCCAGGCGTCTGCCGCACAGAACTAGTTCCCGCCAAGAACCTCCAACAGCTGTTGAGCCAGCCAGTGATGCTCTGTGCCTGACTACGCTTTCCCCCCCTGGCCTGCTTCCTTCCTTTGCCTTCCTGCATGCTCAGCTGTTCAATGCCTTGCCTGCTTGCTAGTCAGCTCTGCGCCTCGTATTGCTGTGTTCTGTCTGCCCCACCTTGCAGGTGCTTGCATGTACCTGTTACACGTCGAGAAAGGAAATCCAGGGCCGAGCGTTGCTGTGGACTAGCGTGCCTGCTTTTCTCCCTCCTCCTCCTCCTCCTCCCAGCCCTCCTCCTCGCTACTGCCGCCGTCGCTGACTGCCTCGCCGCCTTGCCACTCCTCCCCTGCTTCTGCCTGCTGCTCACGCTGCAGCTGCTGCGCAAAGGCGCGCATGAGGGAGGCCTGCCACACATCCATGACCATGAGGTCAGACACCTGGGGGGGGGGGGGGCAGCAAGGCAAATCCGGTGTCACAAATGCTAGGCTAGTCACAATTCGGTATTCCACAGGGCGGCCGTGAGTGCACTGCCACTCCCTCCCATCCCTGCGGCAGTGCTGACACGCTTGCCTGTGCGCAAAATTCAACCCACACTCTCTCCAACCTTTGACCTGCCCACTTAATCACCCGCTTCAGCCCAAAGCAGCAGGTACCCCCCCACACTCCCCGCACACGCGCCTGCCCCTCGTAGATGCCCGCCTGCACCGCCGCCCCCAGCGCCACCGCCAGATCCGGATCCACCACAAACTCGGCGGCCTCCAGCCCCGTCATGTTGCGCACAAAGCGGCGGATGGCGGGCATGCGGGTGGCGCCCCCCAGCAGCACCTGCAGGGTGGGAGGCGGGGTGGGGACGGGGAGAGGGGGGACCCAAAAGCCTGAGGGGTGAGAGAACAGCTGCCACATGGGTTGAAGCAGGCCTCGGAAAGTTACGGAGGGATGCAGCTCTGCTTGCGGGAACAAAAACATGGCGGCTCCACGCATCGCGCCTCACCTTGCTGACCGGCATGCGCCGCTTGGGGCGGATCTGCACGCCGCTGGCCGCCAGCTCAGCCGCCGCCTCGCCGCGCTTGCCGAGGCGGCGGCTGCCGGCCTTGCCGCCCTTCTTGGCGGTGCGTACCGCCTCGTCGTACTCCTGTACCGCCGTGCCCAGGTCCACGCCTGCCTGCGCGCAGGGGTGCGGGGCCGTTCTGATGATGGCGGTGCCGCGTTTATGCAACAAACCGAAACGGGGTTGGCTCCGAGGCCCCATGCAAGCACACGCTGCAGGGGCGAGGCGCCAGTCTCAACGGCACGTTCATTATCCTCCCCCACACACATCACCGCTACCACACACACACACACACACACACACACACATACAAACCTGCCAGCAGGCCTGGTCCAGCGGCAGCCGCGCCTGCGGAAGAGGTGCTTGGTGAGGGACTCGAGGAGCTGGCGCGTCAGCACCGCCTCGACGCCGCCCCCACGGGCATGCGCACCACCACCTTCTCCTCGCTGCTCAGCTTGATCTTGGCGGCCTCGGCAACGGCGCGCAGGTTGGCCAGCAGGCGGGGGTCCTGCGTGGAAGGAACACCCCGGTGGGCGGGCGGGCCGTGTGCGGTTGTGAGGGCGGGTGGACACCCCAGCGGTTGGAAGGATGCAGCACACGCAGGGTTGTCCCACCACGCAACCGGTCGCCTCTGCACCCGCCTGCCCCCGCCGCGGCCGATCTCTAAGCTGACAGCCCCACCCTTACCTGTGTCTCCCTCCCCCCTCTTACTCCATCCCGAGGCCCTATCAGCCCCCCACACACACACCGCCCCCTACCCACCCTGAAGTCCACCCGCGCCGGCTTCAGGTGCTCCTCTATCAGCCAGGTCATGATGGCGGCATCCCAGTCATCCCCCCAGGCTCGCGTCGCCGCCCGTGGACAGCACCTCGATCACGCCGCCGCCCACCTGCGTTTGATGCAGGCGGGGGCGGGCAGCACACCGTCATGGTGGCGGCCGGCCGGCAGCGGGCGGCATGCCGACGGCGCCGCGCCGGCGGCAGAGCTTGGCCGGAACACGGTGGTGCAGTGGCGTGCAGCAGAGGGACATGCCTCCCTGTCCCACTTGCCCATCCCCCTCCAAACGCCATGCCCCCTGCCTCCAGCCTCCCTTCCCACCTCCAGCAGAGACACATCAAAGGTGCCGCCCCCAGGTCGAACACCAGCACAGTCTGGTCCTCCGCCGCATCCAGCCCGTAGGCCAGCGCCGCCGCCACCGGCTCGCGGATGATGCGCACCGCCTCCAGGCCGGCGATGCGCCCCCGCGGTGGCGGTCGCCTCGCGCTGCGCGTCGTCAAAGTAGGCGGGCACGGAGATGACGGCGCGGCGCACGGGGCGCCCGCTGAACTCCTCTGCCGCCGCCAGCAGCTTGGCCAGCACGTAGGCAGACACCTCCTCGGGGTACAGCCGGCCGCGGGGGCGCCGCTGTCGGTGCTGCCTTCCTCGCCCTCATCGCCAGCCGCTGCCGCTGGAGCTTGTGCATCGCCGCCCGCCGCCAGCTGCGGGCACTCCACCACGGCAAAGCCGTCCTCGTCGGCGGCCACTGCATACGCCAGCTGGGCGGCGTCCGTGCCCACATCCTCCAGCTCTCGCCCGATGAGGCGCTTCACAGAGTAGAACGTGTTGCGTGGGTTGAGGGCAGCCTGGCGCTTGGCTGCAACACCCACCAGCGGCTCGCCGGTGGCGGTGAAGGCGACGACGGAGGGGGTGGTGGGCTGGCCCTCCTGGTTGGGCACTATGATGGGCTCGCCACCCTCCACCACCTGCGCAGCGGAAGCAACCAGCGGGTGGGTGCAGGGTGTACCGGTCCAAGCAACAAACTCAGACGAAAGCAGCCATTCCAAGCAACAGAACCAGACGAAAGCAGCCAGTCCAAGCAACAACATTCCCCTCTCACCGCTACGGCAGAGTTTGTGGTGCCAAGGTCAATGCCAACCACGCAACCGTCGTCTGGCGCCGCGCTGCTCGCCGCTTTCGGCGCCGCCGCTGTGGGCACATGTCGGGCTCGCCGCTGTAGGGCACCTTGTCGTCTGCTGCATTGTGCTTCATCTCTATGGAGTTGCCTGCACGCTCCGCGGACGCCAGCGCTCGCAGCCAGCAACTGCATATATGCTCGTTCCTTTTCTTATTTGTTTTCGATGGGTTGACGCATGGATGGGCAACCAATGTGCTACATATAACATGCAAGCAAAGCGCTCCCTGTACCGCGCGTGAGGAGCCGAGGTGGAATCGCGTGGCATTGCGAGGCTTGCACGGCTGAATGAGCCTCACGATCGCTCACATTCGGATTGCACCGACCATATCATGGCACCCAAAAAGCGTAAGAGCACCGATAGCAAGCCTGCGGCCGCCGAGCCTGCCAAGAAGCAGGCCAAGGGCTCTGCCGAGCCTGCCAAGCAAGCCGACGGGAAACTATCAGTGGGCGATGTTGTACCAAACATTGAGCTCCTGCGCGAAGATGAGGAGACGGTGAAGCTGCTGGTGAGGCTTGCCTGCGGGGCCGCCGCTGTCGCGACGGTCGGCTGGCGCTCAATGCACCCTTCATGTGAGAGTGGAAGCCTGGTTGTCGGGCTGTGATCATAAATAGAACCACATCACTGCTTGCTATCACACAGGACCTGGTTGAAAGCAAGGGCCTGGTTGTCTTCATGTATCCGCGAGCAAACACTGGTGACGACAAACTGCACGAGAATGCCATGCGCCACGTGATTGCCCGCTCAATAACGCACAACAACAGCGATTATTCACTCAGTGTGTTCTTCTGTATCAGGGGGATGCACCAAGCAGGCCTGCGGCTTCCGTGACCGCATCAAGGAGTTTGAAGCAGCGGGGTACGAGGTTGTGGGGTTGTCCTTCGACAAGCCCAAAAGCCAGGCGAGCTGCCAGCCTTTGTCACGCTCTGCCAGCGCTCGTAAATCTGGCAGTTGCTGAACGCCAGTATTCCATGTCTTGCAGGGCAATTGGAAAAGCAAGTATGACCTTCCTTTCCACCTGCTCACCGACGACTCTGACGGCGAGGCAAGGAACCGCCTTGCTCACGCAGCTGCTTTCATCGTCGCCATGCTCGTCGCTCACTGTAGGTTGCTGACAGCGTCCTGCTGCCTTGCAGCTCATCAAGGCGTTTGGAGCACTTAAGGGGGCAAAGTCGATCCTTCGCAGGCGAGCAGCTTGCATTTGCTCGCTCCAAAGGCTTGCAGGGCAGGCAACCTGACAAGTGGGGCCAGGGTAAGGCGGCAGTAAGCATCCATGTTTGTATCCTGGTTATGATGCAGCCATGTCATCGTTGGCAAGGGCGGCAAGCTTCTTAGTATTGAGAACGGCATTAGCCCAGGCGACAGCTTTGCCCAGGCGGCTGAGTTTTGTGCAGCTAACCCGCAAAGTTGAACCATTCACCTGCTTTACTCTAGATCTTGGAGGACCTAATCAAACGAGTGGTGTTAACAAGGACACCTGTAAGCAGCTGTCCTGAGCGGTCGGTGTGCTGCGCTGCGGCGCGCGTCACACACAGCAAGCATCCCTTGGGAGTTTTCTGGGTCCAGCCAAAAACTAACTGCAGTTCAAGCAACATTGTATCCTTTGTCACTGTTGTAATCGCCCTAGCTTGATTGCAAGGCTGTCACGCTCCGTTTTGGTGGGCACATGGCGGGTGTCTCCGCCGCTACCCCTGCGTGCTTGCTCAACGGCGGCTCTGGACCGAATTATGTGCAATGCTTGCCTTCCGACATACTAAAGCGCTGCTTTGCGGGCTTGTCCCACACCGACTTGCTTGCCGCGTCCACGGTCTGTAAGGAGTGGCGCTCGGTGGCTACCAGCGATTTCTTATGGCAGATGAGATTCGAGGTGCGGGGAGCGCCCGGCAGAGTGGTGTCTTTGGCACCGCCGGTGGCCGTGCTGGCGCGTAGGGTTTGTGCCATACCCTGCAGCATCCTCATTCAGCCTGTGCGAATGCTTGCGCAGGAGGATTTCAAACGGAGAGACACTGTTGACAGCCGCTCGGGCAGCAGCAACCTGGGCTGCCCCGCAGCTCGTCTGTTCTGCGGTGATTCCCATCAGGTGGGGAGCCCAAGATGGGCGAAAAGGACAGTGTGCGCAGGCAATAGGATCCCAGCTCCCCTCACCAAGGCTTGCTCTCCTCCCTGTTTGGCAGTCAGAACAGGTGGGCAAGGCGGCAGCCGCCTGCTGGCGCCAGCGGTACCGCGAGCGGCTGGAGGTGGAGCGCAACTGGCGGGCGGGTCGGTGCACCTGGTCCCGCCTGCAGGGCCACAACGACTACATTCGGTGCTGCCAGCAGCAGGGCGGTTCCCTGGCATCCTGCAGCGGCTCCTACCTGCACCGCGACTGCAGCATCAGGCAAGCCTGTCTGAGCAGCCGTGGGCCCAAGGCGGCTGCGCCGCATCCCCAGGAGCCAGCTGGCGTGCCCGTCACACGACCCCGCTCTTCTCGCCAAGCCGCCCCCTCCCCACCTCCCCGCCTCTCGCAGGGTGTGGGACCTTGCGAGCGGCACGTGCCGCGAGCACCTGACGGGGCACGAGGGCCCCATCTGGAGCATGCAGTACGACGGCCGCCGCGTGGCCAGCTGCGACGACGAGGGCGCCGTGCGGTTCTGGGACCTGGCCTCCCACAGGTGCTGCCCGCCTGGCTGGGCGGGCACACACGCGCCCTGCTGCGCCTGTGGCGCTGGTGCTGCGCTGAGGGGCGTATGTTGTTTGCCAGTCCACCGAGCACGCCGTCCCTCTGTGCAGGGTGGGCTTGGCCTCCTCGCTGGCACCCCACTCCCTCAAGTGCCTGTCCATGGACGCCCACCAGCTGGTGGCGGCGGGGGAGGCGGGCGTGATGGGCCTGTGGTCGCTGGATGCCATCGCTCGCGCGCTGGAGGTGGGTGGCGGCACCCGGCCAAGCAGAGATGGCCAGGGTGGGAAGGGGTCGCAGTGCCTGCTTGCAGCCGGCCTCGGCTGTCTGGGCCCAGCTCACTGCCGCCGCCCGCTGCACACCTTCAGGAGCATCAGCCCTGCGCGGACCAGGGTGGGCTGGATTCCCGGGGGCCTGGCGGGCTGCCTGCCTGGTTGGAGGTGGATCTGGAGGCGGCGGGGGCCCTGCCCTGCACCTGGGCCGAGGGCCACACCCCGGACACCGGCTGCATCCAGGTGTGCCGCCGCTGCTGCCTGGCAAACTCCTGGCCCTGTGCAACCCTGCTGCGAGCTGCCCTGCCTGACCCTGCGGCCTCGCCACCGGGTGCCCCAAGGCCTGCCGCCTGGTGTCCACCTGCCCTGCTGCTGCGCCTGGCGCAGGTTGACGCCGGCCTCTGTGCAGCCGGTGGGTCCGGCGTGGCGGGCGCTGTGCACCTCTGGGACACCTCCAACAACACGCTGCGCCGCCTGGCACAGCTGGCGCTGCCAGCCGGCGGCCGCGGCGTGAGCACGCTGTCCTTCCAGCGCAGCAGCGGCTGGATGGTGGCGGGCTGCGGCAGCGGCGTGGTGCGGCTGTGGGACCTGCAGAGGTGAGGCCCTGGGGGCAGCTGACACCCCGACTCAGAGTACACCAACTCAGAGCCCTCTGACGCGCCGACCCAGAGCCCAGCACGCCGAGCAACCTCCCTGTTGCCCATGTGCCCGCGGTCTTCCCCCAGGGATGACACCGTTCCGCTTGCTTTTTACTTAGACAACCGTGTGTGTTTGGCCGCAGCACCGCTGTGCTGCGCGACCTGCGCGGCCACCGCGACGACCTGCTGTGCCACCAGCAGAGCGGCGCCCGCCTGGCAACCGGCTCCGCCGACAGGACCGTGCGGCTGTGGGACCTGCGCTGCGGCGAGCACGGCGGCGAGCACGTGCTGCGCCTGGCCACCTTCCCGTACTGCCTGCAGGCGCGCTGCCAGGCCCCTGCCCTGCTCTGCCATACGTGTCTCGTCATACCTTGTTGCAGCATGACGACACCCCCTCTCCCGTCCTCAACGAACACGCCGCCCCGCCCCGCAGATGGACGCCTGGCGCCTGGCGGTGGGGTGCGGCAACGGCATGGTGCAGGTGGTTGACCTGCGGCGCGTGGGCCCCCCTCCACCAAGCTCACGCCGCACATGCTGCTGCCTGCGCACCAGGAGCGGGTGGGTGTGAGGGGCCATGTGCGTGCGAGTGTGTGTGTGCGAGTGTGTGTGGGGGGTTGAGAGGGACGCGCTTTTCTGTGGCTTTGTTTTCTGGGGGAGGATGGGATGCGCGCACGCGCTAGGGGCTTTGCTTGCAGCAGCACCCACCCATGCTTGCAAAAGATCCGTACGTGGAGCAGCCTCGAGTGAAGCGTGTGCTGAGCGCCGCGCCTCCCCCGCGCAGGTGTGGGCGCTGGCCCTGAGCGAGACCCACCTGGTGAGCGCCAGCCTGAACGCCGACCTGGTGGTGCGCTCCTTCCATCCCGCTGACCTGGAGCTGGAGCAGCGGGCGGGCGCCGCCTCAGCGCCGGCGACCTGGCGGCCGAGGGCGACGGCTTCCCGCTGCTGGTGCTGGACCCGCACCAGCAGCTGGACGACAGCGACGATGACCCCGAGCTGGACTCCGCGTACGACAGCGGCTCGGACAGCGGCCGCAGCGAGAGCGAGGGTGACGAGAGCGAGTCTGGCGAGGAGGAGGCTGGGCTCGGCAGCGGCAGCTCGGACGACGACAGCGAGGCGGAGGATGCGTGATCCCCTCTTGGGCAGTGTCTATACATTATGTTTTATTACATTCCACCCCGCAATCGGTTCTGTGGCATCGCTTGTGTGCTGCCGTGATTAAGTTGTTAGTTAATTATTTGCGTGCAAGCGTGATGCTCAGGGCCAGTGTGGCGGCGCGGCGCAGCGCAGGGCAGGATGCAGGGCGGGGTGGAAGGCTTGAATCTGGGTTCTGTCGCCAATCTTTTGGTCACCTTGAGTCGTCTATTAAAGGTCCCATCCCGGCAAGACGCGCTGTAAAGTTCATCTCGCCGCTCCGCCCATCGGAGCTCGCTTGTTGTTCCACTCAACCAGCGTCCCACGACTGAGGAAGATCCAGCATCGCATCGACAAGTCGGGAGCCTGCTCCTATAGCCCAGCCTGGTAGCCCGCCCGCTCCCGCTCTGCCGGTGCCCACCGCTGCTGCTGCCTGGGGCGGCAGCCATGGCGGAGGCTGTTTGCCCCAACTGCGGGGAGGCTGCGGTTGAGTTTGAGGAGGTGGAAGGAATCTCTGCCTGCCAGGCCTGCGGCTGGGTGCTGGCTGAGGAGCAGCTGGTGCATGCCGCCGTGTTTGACGACCGGGCGCCGTCCACGGCACCTTCGTGGGCGGCCAGGACACGGGTGAGGCGCTGGGCGCCGGGAGGTCGCCGCTGGCTTGACTCAATAGGTGATGGCGCAGCTGGACAGTGGAACTGGACTTGGAGCAGTGAATGTGCGGGGGATGCCACGCCTGATGTCTTGGCCAGCCCTCCCTGACTACCCTCCGTTCTGGCAACCGCAGGGAGCGGGCCGCGGCCTTTGCACTGCAGAGCCAGACAGGAGGCGCGGTCATCAAGCGGGGAAAGAGCGGCGATGGAGAGGTGGGAACAAGCGGCATGAGCACCGGGCGGACAGCTTCCAGCAGACGGCCGAGCTCTTCCATGCTGCGATGCCTGCCTCCAAAACTCGGAGCGCCGCTGCTGCTGCGCTCCACGACTCGCTCCTCCCCACCCTGCCGCAGTCCAAGCTGAGGGCGCGCACCCGGGAGTTCTGCGCCCTGCTGCGCCTGCAGGCGCCGGTGGTGGAGCAGGCGCTGCACGTGGCGGGGCAGGCGGTGCCGCATGTGCTGGGCGCCTGGCGCCGCGACCACATCGCAGCGTCGGCCACCTACGCCGCCTGCCGCCTCAACCGCGTGCCCCTCACGCTGGCAGACGTCTCCGCCGCCACCCAGATCCACCTGCACGCGCTGGGCAACCACTACACCGCCCTGTGCCGCCTGCTGGAGCTGCAGCCGCCGCTGCTGCGGCCACATGACCTGCTGCCGCGCTCCGCCGACCGCGTGGCGGCCGACGCGCTGCGCAGCGGGCGGCTCAGCGCGGCCACGGCGGCGGCGCTGCGTCAGGACGCGGCGTCCCTGCTGGACTGGATGCAGCGCCATCTGGATCGGCGCCAGTTCCCCATGGCCAGCGTGGGCACAGCGCTCATGCTGGCGGCGGAAATGAACTCGGTGGGTGGGTGGGTGGGGACAGGGGGCCCAGCGCTGGCAAGCGCTTGCTGCCCCTCCCTTCCCGGCGGTCGGCGCGGCCGCAGGGTGCGCTTTGCAGCAGGCAGCGGCAGCGGGGCCTGGGCACCCAGCCCGCTGACGTCGCTGCTCAGCCGCGTTCCGCCGCCCCTCCCACCCCGCTGGCCAGGTCACCCTCAGCATGGACCACGTGTGTGCCAGCCTGCCGCTGTCCCGCAGCACGCTGGAGCACAAGCTGGCGCAGGTGCGGCAGCGCCTGGTGCAGCTGGCGGCGCTGCTGCCGTACAGCGTTGCCATCACGTCGCGAAACGTGGGCAGCCACACGCGGACCATCATGCAGCTGTCGGCGCTGGTGGGCGCGGCGGCAGCCGCACCCTCCCAGCCGACTGTTGGCGCAGACGTCGATGGCGGTAACAGGGCTGTGGCCAGCCAGCTGGCTGACGAACGGCACGGGACGCTGCCCAGCAAGCGGGGATGCGGGCAGGCGCAGGATGCTGGCGCCCGCTCAGCAGCCTTGCCAGCTGGCGGCGCAGCCCACTTGCAGGAGGGTGCAGAGGCGCAGCCACTGAAGCGGGCGCGAGTGCAGGGTCCCGAGGCTGTGGAACAGCCGGCCGTGGATTTGGCTGCCACGCACAGTGCTCTGGCAGCGGCTCAAAATCGAAGCCCAAACAACCAACAAACATTACAGCAGGAGCAGCAGCAGCCGGCAGAGCCCCCGGGTGACACACGCTGCAGCTATCAACGACAACAGGGGTGGTTGCAATGAATGGCGCGACACAATAACACGTCAAGTATACACACTTTGTCACAAGATCGCAGAAACGGTATGGACAGCTGTAGCCAATATTATTCTCTCGATGCCGGGCACACAGATCCCGTTTCAAGCGCAGCCCTCGCGGGTGCATGCGCCGCCGTTGGTGCCGCCGCTGCCATCGCCCGCGGCGCCGCTGCTGCCACCCTCTTTGAGCGCCAGCTGGACGGCTTCCCTGAAGGCCTCGGGTGGCTGCGCCCCTGCACCGCAGCATGTGTGGCACCACAGCAGCACCATGAGAAATTAAAGATGCTGGGCCTCCTGTAGCAGCACGAGAGCAGGGGTGGCGGTTCCCACCTGATAGCGCGTAGCTCTGGCTGTCGCCGCTGCTGATCAGGAAGAAGGGGACGCCAGTCACCCGCAGGCTGCGAGAGGGGGCAGAAGCGGCAGCATGCAGTTGGGAGGCGGCAGCAGACCGTTGGCACCCTCCCGCTTTGAGGCGCTTCGACACTCAGGGCAGCCAGGCGTCAGCCCCGTTCCCCGTCGCACCGCGACTTGGCGAATGCGTCATCCTGCTGCACCTCCTGCAGCAGCTCGCCATCCAGCCCCTCACCGCTGCACAGGGGTGGGGGGACATGCTGTTCCATGAGCTGTGCCAGGGACAGCCCCTGGGGCGAAAAGGGGGTGCACAGCAGCCAGCACCGTGCCGCTCGGCTGTCACAGGCCCGGGCCCCCACGCACCCAAAGGCCGCCTGCAGCTCCTGCTCGGGCAGCCCCAGCTGACGCCCAACCTCCAGCAGCACGCAGGCATCCGAGATGTTGTCCCCGGTCTCGTAGCTGCTCAAGGGAGGAGCAGGGCGAGAGCGGTTGGCGTCGCTGCACTAAGGGATGCTCTGGCCTGCTGGAAAGGGCAGGCTGCAGAAAGGTCATCCTGCAATCACCTCTTCTGGAAAAGCAGTTGGTTGGCCTCGTGGCTCTTGCCGTGCCGCCGTGCCAGCGCCACGAGCATGTGACCTGCACGTCAAGCAGCCACCACCACTCATGCCTGCTGCCTGGCATGCACGCGTGACGGTTGAGCTTGGGGCATGCAGTGCAGCGATCGCACCCTTGACTGTGTTGGCACGCCACTTCCAGTCTGCAAATGTGGCCCCGTCCGCCTGCCCAGCAGAGGTGACGCGCTGCATCAGTGCTCCCGCCTGTGGGCCAAACTTCTTGGCCAGCGCGTCATCGAGTGGCTGCCCTGTGGTCAGGGGGAACATCAGCAAGAGGTTGAAATGACAGACTGGTCAAAGTCAGTCCTGTTCTTCAAAGGTCTGCCCTGCTCACCAGCAGCCGGCGCGTTCCAGTCCAGCAGGTACGCGTGCCACTCCCTCTCGGCGTCGACGCCCGGCATCCCTGCCAGAGCCTTGTCCAGACGCTTCTGGCCCACATAGCACCATGGGCAGGCAAGGTCGCTCCACACGGTCACTGCATCAGGCCCAGGAGCAAACGAAGCAATCCTCAACAGTCCCTGACACCAAACAGTTGAATGACGATTACGTCAAGACCGCCAGCGGCTGCCGTCAGCTGCTTTGCTGCCAACAAGAGCAGCGACAGCGTCTGGCAATGTGATGCAGCTAGCGATCATCGTTCGCTTTGTTGACGGAAATGCTCACTAACCCTTCACTTTGCTAGCAGACATGGTGACTGAACGGCGTAGGGAAAAGACTGTTGGACTGGGCAGCGCTCTGATCGCGTGTCTGAACATTGAGTGCGAGATGGCACAGTCCAATGGGCCGTCAGCGTTCCTTGTGACCTGGCAGGACGGGCGATGTACAGCTTCTTGGCATGGCAAAGCGACTCCTTTGCCAGGATTGAACCGAGACGGTGCGTCTGCTCCAGTAGCAATCCGGCCTGGCGATTGGGAATCCTTCAGGAAACTTGCGTGAGCAGGCCCTTCCCATCGCCTCGAAGAGGAAGCCCGATGGAGGTGGACGGGCCCTCCACGTCACAGGCGGACGCACCTGAGCTTCCCGTGTTCAGCATTCCTGTGCTGCAAGTCGTGAAGGATGGGCAGAGCTTGCACGGCCTCAAGCACTCTGACTACCAGCGCTACAGGCGAGACATGACCTCGCCAATGTCACAGCCGCAGATCAGCATCCCGCTGACATCCCACTACCCCTGCCCTGCTGCAGGCAATACTGCAGCCGTCGCCTGCGCCGCATATACAAGGGCGTCAAGTTTTTGCACGGCCGGGGCCGTTACCAGAAGAAGAAGCTGGAGGCAGAGAGCATCAAGGATGTCAGGTGATCACCAAGGAGGTGCCATACTGAGCAAGGGCAACCCGGTGCCGGACTGTCGGCGCGTCACCGGGAACGGGCAGTGCCCCTCACGCTGCCGCGCCCACCCACCTCCCTGTGCAGGCACCTGCACATCCCGCTGGTGCAGGCGGAGCGCGCCTGGGCCTTCGCCATGGACCTGAAGAGCCAGCTGGAGCAGCAGGCGACGCCCGCCAAGCGCCAGCACCTCGTGCGCCGCCTGGCCAAGGCCTCCCGCCACGCCGCCGAGCTGGCAGCGCTGGCCGCCGCCCGCTGCGACGCGCGCACCCAGCTGGAGGCTGAGGCCTACTCGCTGTGGATGGCGGGCAGCGTGCTGCTGGAGCGGGAGAGCGACTGGGAGGGCGCGCTTGCTCGCTTCCTGCGCGCCAGGTGGGCAGCGGCGCCGCCGCAGCGTGCCTGCCGCTGCTGAGCCGTTGCGGAGCAAACGTGGCGACCTAGCGGCAGCGCTGGGCAGGCAGCGGTTGCCTGCACTCTGCCTGGCTGGGTCTGCCGTGTGGTGCTGAAGCGCTGCTGGCGTGTCCCCGCCAACGCCTCCGCCCCCTGCGCAGGCAGCTGTTTGGGGAGCTGGCCAGGGTGGGGTCTTTTGAGCAGCAGGGCGTGTGCAAGCACTTTCTGGACCAGGTGGAGCCCACAGTGAGGTGAGGGGGCGGCGTGAAGCGTCGCGGATGGGAGGAAGAGGGGCAAGGCAGCGCTGAGCATGCGTGCGTCGCGTCGCACGGCAGCTGTGCCGCGCTCTGCGTGGGCGTTGTGCGTGAGCCTCTGCCAGGCTGGCAGGGCCTCCAGGAAGGGTCCACCGCAGCAGGTCCAGCAGCAAGGGGACCGGAGCGTCCTGCGTCAGCTGCTTGGCTTCAGCTCTGTCCCGCCATGTACCGCCAAGTGCTGCAGGTACTGCGAGTACCAGATCAGCCGCAAGGGCGGCGCGGCGCCCAGCCCCGCTGAGCTGCTGGGCCAGATTGGCGGCGGCGCCAGCGACCAGCTGCACTCCAAGCTGGCCTCGCTGGCGGCGGCGGCGCAGGCGCAGGCCGCCGCCGCCACCTCCAGCCTGGAGTGGGCGGGGGGTGTGCACCCCGTGCGCGACGAGAAGATCCGCATCCCGCTGCACGCCGCGCAGGCAGGCAGGGGAGGGAGTTTTTCTTTATTTTTTCAATGGGGGATGTGCATCAGCTGGCACCTGTTCCCTGCCTCAAGAGCCGTGGCCTTGCCTGCACCGTGCGGCAGGCGTGGGCCCGCCACCTGCCGGCCGCCCCCGCCCCGGCTCCCGTGGGCTCAGCTCCCTTTCCTCCCGTCCCTGATTGATCATGTGCAGGAGCTGCAGGCGGAGCTGGACGGCGCCATGCAGGTGGACGGCGGCGAGGTGGAGGCGCGTGCCTCGCTGTACGACCGCCAGGTCAACGCGTACGGGAGGGCGCGCGCCGCCATCAAGTCGGCCCTCGCACTGGGGCAGGGTGAGTGGGGTCGGGTGGGGAGGAGGGAAGGGGGAACGGGGGAGAAGTTCCGGCGGGCTGGGCACCGGACGGGCTGCCGCCGGCGAGGGCAGGCGCTTCCCCGCGGGGCAGGCAGCCTTGCACCGCTCCCAAGCATGCCTTCAACGAATGCACGTCCCCCTCATGCCTTTTCCACACACAATCAGTCGGTGCGGACAGCGAGGCGCTGCGGGGGGGGAGCTGCTGGCGCTGGAGCGGGCGGTGCAGGGGCTGGCGCTGGAGCGCACGGTGCAGGTGCGATCTGCTGCTGTTGCTGCTGGGTGGGTGGGTGGCTGGGTGGGTGGAGTGGGTGTGTGGGGGTGTAGTGGCGCGGCGGTGGCGTGTGCATGTGCGTGTGTTAGGTGGCGCTCAATGGGGGCCAAAGGCAAGGGGTGGTTTGGGAGGTGAAGACAGACGGCATGCCCAGGCGGGAGGCTGTGCCGTTGCATGCACCTGAATCTGCACCGGTGCGGTTGTTGCACGCGCTCCCAGTCACCCAGCTGCGAGGCCCCCACTCTTCCTTCTGCAGCGCAACCTCTTCCTGGCCGGCGAGGCCGAGGCGCGCTTTGCTCGCGGGCAGCGGCGCGCGCTCAGCGGCGGGCGGGTGCGTGGCGGCGAGCGCGAGCGCTCAGCCCGCCCGAGGACGTCGTGCGCCTGTATGACGCTGCCCTGGCGGCGGTGGCGCAGCTGAACGAGCTGGCGGCGGCGGTGGGCGGCGCGGCGGGAGAGATGCTGCTGGACGACTGTGCCGCCAAGGTGGGTCGGTGTGTGTGTTGGGGGGGGATGCGCCCGGGGGGCTGTGGGCTGGGGGCACTGGATGGGCGCTGATGCATGCTGCGGCAGCGTGCCGTGCTGGTGCGCCCTGTGGTAGAAGGGTTGGCGGCCTGCATGCGCTGCGGCCTCGCCGCGACTTGCAACACCCGACCAGCACTTTTAGAGGAGGGGCGGCAGCTGCGCGCCACTTTCGCGTTGTTGTTGCATGGCATTCAGCGGCCCTTCCCACCCCCATCGCTTTCTGCTCGCAGCAAGCGCACTACCAAGCAGCGCGCTGCCTGTACGTGGCGCACTCCCTGCTGGCGGCCGAGCGGTACAGCGAGGCGGCGGCGCTGTACCGCCGTGCCGCCGACCGCTGCCGGCAGGCTGCCTCCAAGTACGAGGACTGCGCCCGGCCGGACGCGGCGGCGGGACAGCAGCTGGAGGCGGCGGCGGCGGCGGCAGCCGCGTGGGGCGCTGTGGCGGCGGCGCAGCTGCGAGCGGGGGAGCTGCGAGAGGAAGGGGCAGCGCAGGCTGGGCTGGAGGGCATGAGCCTGGAGGGAGAGGCAGCGGCAGGTGGGGTAGGGACGCCGCAGGGGAGCGGTCCAGCCAGGGTGGACGGCAGGCTGCCAGCTCGCTTGCCCCGCGTATGCCCGCTGTCGCTTCCATTTTCCCGCTTTCCACCGCTGCTCCCCCCCCTCTGGCGTGTGTGCCAGGCAAGAAGCGGGCGCGCAGCGAGGAGGCGTTCCTGGAGGGGGAGGCGCTGGATGCGTGGGAGCCGTGTGTGGGGCCCGGCAAGGGCCAGGCGCGCATCGCTCGGTGCGCGGGGGCGGGGGGCCTGGGGATGGGGTGCGCGCTGCTTGCCTGCACACAGCCCTGCGATTGCCTGCGTGGAGGGCCGGCGTTCTTTCTCCAAGCGGCCGATGCCTGACCCTGGTAGTGCACCCCACACCCGCGCAGGGTGCCGCCCGCGCTGCGCCCGGTGCCCTTCCGCCCCCTCTTCCTGGACACCGCCCTCACCTTCATCCAGCCCCCGACCTGTCGCACCGCCTGCCCGCCAAGCAGGCCACGCCCGCAGCCCAGGGCGCCCTGTCGCGCCTGTTTGGCGGCTGGCGCTGACGGCGCTGCGCCTGCGGGCAGTGCCCTGGCCGCACCTTGCTGCGCCCTGTTCCTGCGCACTGCTGCTGGAAATGTTTACAGCTGTAGCCAACTCCTGCTCAGAGTCGACACTGGCTGCAGCAGGCGTGTGTCAGCAGGCACTTCCTCCCGCTGCCATTCGGGCCGCAAGCCTGTCGCGCCGCCGCCGCCCTGCGGTCGGGGCCGTGGCGCTGCGCTGCGCGGGCCGCGCCTCACTTGCGCGCCTCCTCCTCCTCCTCCGTCACCACCTCCTCCCCCTCGCTGTCGGGGGAGCAGCGGCCCCGCCTCCTTGTACGCCTCCTCACCTGCACGCGCCCACAGCAGACAATGCCTGGTGTCAAACAGGGAGCCGGGCCCCGCCAGCGCAGGGGCCGGCGGAGTGGGGCCACCTGCCCCAGGCAGGCACGCAACGCTACGAGCGGCAGGCGCTGCAGCAGCCCTGCGGCAGGCTTGCAGCGGCCCTGCGGCAGGCTTGCAGCGGCCCTGCGGCAGGCTTGCAGCGGCCCTGCGGCAGCAGGCCTTGGGCGAAGCTGACCGGGTGCCTCCTCGGGCGGCGCCTGCTCCTCGTCCAGGTGGCGCTCGTCCCGCTGGCGCAGGCGGCGGCGGTGCACGCGGGCCCTCATGGCGTAGTGCTCCGCCTCGTCCTCCTCCAGCTCGCTGAGGGTCATGTCGGGCCGCTCGTCGCCCAGCTCCCCGCCCTCCTGACCCGCGCTGCCGGCGGTGGCGGCGCCCACCGCCGTCGCGCATGCGGCCGCGTTGCCCGCCTCGCCCCTGGGGCTGCCGCGGTAGCTGCTGGCTTGCAGGGCCCACAGGCAGGCCGACAGGGATGCTGGAGCTGCAGATGAGCAGGGAGACGAGGAGGGCAGCAGGCCCTGCAGCCTGGCGCCTGCTGTTCGCACAATGGAGCGCATCACGCTGCTGTAGAAACTCTAGGCAGGTGCTTGTCACAAGGTTGAGGTTCGAGTGTGATGCCTTGGACGGCCGTGCTGCGGTGCAGGTTGCTTTTCGAGTTGTGCAACGGCCCACCTACCCTTGATTGCTATATATCAAGCTATTGGCAATGTCGGCAGGAGCGGGCCCCATCAGGGTGCACGTGTGGAGCGACGTTGCCTGCCCCTGGTGCTGGGTGGGGTGGAACCGGCTGAATCAGGCCATGCGGGACCTTGGTGGCGAATACGAGGTGCACTGGCACGCGTTCCTGCTGGACCCGCAGTTCTCTGAGGGAGGTGAGGGGAAGGCGGGCATGGGGGGGAGAGGGAGAAGCGGCAGCCCACCGTGGCGGGGGGGGCGGGGCATCCCGTTTCCTTTCATGTTGAAACGGAAGGTAGCGTCTCCCCATGGTCCATTGGCACCGCGAAAACTGTTGTTATGTGGCCGCGCTGCAGGGCCCATAGACGGCTACTACCGCCGCCGCTATGGCAGCCAGGCGGCCGCGCTGCGGCAGCGGCTGCACGATTCGGGTGGGTGGCGTGCTGGCGACACCTGTGCACTCACTCCTTGCAGAGGAGGGTGCGCTAGCCCACTCCCAGCTTACAACCTGCGCCTGCAGGGAAGTGGGATGGCGCACATTTTGCCGACTGGCGCTGGCGGGCCAACACGCGCGGCGCTCACGAGCTGATTGCGCTGGCGGGCGCCACGGCGCAAGCCACGAGGCCAGCGGGCTGATGCTCCGCAAGAAGTGAGCCAGGCCTGGCCTTTCACGGCCTCGTCTGCGGATGTATCGCTCAGCGCGGATGCGTCAGGACTGGCTGCTGGGTCACAGACTCGTGGCTGCGCGGCACTCACGCCCAACCTCAGCTCCTGCCCTTGCCCTAGCTACGAGGAGGGCGCCAACCTGTCGAAGCGGGATGAGCTGTTGGCGGCTGCGCGGCAGCTGGGCCTCCCTGCAGACGAGGTGGAGGCCTGGCTGGGCAGCACGGAGGCAGGAGCGGCGGTGGAGGAGGATGACCGCGAGGCCAAGGAGGGGTGTGTGCTGGGCTGGGGTGGGGTGGGGTGCGGTGGGAGAAGCTGCATGCTGAGAGCTGCCATGGCACGTGCGCTGATGGCTGCAGCACGATGTTACTGGAGCACTCAGCTCCGCATGCAGCTCCCTGGTTGCCACCCGCCGCCGCATCGCTCCCTGCCTTGCAGGCGTGGCATCCACTCGGTGCCCGCCTTCCTCGTCAGCTGCGGCGCCAGCCGGGAGGTGGCGCTGGTTGGGGCGGAGAGCGTCAGGGCTTTTGAGGCTGCGTTCAGGAAGGCGGCGCACGAGGCGGAGGGCACGCCCGCCTCGGGCAGCGCCAGGCAGCCGAGAGAAAGCGAGGCACCGCCTCGGCGCCTGCTGCAGAGGAATGAAGGGCCGCTCGTCGATGGCACAGGCCAGGGGCACTGCCCGGTGTCCTCTGCAGAGCCTTTGAGCCGTGTTGCACAGTGTTAAAAGCGCCAACCCTCACCAGCGCTCATTCTCAGCAAAACATGACGAACTGCAACAGCAGCCACTCGCAATGCAACACAAGGGCTCAGAAGGCGTGCCAGCCCTGCATCCAGTGCCCCATGGCCAGTCCTATGGACGTGGCAATTGCGTAGCCCAGGGCCCCGGTCAGCACAGCCGGCTGCACAAGGTGCGTCCATCCCTTGGCGCTGGCCATGGCTGCCGCGGTGGCGGAGCCGCCGACGTTCGCGTTGGAAGCGATGAGGACGGACTGCATGGGCAGCCGCAGCAGCTTGCCGCCCGCCAGGCAGATCGCCAGGTGGATGCTGTGTGGGACCAGGGGCACGGGCGGGAGGTTGGCTGGCGCCGTGTTGTTGTGGTTGCTGCTGCTGCAGGTGGAACGGCGCAATGCCAGGCAGCCCCATGCCCCCTTCCCGCACCTCAGCTGCAGCAGGATGAAGAGCAGGAGCCAGCCGCAGGACTGCAGGGCCTGCAGGGTGCCTGCCGCCGCCCCAATGGTGGCAAAGAACAGCATCATCAAAGTGCCCCCAGCGCCCCCGCCCCGGCAAAGGGTGCCGGCGGTGCGGGAACAGCCTGCTGCTGCGAAGAGCTGCGGCTGGCTACCGCCGCCCCCAGTCTGGAGGCAAGCAGAGCAACCGCGGAGGCAGCAAGTGCGACAAACGCAAGCGCGCTGCTTGTCATGCCGAGCGCCGCGGCAGCGCGCTCGCCCAGCGCACACGCTGCAGCCGCCGCCGCCAGCGAGAGCGCCAGGCTCTCGGCCGTCGCTGCCGCCGTGCTTGCCTCTCCGCTCGCGCTGCGGCTGTGCTGCGCCCCCGCTGCCGGTCGGCTGTCCTCCGCAGGGATGGACATGATGGTGGCGATGTAGAGGGCCATGGCCGCGTTGTCGGCTGTCATGGCGCCTGCCAGGGTGGGCCCCGGGGCCAGGCCCAGCCCCGGCTGACTGCCGCAAAGTTGACGGAGCCGCCGATGTAGCTGGCGCACAGCGATGCCGCCACCTTGTAGCCATCGGGGCCCAGGCGGGGCCCCAGCAGCTTGAAGGCAACCGCGGTCCCCGCAAGCGTGCCCAGTGCGCCCACGACAAAGGCGGCCAAGGTGGGTCCGGCGCTGGTCAGGAGCCTGCACGGCGGCAGGGGCAGCCAGGGAGGCGCAGTGTGTGGCAGGGCCGGCTGTCGGGGCTGCCTGCGGCGTGCCCTCGCCTGGCAAGGCAGACGCAAGCCGCCAGCGCTTGCCGCGTGCGCATGCCTGCATGCGCACAACACCGGCACACTACCCACTCTCCACCCACCCGCCTTACTCACTGCGACAGATCGCAATCCAGCAGGTAGAGCGCCGCCCCCAGCGGCATCAGGTACGCCCATATGGCATCCGCCGCTGCGCTGGCTGCCGGCAGCCAGCCCAGGGCAGCGCCGGCCAAGGCGAGCAGCATGGAGACGAGCGGCGCGCTGAGCACGGCGCCCACGGGGTCCGCTGCTCCACCACCTGGCCAGCGGCGGCGCACGCCGCAAAGGCTGCCCACAACGGCCAGCCATCGTTAAAAAGCGGCATGCAAGCGCTGACTGCAGCTGCGCTGGGTCGTAGCCGCTGCGTTCTGTGGCGCCGCTCCCTGGGTGCAGTGGTCGCCCGTCTGCCGCCTAGCGGCAACCTGGCTGCCACCGCCAGCGGAGGATGTGGCGGGTGCGCTGTTCGGGCGGTACTGTCGCTTAGAATCGACCGCAAACTGATGAATTGTCGTGGGGATGCGGCAAAGCGCGATCCGTGTAGTGCTCTACGTCGGAGAGTTCGGCTTTTGGAGAGGTGAGCCGCATTTTGTTGATGGCTTCTACAAGGTTGCGACATCTGATCAGATTACGCAATGAAACGGGTTACTGGAGAGGCAAGCCGCCGATGCACTTTCTGTGGCGCTTGTTGAGCAGCCCAGCATGAGCAGCATGCTGGTAACGCCTCTTTGTTACCCAAAAGGCTTTGTATGCCTGAGTGTCAGTAAGTTTCGGCAGATGGGAACCTACAGTGCTTGTTTCAAAGGGTATGGACAGTGCAGCAGCAAAACAGTGAATTGCCAGTTGCAGGGATGAAGAGCGTCAAAACAGTTTGCAGTGCAAGTTGATACATGGCGGCTCATTGGCTTGCGAAACAGGTAAGAATACAAAGTACACGAAGCGCAGCACTCTACAGGGTCAGCTTAAATTGGAGGGGGCCGCGGCTTGTGCCCCGATGGCTGCTCCGAGGCCGCACGCTTGGGCAGCGCCGACTCTTGGCCAGTCAGGATGTAGTCCCTGCCGCAAACAGATTTGAAGCATTGTGGTCAGCAAGCAAGGGGGAGCCACTGCAGCGCTGCCGCGGTGCATTGCTTGAGCTGGCAGGCGGCAAGCCTGCGTGACCGTGCCCGCCCGCGCGCCGCCATCCCTCCTCCGCCTCCCCACCTGTACTGCTCCAGCTCAACCAGCACCTCCTCCTCTGGGCGGTACACCATGTCGCTGACGCGCCACAGCTGCAGCGTGCCGCCGCCGCCCAGGCCCGCCTCGTCTGCCACCGAGAAGAAGGTCCAGGGGGAGGCGGGGTTCCACTGGAAGTCCACCACCTGAGCAAGGGGAGGGTGGGGCCGGGTAGCTCGACACAAGCAAGGAGGGTGGTGGACAGGCGCGCGCAACAGCCCCATTGCAAGCTCAGCAAAGTGGTGGCGATTGGGGGAAAGGGGGCGGGGGCGCGACACAGCGCCTGGCGCTGAGCAAGCCTTCGAGCTTGCGTGTGCTGAGCCCCTCTTGCTGCTGCTGGACAGGCGCAGCCCCGGCTCACCGGCGCTTTGTGCCCCGCGTGCTGGAAGAGCATCTCGGGCGGCACGGCGCTGCGGGGCGCTTGGAGGCGGCCTCGCCCTCGGGCGGCCGCGCCGCCAGGTCCCACACACACAGCAGGCGGTCCTCGCCCGCCGACGCAAACACGCCCGGGCGCTGCGGGCACCACTCCACCACAGTCACCGCCTGGGAGTGGTGGTGGAAGGCGTGGAGGGGCGAGTCGAAGCGGCGGCGGTCCCACACACGCAGCGTGCCGTCGGCCGCGCCTGCGGGGGGCGTGGGCAGCATGCGTCGGCTTTTCTCGGCAGTTTGTTGCCTCAAGAGCACAAGGCGTGTTGAGGCTTGGCGGGTGGGGGTTGCATCATGCGTTGGGTCTCAGAGTAACTATAACAAGTGAGCTTCCCGGGGCAGCATCCGTCCGCGGCGACGCTGACCCCGCCGCATATAACATGCGACGGGGGCGCTGCGCCGCGGCGGTGGCAGCCGCCCTCAGCGAGAGTTTCTCCTCACCGACCCTTGCGACAGGCAACAAACGGCAGTGGCAGCCACGCAAGAGCAGCGGCATGGAGGTATGGGGCAGGCAGGCAGGCAGAGAGGGGTGGCCGGTGTGCTCAGGCGGGCGCACCTGTGACCAGCGTGTCGGTCTGGTGGGGGCTCCATGCCACGCAGTGCACATCCCGGCGGCCGTGCGCGTCTGCAACATGCAGCGCTGGAGAGCCGCCCTTCCGGGTGTCCCAGAGCAGCAGGGAGGAGTCGTCGCCTGGAGGGGGAGGGGAGAGGGCAGGCTGAGAGCCCGCAACAGGCAAGCCGGTGTGCCTGAAGGGGCCGCCAGAATGCGCCAGCACACTGACCAGCCCTCACCAACGCTCGCCAGCTCGCAGGTGCTGCCAGGGCACCAGCCGACATCCTCGACCGTGGCGTCGTGGCCGGAAAGCGTGTGCAGGGCCTGCAGGCGCGTGCCGGCGCCGGGGCCCTTGGGTGCGCTGCTGCAAGCCAGGCTGCCGCTGTGGGCGCCCAAGTCCCAGACCAGCACCTGCGGCAGGATGTGGAAAGGGGAAAGGAGGTGCAGCGTGAAGCGCTGCTGGCAGGAGCCTCACGGGTGCGAGGTGGCGGGTCGTTGCAGGCTGCGGCCTCAGATAGGAGCGAAAGACTTTGGTGATAGGTCTCCTCAGCGCGGGGAGTAAGCCCGCTGCGGATGAACTATGCACTGAATTGCATCCTCACCGGCCGCATGCTGTTGGCAGGCAAGCAATGCACGCGGGCAGCATGCAGCGAGGCGAGTAGCTTCAGCAAGAGTGTTTGTCAGCACAACACAGGGGCATGAAGCCCCTGCCTCAGAGTGTGTAACAAAAAAGCCATCAGCAGCCAGGGGTGAAGCAGTGTCAGGTGCAAAGCACGCGTGGATGCAAGGACGCGCGTGCCAGGAAAGCCTGCAGAGAAATCCGCTAAATTCTGTCGACATCGAGCCGGGGGTCGAATCCCCAGTTCAGAGTGTGTAACAAAGTGATGCTCATCATCGGCAATCCTGGGCACGTAGGGTGGAGTATGCACTGTGGATGCTGCCGAGCGTTGACCATGACCAGTGATTTGGCAGCCGGACCACCCTCCCATGCACGCACCCGCGTGTCCTTGCCGCCAGAGGCAGCCAGGGGCGCCACGTCGCTCACGCACAGCGCAAACTCTGCGTTGTCGGTATGCCCTGTCAGCACAAGGTCTGCGACTGACTGCTGCTTGGCAGCGGTGCTCTGCGGGTGGGAGAGAGGGTGGAGGCTGTGGGGTGCCTGCTGCTGTGGCGGCATGGGGCCCTGCAGCCACCAGCACTCCACAGCAAGGCAGCCCGCTCAGCAGCACATCTCCCTGGCACCCACCCCCTCGGCCAGCACCGCACCTTGACCCCCGCCCTGTCCGGCTGGCTGTCCGTGTTCCACACATGCAGCTCGGGCGCGTCGGTGTGGGTGATGAGGACGTGCGGGTGCTGCGGCACCTCGCGGATGCGGTTCACCTCCCGGGTGCACCAGCGTCTTCAGCGCGCGGCTCACGTGCGGGCTCTTGGTGTTCTCTGCAGGCGGCAGCGGGCGGAGGGAGCTCATGAGGCGGCATGCCCGCTGGTCAGGAGCGGTGGACGGCTCGCCTGAGAGCAGGCTGCCCAGAGACGCCCTGCCCAGGCCGGGTTGGTGCCCCCCGCCTGTGCTGCCCATGCACGCCGCGCCCCCCACACACACCCACACCCACACCCACTCGCATACCCCGCGTCCCTTCACCAGCCCACCGTCCCCCTTCCCCCACACACACCCGAGAAGTCCTGCAGGTGGTCTGCGGAGGCGGTGCGCGGGTGCTGCACCTCCACCTCCACCAGCACCAGCCGGTTGGGCTCGCTGCCGTCAGTCTGCTCGGAGAGGTACAGGCGCTGGCGCGTGCTCTGCGGGCCGCGCTCCAGCACCGGGCCCCAGCGGCAGGCCAGCGACGGCCAGAACAGCGAGTGGCTGGCAAACCAGTCGTAGCTGCAGGCAGACGGGGTTGCAGACGTGAAGGGTGATGCTACAGCAGGACGGGAGCACTGGCAGACGCGGGGTTTGCAGGCTCAGGTATGAAACGCCAAATTCACCGCAGACGGGGAACAACTCACAGGAAGGGCACCAGCTTCTTCCAGGCCAGATGGTTGTACTCGGCTGAGGCCATCGCTGCAGCCCTCGAAGCCGCCGCCCGCTCGCCGGCGGCGGCCACGTAGGCTTGGGCCTGGCAAGAGCTCACAGGATAGACGACGTCGCCTGCTACCGCACGCCGTTGCGAGCTGGGAGACTTGGTGCGTGGCGCACCAGGAATGCCAGGCCTCAGCTCTGCTCAGCGTTGCATGATGGGGGTTGTTGGCGGCGAGGGTCAGCGGCTGAAAGTAAACGACCCCAGCATCATCCATACGCCTTCTGAAAGGGTTGGCAATCGGCAAATTCATCGTCGCACCTGGTGCCAGATGTCGCAGTCCCTGGCGCTTCATGGGGACAAGAGTGTCGGGCCGGCCCGAGTGTGCCTCTGTTCCTACTTATTTGCGACTGTAAGTCATCTTGCTTGGACCAGGAGGATACTTAACCCGCCGAAAGGGCCATACCGCACTTACCAGCGCCCAGTGGGGTTGTCAGAATGTCGGCCGCCTGTTTCAGCGGCCGCAGCACGGTGCCCCTGACGACTGCATTCAGGCAGAACACCCAGCGAGGTGAGTCGCTACGGGGATCGACGCACCCCTGTTGCACCGGCGCCCTGTCCCCGCCTCTACGCCGCGCCTGCGGCCCGGCCGTCCCCACAGCCCTTTGGCAGCCTCATTGGGAGTGACTGACGGCCACGGGAGGCGGGCGCAGCGGCTGCAAGGGGCTGGGTTGAGCGCAGCATGGGGTTGAGGAAGCCACGGCGGGTTGCCTCTGGCAGCGACCCTCCGCGAGCCTGTTCTAGTTGTCCGGCCTCAGGCGTGGTCAGGGTTGGGGCGGTTGCCGCTCGCGGGCCCACCAACCCTGACTCACCTTCGACCGCTCACCACCCCGGCGGCCTGTGCGCTCCCTTCCTCGCAGGGAGCCAGCGACGGCAGCAGCAGGGCCATGGCGCCCCAATCCGCAGCAGCTTGGAAGAAGAGTTCAAGAAGCAGTGCCTAGGCCGCATCAACGGCAGCAGCAGCAGCAATCCGGAGCGTCTGAAGGTGCTGCACGGAGGCATATCGGGCTGTTTCCTGCCCCAGCCCAGCTGCGCATTGGCTGCCTTGCTGCCCAGCTCCTGCACCGCCCTCCTCACCAGCCTGCTTATGCACCCCTTCTCCTGCCCCCGTCTCCCCTCCAGGACCTGAGCGCATCCCGCTTTGGCGGCGGCACCGGCGACCTCGCGGGCAGCGGCGCGGCAAGCCTCCAGCAGCCGCCCGCGCCCGACGCGGCGGCCGGCACCAACCGCGACGACTCACCGCCCTTCGCCCCCAGCTCCCGCTGCCCAGCGAGGGCTACCACCCCCTTGAGTTCTACCCCACCTCCCACATCGACCTGGACTGGGGCCCGGGCGCCGCCGGCGACGAGCACTGGGCGGGCGCCGGCGACCGCTCCCGCTGCTTCGTCCTCCTGTTTGGCGTGGGCCGCGCCGAGACGGAGGGCATCTACTCGCTGCGGGCGGTGGCCAAGGACGACGGTCTGCCGGTGGACACGATTGTGGCTTTTGAAAACGAGGACGATGCGCTCAGGTGTGTGCGCGCACCTCCCAACCAGCCGTATCTGAGGCCCGCCCGGGTCCCCCTTCTTGGGGTCCATGCTGCGCCATGCCATGCCGGGCGGGAGGGCGGCCTGCTGCGGCTCCCTCCGCTCCTCTGTGCGGCTCAGGCTGACCTCTTTAACACCCCCCCACCCAACCGCGCAGGTACTCGACGCTGCTGGAGGCCACGATGGACCACGAGCCCACGGTGTGGCCCATCGAGTGGGGAGCTGCTGGAGTTCTGCAACTCTGCTGGCTACCGCTGCCGCCTGGAGCCCGCCGGCTCCCTCCTCATCCCCCGACTACAACGTCGGCATGACCGACTGGGAGAAGAGCCTGCGCCTGAAAAAGGGCGAGTTCTCGGTGCTGGGCGCAGAGCCGGCGCCTCGCCGTCTAGGCGAGGGGCTGTTCCTGGAAGGCGCCGCCTGGGCCCTGGAGGCCGCAATGATGCGGGGTGAGGCGCGGGGGGCGGGGCGGGGTGGGGCGCCTGGGCTGCTGCTCGAGCTGCCTGCATGCGCGGCCTTGCTTGACCGCGCCCTCAGGCCGATCGCTGTGCGGCTGCTGGGTGCTGACCACTGTGCAAGCGTGTTGGCTGCAGACGAGGACGAGGCGCGCGCCGACCACCTGAACGCCGTCATCGACTCCCAGCTGTCCAGCCCCGCCGCCCTGGAGGCCATGAGGGCCTCCCTGGAGCGCCTCCTGCCCCGCGACTGAGCGCGCGCCAGCCGGCAGGCACGAAACGGTGCCTGGAACCCCCTGCCGTTGTGCCCCCTTTCTTTTTCCCAAGACAATCCTCCCACACCCATCCCCCTGGCGTTCCATGCCTACCCACCAACTTTCCCACCCGAGGGGTAGAGCCCCATTTCATACCCAGGCGTGGCTGCCCCCTCGTGCGGCCGCCGCCCCTTGCACATTAAAATTGATTTCCCCCGCCCCAGTCTCCGCCAGCCTCTTAGCTCGCAGGCACCATCATGTTCTGCAGTGGAACGCCGCCATCCAAGTTTTGGTTTGTTGACGCGCCGCGGCCTCCCCAGTGGCCCCTGCGTGCTCCTTCGGCCAGCCCCGCTGCTGGCCCACCATCCCCTGCTTCTCCCCTCCCCGCTATCCGAACGGTGCCTTGTTTTGCCTCCCCCCCCACCTGCCTGCCCACTTTTGAACAAACGATTTTCAGCCGCGTAGTTCATTCACGGTCAAAGCCCCCGCTTTAGAGCCCTGGGGCACCAGTGGCAAAGCGGGTGCCCCCTCTATTTGTTGACTCTCGCCGGATGGGTGTCGCTTGGCAGGCTGGCCTGCCGCTGCCCACCGGCTCCTACCACAGCAGCAGCTGTGCCCCAGCACCCCCTCCCCAAAGAACACGCTTGAGTCTCATCTCTAATTAATCACCATTTCCTGCTGGAGGGCGGCCTGCCTGTGCGCGCAAAGTCGAGCTGCGTACCACCAGCGGTGGCCCTCACCAAGACCTGCCGTCCGTCGTCCCTGCCTCTGCCACCTCTCTCCCTTTTCACCCCCTTTCCCCAAAGCTGGCCCTGCTCACTCCAGACCAGCGCCCCTGCAAGCACTGCTGGGGGCGAAAGGCTCCCGCTGCTTGTCATGGACCCTCATCCCCCACCTGACTCTTTAGCGATATCGCACTAGTGTGGTGCATGTTGTGTGTCCTTCCGCTCCTTGTTCCCCCCGTCGCCTGTGATGCCCTGAGCGCACCTCTTTCACATAGCGCGAGGCCGCTCCCCTGTACTTTCCAACCGCCGTCTCCGAGGCACGTCCCCGTCTTCTTTGCGGCCCACGGACCGCCGCTGCCCCCTTCCAACGCCGCATCACGCACTGTATCACTCTCACTTGGTTTTTGGAAACGAAATGTAAGCTGATGTCTGATCGGAGACGGTGTGTACAGGGTTACAGGACGGGTAGGGCATGCAGAGGTGCACAGGCAGCGTGTGCAGGGAGAAGCCGCCGAGCGGTGCCCAGTGTGAGCCTGGGTGCGGAGGCCCAGCACCCGGCACTGCCACCTGGCAGGCCAGGGACCGTCAGCCAGCACGCTCACGAGTAGAGGTCGTCATCGTCGTCGGCCGCAACAGCAGAGGCAAAGGTGCCAGCGGCTGCGGCGGGAGCTGCGCCGGCGGCTGCGGGTGCGGCGCCGCCGCCTGCCTGGTCGGGAAGCGGAACTCGCTGCCAAAGCCGCGCGACTGTGGGGGAGGCAAGGGCGTGGGGAGCTGGTCAGTGCACTTGGGAACATGACCCGCAACCAGCCCTCCAATCGCATGCACGGGAAACCAGACAAGCTGGCAGTTGAGAAGGCTGGCCGCAGGCCCCACCTGCTGCAGCGTCTGCGCAAAGGCCTGGTACTTGCGGATGTCGGCGTCGGACACGGAGCGGCGCGCAAACTTCATGCTCTCCTCAAAGTGGGCCTTGGTGATGCACGGCACTGCGGGGCGGGGCGCGGCAGGGGAGCGACTTGCACGCGACTCGCACAGGCAGCAGCAGCTGGCCGGTGGGGATGGGTGTGTGTGGGAGGGGGAGTACTACATCCCATCTGCCGCCATCAGCACGGCCAGCTTTAGCGCGCCTCACCCGGGTCGGCATCGTCCTCATCCATCAAGTCTGGGTTCTCCAGCTTGCGGCGGTTGCGCTCAATGTCCTGCACAGCAGCGGCACACATGGAGCAGGGTCAGCCCAGGTGAGCGAAGAGCTGCGCAGAGGCAGCGCCGCCGACGGGCAGAGCGGGTGGGTGGGCCCCTCGTCAGCCCACCTTCTCAATGGACTCGCGGATGGCGTACTTGACGGCGCGCTGGCAGATCTCGGTGATGTCGGCGCCGCTGAAGCCCTGGGTGACCTGCGGGCGGCGGGTCGGGGGAGGGGGCGGGCTATAAGTTGCGCCACGCAGCCACCGAGGCAGCACGCGCGGGGCACCTCTGCTCCCTGACCCACGCCTGCGCGCACCACGCTGACCGCGTGCACACAGGCCGCCCTGGCCCCCCCTTGGACAGCAGGTCCAGGTCCACCTCCGGCGCCACCGGCGACTTGCGCAGCGCAGACTTGAAGATGGACTTGCGGGAGCCCTCGTCTGCGGAGTGGCGGTGGCAGGTGGGGGCGGCCCGTCAGCACACCGTGAGCAACGGCCAGGGGCCAGCAGAGGGCAGGGGACAGCGGACGCAAGACGGCAGCCGCCGCTGCGTGCTGCCTGCAGACTCGCAGCGTGCGCAGCGTGGCTGGTCACCCACCGGGTAGCGGGATGTAGATGAGCTGGTCGAGGCGACCCGGCCGCATGAGGGCGGGGTCGATGATGTCGGGCCTGGGGGGCAGGGGTCAAGCCAGCTCAGCAGGAGGTGCAAGGCGGGGCAGGGGGCGGTGCAAGGGCCGCTCGGGTGGCCTGAAGCAGCGCTTCAGCCAGAGCGACCCACGTGCAAGGTGCCCCAGCACAGCCCTCCCCCACACCGCTGCCCCAGCCACGCCGCCGCCGCACCTGTTGGTGGCGCCGATGATGAACACCGTCTTCTTGGCGTTCATGCCGTCCATCTCCGTCAGCAGCTGGTTGAGCACGCGGTCGGCGGCGCCGCCCGCGTCGCCGCTGCTGGAGCCGCGCTGCACCGCAATCGAGTCCAGCTCGTCGAAGAACAGCACGCAGGGGGCGGACTGGCGGGCCTGCGGGGCGGGGCGGGAGAGTAGGAGGCACGGGGTGCGTGAGGGCCTTGCCGCCAGTCCACGCTAATGAGAGCAAGGGCCTCGCAGCAAGTCCATGCCCATGAGAGCAGTAGCGGCAGGGGCAGCCCTGGCGATGCCCCGCGTGCCAAGCAGTCGAGCAGCCCAGCGGGCCCAGGTGGGGCGGCGCACCTTGTCGAAGATCTCGCGCACGTTGGCCTCGCTCTCTCCAAACCACATTGTCAGCAGCTCGGGGCCCTTGACCGAGATGAAGTTGGCCTGGCACTCGTTGGCAATGGCCTTGGCCAGCAGCGTCTTGCCGCAGCCTGGGGATGGGAGAGGGGGCCACGTCGAGTGGTGATCATCGGGCAAGCCACCCAACTTTGAGCGGGAGCAGCAAGACAGGGGCGAATGGCCATTCCCGTCTCATGGCGCCCGGCTTTTGGACAGCGCCCCACCGTCGGGAGCGAGGCACCTGGCAGGGCAGCGTGTTGCGGTGCAGAGCGCCCCCAGGCTGCGCACCCGGCGGGCCGTAGAAGAGCACTCCCTTGGAGGGAGCCATGCCGTACTTCTCAAACTTCTCGGGGTGCTCCACCGGGTACTGCACAGTCTCCTGCAGCTCGCGCTTGACGGTCTCCAGGCCGCCGATGTCGTCCCACGTGATGTTGGGCACCTGCAGGGGTGGCGGCGTCGGTGGTGGTGGTGGTGTGTGTGTGTGTGTGTGTGTGTGTGTCCGGGAGGTTGTCTGGAAGGGCGGGCGCGTACAGACTGCACCAGGTTGGGTGACAGGTTGCACGGCCAGCATTCGCAGTGCTGGCAGGAGGAGCCTGGCTGCCCTGCCAGCAAGGCGCTGGCAGGGCGTGCCACGCCGCCCTCCTCGCGTGCCGCACCTCCACCACGGTTTCACGCAGCGCCGAGGGGTTGGACAGGCCCAGCGCTGTCTTGAAGTGGTCCATGGTGACCGCCATGGAGTTGAGCACCTCGGCGTCGATGGACTCATCCTCCAGGTCAATCACATCCATCTTCTCGCGGATGCACTGCGCAACACGCGGGGGAGCCAGCAGAAGGGCCACACAGGGTGAGCACGGCGCGGGTAACGGCTAGATGGGGGTGGCCGGCTTGGCAGGGCAAGCCAGCGACGCAGCAAGGGGCGGTGCGCATGTGGATCCGCGCCCTGCTGCGCCCCAGGCTGCCGCCCAGGCCCAGCCCCGGCCGCCCACCTGCAGCGCCGCCTCTGTGCACAGCGCGGCCAGGTCGGCGCCGACGTAGCCGTGCGTGTCGCGGGAGATGGCCTCCAGGTCCACGTCGTCGTCCAGCTTCATGTTGCGGGTGTGGATGCGCAGCACCTCCAGCCGGCCAATCTGCGGGCGGGCGTGGGGGCGGTGGTGCATGCATGCGTGCGCGCTCGTGTGTGCTGGCAAGCGGGCGAGAGGCACAGCGTAGGCATGCGGGCCCAATGCCGGGGTTCAGCCTGCAGCTTTGCGCATCTGCCGCATCCCGAACCACCAACAACCAATGCCAGCTGGGCCCCACCCCCTTAACCCACCTCATCAGGCACGCCGATGTCAATCTCACGGTCAAAGCGGCCAAAGCGGCGCAGTGCGGGGTCGATGGAGTTGGGGCGGTTGGTTGCGCCCATCACAATCACGTGGCTCCGCGACTTCAGCCCATCCATCAGCGTCAGCAGCTGGGACACGATGCGGCGCTCCACCTCGCCCTGCAGCGCACGTGGCGGCACAGAGCAAGCTTTGGCCATATGTCCCAGGCTCGACTTCCTTCCACATTAGCGTGAGGCGTTAAGGTGCTGGCTGACAGCGTGGCAGGCAAGGGGCAGCTGCTGCTGCGCCAGCCAGCGCAGCCCCGCCTCCCAGCGCCATCTGCCCACCTGGGTCTTCTCGCGCTTGGGCGCGATGGAATCAATCTCATCGATGAAAATGATGGCGGGCGAGTTCTTCTCTGCCTCCTCAAACGCCTTGCGCAGGTTGGACTCGCTCTCACCCGCCAGCTTGGACATGATCTCCGGGCCGTTGATGAGGAAGAAGAAGGCGCCCGTTTCGTTTGCCACCGCCCTGCAGGCAGCGCGGCGTTACAGCGCCAAACTCAGGTGACTTCGTGCCTGGTGCAGAACGACACCAAGGACCAGGCTTGCACAGCTGGGGGCTCCACAGCTTGCTGCCATGCCCTTGCATGCGCGTACCGCCCACCTGGCAATCAGGGTCTTGCCAGAGCCGGGAGGGCCGTACAGCAGGATGCCCTTGGGCGGCTTGACGCCGATGGTCTTGAACAGCTGCGGATGGCGCAGCGGCAGCTCCACCAGCTCGCGGATCTGGGCCATCTGCTTGCGCACGCCGCCCACGTCGTCGTAGCCCACCTGCGAGGGCAGGCACAGGGCGGCGACAAGCTGGGGTCAGCACCTGCACTTCTACAGTTCAGGTCCCAGCGTTGCAGGCCCATGCGGCAACTGCGGACCTGCACGGCCCCACCCCTGGCTTCCCCGCCGGCAGGCTGGATGAGCACACACGCCCGAACGTGTCCATCCTCTGGCTTCCCCGCCGGCAGGCTGGATGAGCATACACGCCCCATACGCGACAGGCCCGAACGCGACACCCCCGCACCAGCCCACCTCATCCAGGCGCTCCTCGTCCTCGCGGCGGATGGGCTCCCCCTCGCAGTAGATCTCGGTGTCCGGGGCCACGATGCAGTACTCGGCGGGGTCGGTCTCCACCACCTTGAACTCCACAGTGCGCATGCCGCCGCGCACCAAGAAGGTGTCGCCCTGGCAGGGGACAACAGGCGCGCGGGCATCCAGAGTGAGCAAGAGCGTGTTGAATGCCGCTCAAAGACCGCAGCATGCGCCAGCAAAAGGGTGTAGCATCCGCGCCCCCTCACACAGAAACACACACAGACACCCTTGCCTCTACTGCCCCCCCCCCCCCCCCTACCCACCACCATCACTCAGCCCGCTGCCTGGCCCCACCCACCACCCACCCACCACACCCCACACACCTTGCGCACGGGCCGGTACGCTTCCTGGAAGTAGGGCTTGAGGAAGGCATCGAAGAGGTTGCCTGAGATGCCCTCAATGGTGTCCTCAAAAGGCAGCACGTGGATGCGCTTCCCATACTTGACGTCGGGGCATTGGTGCACCGACACAATGTCGCCCAGGCGCACACGCAGGTTCTTGCGCACCACCTGCGCAGGCCGTGGAGGGGCAGGCCTTAGGCTGTTGAGCCAAGCAGCCGTGCGACCGCCACCAACAGGCTGCGGCACCACTGCGAGGCTGCAGAGCCACGGCTCCACCGACATGTAGCTCTGGGTGGGAGGCTGCTGCAGCGGTATGTGTTGGTGATGATGGTTTGCAGCTGGGCTGCTTTGTCTCCACTGACCTTGTTCATACGAATCTTAGCCTCCTCCACTGTGTCATCTGCCAGCACAATGCACACAGAGTCCTTGCGCTTTTGCCCTGCAGAGCATGTGGGTTGGCATGACGTCGCATGTGCTACCCGAGGCTGAAACAGCAAGGCCCACAGTACTGCTGCGCAGCCAGCAAAATCAGTCCCAAGCCACAGCATCTGCCTTGATGTTCACAGGCTGCATGAGCCTCAGGTCAAGGCTGTCTCTGACGCACTCGAACAGGAGTCGACGACCCTGCTCACCTTCAGCAGCACGGTGTCACCTCGAAACAGTTCGAGCGTCTCCATGGTCTTGGGGTTCAAGGTGACCACGCTGTTATCATCCTGGTTCACCGCATCATCCACAACAAGGCGGTTGGGCGACTTCTTGCGCTCCTGCGAGGGAAAAGTCGGCGGGGGTGGCGGCGGGTGGGCGGTGGCAGCACCAACCACGGCTATTCAGCCGCTGCTGTAGCTGTGCGGAATCTTCGTGTTGGACTCGTCCGCATGCCGTGTCTGGCAGCAGCGTTGCAGGCTTCCTTCACCCCACGATCAGGGGCAGGGCTCACTCACCAGGATTGCTGTGGAAAAGTCCTTCTTGCTACTGCATGACATTCCGAGATTGAGAGTCAGTACAAACGCGATGCCACGGTGAAGGTGGAGAGAGGGCAAGCGGGCAGTAGCGGTGATCGACTTACTGGTCGCCGCCAGCGGGGGCTGGCTGCCGCTGGGGGCAGCTGGGTCAGCCATCGCTCCAGTGGTATCCGCTCGCTGGGCAGGGAAGGCGATCAGCGGCCACTCAGCGACTTATTCTGGTCTGTTCCGCAGGTCTCTTTTCTGCACAAGCCCTTCAATATGTCGGATGGCAGCTTGGCTATGAAGCGACAACACACGTCACGACGGGTGCCCCAGGGCCATTTCACAGCGCCGCGCCAACACGGCAAGGCGCCGGCAGGTTCTGGCCTTGATTACTTCAGCCGCCCCTGCCGTGCCCACGACAGCATTCGACATACCCACTGCTACCTGAACTGCTGTTCTGTACAGCTAATCAGCTCAGAAGTAAGTCCGATTACAGAGGGAGGGGCGAGCACGCGCTCACAGATCAGGGCGTTGGGGCGGCAGACGTGTCGAGGAGGCATGGGACACATAACAGCAGGGCATTGCAAAGCCAAGAAAGGATTGATGGCACATAGAGGTGGGCAAAAACCAGGGGCGTCAGCACGAGAGGGCGGGGTCAGCAAAGGCACACGCATGGCGGGGATGTGGACGACAGCATTGGGGGAACACAAGCAGGATCCTGGAACATGCGGCTGCAGCGCAATTGTGCTGCTCGTCCACCCCAGGAGTGCCTTCATTTGTTTGGCCGGCCCGGCGGGCACGGATGACGTCACTGCACCGCTCACAGCAGCAACGTGCTCTCGCAGATCAGTTTGGTGACAACGTAGGGGTCCAGGTTGGAGGCGGGGCGGCGGTCCTCGTAGTAGCCGCACTTCTCCACCGGCACCATGCGGCCCACGCGGATGGAGCAGCCGCGGTTGGCCACGCCCACGAAAAGTCGTGCATGCTGCTGGTCTCGTGCTTGCCTACGGAAAAGGGAGTGCCAGGGGATGGGAGGTGATGGCAGGGGTTGGATAGCAGCCAGGAAAGGAAGGACCAGCCAGCCATTGGCAAAGCAAGCCAGAAGCGAGCGCCCGCTCACCGGTAAGGCGGCGCTCATTGCCCTCGCCGTAAGCAGCGATGTGCACAGCGTGGCGCTTCTCCAGCTTGGCAATCTGGTCCTGGATCGCCTGCCAGCCAGTGCCCGCAGTGCGAGTTGCCTTGGTCGAGTAGTTGGTGTGGCCGCCAGCGCCGTTCCAGTCGCCAGGGATGGGCTTGGGGTCAAAGGTGACCTCCACGTTGTACAGCTCGGCCAGGCGGTACATGATATACCGCGACATCCACAGGTCGTCGCCCATCTTGATGCCGGTGCAGGGTCCCACCTGCCAGGTCAAGAAGCAGGGGAGCAGATGAGGCATACCAGCCGGGCAGGCCTGCTCAAACCAGGAGCATTCGAAATCACTGCGACACACACCTGGTACTCCCACTGAGCGGGCATGACCTCCGCATTCACGCCACTGATGTTGATGCCCGCAAACAGGCATGCCTTGAGGTGGCTCTCAATCAGCTCGCGGCCAATAGCTGCGCCGGCACCAGCTGCAAAGCAGGCCGGGCAGGGCAGCCCGCAATCAGCACGGCCAGCCGACAGACAGACGCAGTTGTCCACAAATTTTGGCACCTTGGGTGCAGCAACATGCACAGCAGAAAATGACTCGCACCAGAGCAGTAGTAAGGACCCTGAGGGCCGGGGTAGCCATTGACGGGCCAGCCCAGGGGCCACTTGGTGCGCGCGTTGAGCAGCGTGTACTCCTGCTCGATGCCGAACCAGGGCTCCTCGTCCTTGACCTTCTCCATCACCTGCAGGTTGAGCACAAAGGAGCGATGGTGAGCAGCCTATGTGCGTCGCACGGTCTGTGCAGCTGCACGCCCGCAACGACCGGCGCTAAGCAATCTGTCCAGTGTGCTGCCTCGCTGGAACGCACGTCAGCACAGGCAGCGCGTGTGTTGGTGGGGATCGGCTTGATTGCGGAGACGGTGCCGTCCTCATTCACGCGGGGCGGTTCATAGCAGTCGCACATAACAAGGATGTTGTCGCCACCGCGGAATGGGTCCTTGTAGATAGCACGGGGAACAATGTACACCTCTGAATCAGTGCCAGGGGCCTGCAAGCAGGAGCAAGGTGGGAATTGAATAAGGCATGCAAGGATGCTAAGTAAGGATTATGGTGCAGCAAGGATGCCAAGGCAGGAGCGGCCATTCCAGGTACAGCTTTTACCAACTGTGAAATGAAATATCCAGCAGCAAATTTGCAGTCTGCAAACAACCAACAGGGCCTGCCAGACAACCGCTCCCCAGCAGACAACTTGGCTGCCGCCGGCGCTCCACCAGGTTGGCTACCTCCACTCCCTGGGCTCACCTGGCCCGTAGAGGAGCCATCGTAGTTCCACGCAGGCAGCTCCTCGGGCTTGGAAGGCACCTTGGTCAACACGCGCGTCTTGGAGCGCTGCACAAGTGGGCAGGCAGACGAGCACAAACCTGAGCGTCCCGCCGCTCACAAACTCTCCAAGGTCGCATGAAGCGATCGTGACAACCCGCCGGTGCAGCCGGACCCTGTAGGAGGGTGGCGGCAGTTGCTAGGGCAAGCTTGCCCAATGACTCACCAAGTCGGCGCCAGTGCCGCCAATCCACACATACCTGCACCACAGCGTGACTTGCAGTTCTTAGAGAACGGCGGCGGGGATAACCGCGGCGGGCTGGGGAGACACGCTCCAGTAGGGCTTCCAAAGCCCTAATCAGCCCCGATCCACCCCCTCCCAACCCTAACTCACTCGGCGATGATGTTGCCGGCCTGGTCCAGGTCCTTGAAGCGGTTATCCCAGAGCGAGCCGTCAAGCAGCTGCTCCTCCTTGCCCTGGGTGCCAAAGCACGGGGCAAGGGTGAAAGCTTCCGTGGGCGACATTCTGTTTGGTCAGGGAATGCAAAACAATGGACTTTGCGATAACAGGGTCGATCTGTGCAACCGGTGGCATGTGAAGTGGGCTCTGCGCTGCGCTGCGCTGCGCTGACGCCTGCAAAATGGGGCCACCCACCTGCTGTAAAAATGGGCTGGTGACCCATGGTGCATGTGTCCAATCGCTCCCACCCTTCAGCAACCAACAAGGGAGGCGCCCGTCGTTAGCTGCGTTGCAGGTCTGAGCAATTTGCGTAAGAGGAAGGCTGTATGTTGCCCGTCCACCAGTCCTCCCTGAACAGCAAGAGGAAGCCCTCTGACCTCGAGTAAAGGCGAATGCTGTTGACAGGGCATGCAGCAGGGCATGGTGCTATCCAGGCAGAACGTTGCAGGGACTCCTCAAGGTCCCATGTCAGGTCCAGTCAGAGGCTGAACACACCACACTCCAGTCTCCTTGATTTTTACCTGAATGAATTTTGCAAACTGCAGTGACACCTCCTCATGGCTGCCAGTGTGCTGTCTGCCTGATACGGCTGGCCACCCCGATGCAGCCCTGGCTTGGCACCGTCAACAGGCCCTTGATAGTAGGTCAGCAGCGGTATCCTGACACTTCTGACAGTGCAGACCTCAATCCAAACCTTCAACGCAGCAGATGCATGTCTGCAGGCGAATGAAAGGCAAGGAAGTCTCTGATCATAAGAACCCCCTCTTGCATTCCCCTTGCACCCCGCCCGCAGCAGGCGCAGCATGACGTTCATATCGCTGCGCATTCCACTCACAAGCATCATATTTGCAGCCCCAGGGCTGCCCGAGTGCCGAGTTTTGGTTGCGGAGCGGCTTCAACCCTTGCTGGTCGAGAAAAGGCAACATGGCTCAGGCGCTGCGCTTTGCGCTGCATCGCGGCACCTCGCTAGAGTCGTTACTGTCTCGACTCGGCATGCAAGCCCGGTCTATGTCGTCGCTATCCCCGCACTCCCACACCCTCGGGCACGAGCAGTGCGTGCCCTTTGTGCGGCTACAAGAGAGAAACCATTGATCATATCAAACAGCATGCACGCGTGTCGCATGACCGCCCCATCCAAGTCTTCCAGCTCTGCCGCCGCCAGCTTGCCGCTATGGGTGAACCACTCCCTTGTTCGTGTTGTCCCTAAGCAGTGATGAAGATAATCATTCGCGCCCCACCACACCCTGGGTGCGAAGTGTCATTAGTGGCGTGGATCTGATGCGGGATGCACGGGTGAGCCCCAGCAGAGCTGGCAATGCTGTCACGATGCTGCGGTGTTCCTGCCATACCGTGCCACCATCCCCCACCCTGCAACCTGCAGTACAACAAGGGCTTGGCCTTCAGCCAGCTTGAGAGGGATCGGCTGTACCTGCGAGGCCTGCTACCGCCTGCTGTGCTGTCACAAGAGGTGCAGGCGGAGCGGGTGATGACCAACATCCGGGGTGAGGCGCGCTGCTTTGGGAGGCAGCTGTCGGTGGGGCCTCAGGAGGTGCCGCAGGGTGTTCAGCAGGAGGAGGATAACATTGCTTGTTGCCCTGCTGACAAAGGCCAGTTGGTGCGGGAGTTCTTAACAAGTGGCCACCGCAGCGTGCCGACTGTCTGCTGAGCTCCCTTCTTGCCCGCCCCGCAGCAAAGGCAGCAAGGTGGACAAGCTGACCTACCTCATGTCACTGCAAGAGCGCAACGAGCGCCTCTTCTACTATGTACTCAGCGAGGTAAGGACAGTAGGCTGTCAGAGTGTGGGTGCGTTGCGGGGCGGGTGGGGTGGGCGTGGGGTGGGGGGTGGGGGTGGGGTGGGCGTGGGGTGGGGGTGGGGGTGGGGTGGGCGTGGGGTGGGGGGTGGGGGGTGGGGTGGGGGGGGGGGGTCGCTGGTCGTGAAACGACAGGATGGGTCAAACAGCATGGTCACCGCTATGGCGTAAAGCAGAAAGGGAGCCTGTGCGGCTGTGGCGACGCCTGCGCTCATTGCCTGGCGTGCTGATCGGCAGCTCACACACACGTCGGCAACCCCTCCCAACCTTGCCCCAGAACATCGAGGAGCTGGTCCCCTGCTGTCACAACCCACCATAGGCCAGTACTGTCAGGGCTACTCGCTCATGTTCCGCAGGTGGGCCGGCGTCCCCAGCTTGCCTTGCACTGAATGGTTTGCGCGTCTCTTGCAGTCCTTGCCTCTGCTGTGCTGCATGCCTGCCGCCGGCTTGCAGTGCCGCAGCGTGTCTGGTGAGCCCAGTTGCTGCCATGCTACATTGCCGTGCGCAGCCTGCCGCGGGCCATGTACCTGGGCCTGGAAGACAAGGGCTCGGTCTTCTCAATCCTTAAAAATTGGCCGGAGCGGCGCGTCAAGGCCATCTGCCTCACGGATGGCCAGCGCGTGGGCGGCCTGGGGGACCTGGGGGTGCAGGTGAGGCGCCTGCGGCTAAGGGCGAGCATGCAGCAGCGGGAACCAATGATGGTGATGGAAGCAAGACGTGTGAGGTGCCTCAGCATGCGCCCGCCTGCTGTGGTGCAGGCCATCGGCGTGCCCATCAGCCGGCTGGCGCTGTACACCGCTTGCGGCGGCGTGGTGCCCTCTGCCTGCCTGCCCATCACCATTGATGCAGGCACCGACAACGAGAGCCTGCTGCAGGTGGCTTTGCATGGTGCAACAGAGCAGGCGGCGAGCTGGGTGGCACAAACTGTCGCCGGGAACAGTGCCTGGCTGCATTCCATCTGCCCGCCGAATCAACATGGCCGGCCCTCACCCCCAAACTCGCCTCCCCTCCGCCCCTTTCCCTTCATCTTGCATGACATCGGTGCTTGTGCGGTGCTGCCCCCCCCCACCCCAGGACCCCATCTATGTGGGCACGAAGCACCGCCGCGTGAGGGGCGACGCCTACCACGAGCTGGTGGAGGAGCTGCTGGTGGCGGTGCGCAGGCGCTACGGAACCTCAGGTGCAGGGACAAGGGGGCCGCAAAGCAATCGGAAGATGCAAAGCATGAGACACTTTTCCACACTGCGTGCCGCTTTGCGTGCAAGCTTGCCATCTGGGCTGAAGCCAGCTGCTGTTGGGTTGGTGTGGACTCCAGCACAGGCCAACCCCTGCCTTGCCCCCCACCACCCCCCCACCCTCACCCTCCCAGTCATGGTTGACCTGGCTGGCATGGACTACGAGACCCAGTCCAAGCTGATCAACACGTACCGCGGCACCTTCCCCATGTACTCCGACTCTGGTGGGGGCGCAGCAGGGGGCAGGCGGGTGCACTGAAGGATCAGGAAGGGGAGGCACGGGGAATGCTTGCTGGACGGGCTGGAATCGGCGAGAGTTGCCAGCCCATTTGCACGCTGCCTTATCTTTAACGTTGAGGAGCCACAGCCAGTGGGCACTGCTGACGCTGCCTTTGAGCCCTTTGCCCCTGCAACCACAGTGTTTGGGCTGCCCACCGCGGTGCTGGCGGCAGTGTATGCGGCGCTGGCCACCACCGGCGGCTCGCTTGCTGGCCAGCGCTTCATGCTGGTGAGGCAGGCCGCCTCGCAATCCCTGCTCGCATCGCTGCCACCCGCCGCACGCCTTGCTGCTGCCCTTGCCACACCGCCTCGCATCTGCCAGACGGCTTGGCTGCCCCTCATCGCTGCCCTGTGGTTTGCAAGCAGGTGGGGACAGCCCGCGGCTGACCGCCATCGCGGAGCTGCTGGAGGAGGCGGTGCAGCGGGAGCACGGGCGCGGTACAGTGCTGGAGGCGCGCAAAAACATCTTCATCGTGGACAAGCAGGTGCGCGCGAGGTGGTGGTCAAGTTGGGAGGGTGGAGAATTGGCGATGGGCATTAGGGAGTGCAACCGCTGCAACTCCGCGGACTTGTTGTGCCTGCAGCCCTCCCTCCTGTGCCCTGCCCTCCTACATTCCCTGTCGCGCATGTGCAACGCTGCCGCCTCCTCCCGTCCCCCCACACACAAACACACTCATCCCCCTCCAGGGCCTGGTGGTGCGGGACCGCTGGGACGCCGAGCAGCTGGAGGACCACAAGCTGCCATACGCGCAGGAGCGGCCGCCCGCGGCCACCCTGCTAGAGGCGGTACAGGCGGCGCAGCCCACCGTGCTCATTGGCCTGTCGGATGGCGACCCGCCGCACGCGTTCAGCCGGGAGGTGTGTCTGGGTGGGGGAGCGGACGGCCTCAGCGCACGTTGTGCGTGCATGGCACCTGTACCAGCCGATGCAGCACGCTGCGAGTGGGCGCCTTGATATGGTGTCAGTGGCGGGTGGAATGGTTTGCATCCGCTGCCTGCGCCCGCCGCTCACCCGCCACCCCGCCCCCTCTCCTCAGGTGTGCGAGGCCTTGGCCGCAGGCAACCCCGCCCCATCATCCTCCCCCTCTCCCGCACCTCCCACGCTGGAGAGGCGGAGAGCAGCGAGGTGCCCGCCGCCGACGCGCTGGCCTGGACGCGGGCGCCGCCCTGCTGGCTGACCGGCTGACCCAAGGGGAAGTGACGGTGCCGGGCGGCGGCAGCCGCACCCTGCGTGCTGTGGACACGGCCTACGTCTTCCCGGGTGGGTGTTGTGGTGGGGGCAAAGGAAAGCCGGTGTGCTGGGAGTTGCCTTCCATGCACAGCCTCGCGGCATCCTGGCCGCGGCAGGCAGCCTGCACAGGCTGTGCAAACCTGCCGGCTGAAGCTTGGCGCGCGCGCACACACACTCCTGGCCCCCTCCCATCTCCCTCCCCTTGCCCCGCCCCGCCGCCGCAGGGCTGGCCCTGGGGCTGATGATGTCGCGCAGCACCCGCGTGCGGGAAGACATGATGATTGACGCGGCGCGGGCGGTGGCTCGGTCGGTGCCTGAGTCAGACCGCGAGGCCGGCGCGCTGCTGCCCCCCGTCGGCGCCGTGCGCGAAGTGGCCGGTGGGATGCCAGCGGGTCTGCGGGGCCTGCGAGGGGCGGAGGGCGGCCTTCAGGGTTGGCTGGCCTTCAGGGCGTCCTGCGAGGCAGCCCCAGCAGCTGGTGCCAGGCGCCCACAACACCGCCTGCTGCTGGCTCGGCTCCCTCCACTGCCAGCCTGGCATCTCCAGCGTGCCGTCCTCGACCACCCTGCTCGCGCCGCCTTCCCACCCCGCAGCGCACGTGGCGGCAGCGGTGGCCAACCGTGCTTACAACGCGGGGTGGCCACGGAGCTGCCGCGCCCACACGACCTGCTGGACAAGGCGTTGAGCTGGATGTACAACCCAAGGTACAGGCGGTACAGATGAGACGGCGCCGGCTCACGGACAGGGCCTGTACCTGCACGCGGCACGCCCGTGTAAACCCCTGGAATTACTCGCTGCCTTTTGCTCCATTCCTGACCGTGGACATCCTGCTTCGCTTTATTTGCTTTTGATTGCTCCTGCTGGTATGGCTGTCCTGAAACTTGATTTGCAAAAGTGGATCATGGCACAGCACCAGGGTGCCGGGCAAGCGCCCGCCGTGCATTTGATTGCCGAGAGCTGTAGCTGTGTGACGTGCAGCGGCGGCCAGGCAACTGCCGGCCAGCAGGTGGGGCAAGGGCCAGGGAGAGGGAGGAAGTCGGGACGGCAATCAGCGATCGATAGGACAACAGGGGCACAGCAAGTATGTGTTCCGACGACGAGGGGGACGGTAAGGGTCGACTTGGTGGGGGCCAGTTTATGCGGCAGCGGCAGAGCATGGAAAACAAGCAGCTAGAACAATTTCATGGAAAACAAGAGGTCAAGGGGCATTGTACAGTCGTCCAGGCAAAGGGACGCAATGGGCGCCTGCAGCGTCGGGGAGCGCGGTATGCTGGGGTGCGGTGCAGCGCAGCGGAATCCGCAGGCGAGGTGCACAAGGCTGCAATGGCTGGTCGGCAACGGCCAAGGAGTGAGCGCGCCTGCAGGGCGCTGAGCTGCGAGTGCAGCCAGGCGCTGCTGGGTGGCAGCCGGCGTTACTGCTCTAGCCGCTGCCTGGGCGGCGGCCCTTTGCAAGGGGTGGGGAAGCGCTGGCACACTTCGTTGAGCACCGGCAGGGTCATGAAGGAGATGATGTCTGCGGGGGAGGCGGGTGCAGGCCGGGCAGCCCAGGGTGAGGCGCAGCAGGGCAGGCCAAGCAGCAGCAGCCGCGGGCGGGGGCTTGTGGGCCCGGCTGCCGCACCGCTGCCTCCAGGGCCTGCGAGGCTGCCCACCCGGGTTGCGGTGCACCAGAGTCATCCACTCCTCCGGGTTGATCACCCCGTCCCTGGTGAGGTCCATCTCGCTGAAGGTCTGCGGCAGGGACGGGGCGTGCGCAGCGCTGAGAGCAGGCAGCAGCAGGCTGGTCGCCCTTGCCTGCTGGCACCGCTCGATGCGGTGCTGCCGCGGCCACCTGCACCGCCCCAAGCTGGCAGTCACATGCCGGCACAGCACGAAGCCATGCCGCGCTTGGCCACCGGCAAGTGCCCCATCTCCCGTGGACCGCGCACCAGGCTGCCTGCGCCCCCATCCTGCCCCCACCTAACCCACCTGGTCCACAATGGTGTCCAGGGCCTCCTCATCCAGGTCCACGTCGGGGTTGTCGGCCATGAGGGCCACCAGGAAGCGCTTGAGCTCGCTGCGCTCTATGCGACCGTTGCCGCCGATGTCGTAAATGCGGAAGGCGACTGCAGGGACGCGGTGGGCAGGCAGGAGGACCTCGTTCGTGCAGCTGCTGCAGGGATGGGGGCTCACCCTGTGCATTCCTCCCCACAACCCGCCCTGAGCACCGCACTCACACTTGGCCTTCTCTGCCAGCGGCGCCTTGGAGTGGAACACTGACAAGGAGCGTATGAACTCGCCAAATTCGATGACGCTGTTGCGCTTGATGTCAAAGAGCTCAAACACACGGTCGGCGAAGAGGTTGTCGCGGTTGGCCTTGAAGAGCGCCCACATGAACTCATCCTTGTGGATCAGGTTGTCCTGGTGCAGCTCGTTGGACAACTTGCGGTACAGCTCACGCAGCGCCTCCACTTCGCTCACGGTGACTGCGGGAGCAGGCGGGGTGAACAGCAGGCGTTGCTGCACCGGCGATGCATGGCGGCAGGCAGCGAACCGCCCTTTTGAACAGCTTCCCAACATGCTTCTGCTTTCAGAGTGCTGGCATAGGGTGCATCATGATGCCCAAGCAAAACAGAGGCACTGGCTGGTGCTGCCAGGACGAGACGTGCAGAATCATAGGGGAGCAGCAGAGCGGTATTTAGCAGCAGGTGGGGTTAGGGGGTTGCGCGGTCGTTGCGGAGTTTGCGCCCCCTGCTTGCTACCGCGGTCTTTATAAAGTGAGCGGGGCATGCAAAAACTCACAGTAGGTTTCCTGAGCGAGCGCTTCTGGCGAGTCAGGGTCCGGCTGCACCTTGGGCCTCAGACCATTCGTCTGCAGCGGTGCATGGCTATCTGAATCAAGCACAGCTGCTGGAGAACTGGCTGCGCAGCCCATTGCTGGCGTAGGTAAAGCCTTGCTAGCACATTCAGATGGCCTCGTTTGTTTCCAAGCTGGTTGCCGTCGGGAATGCTAGAAGGCATTCGCAGTGCAAAGCTTCAAGTGAACGGCCTCAGGAATCACAAGCAAAATATGCGCCAGCTCAGCAGACGCAAAAGAAGGGTGCAGGGCCAGAAGGCGCCGGGCTAAGGCTGTGCATTTGGTTCAGATGGTGAAGATTCATACTTCACACGGTGCAATGCCCGGCAGGCTCCCTGCTGTTTGCAATTCCATCGGAAATTTGCAACTGCGCAACATGTGCTCCAGCAAGTCCAACAGCAGCTTCCTTGGTGAGCTGAATGTGCTCCAGATCGAATGCAATGCGCAATATGCCCCTCCCAAGTACCTTTTGGTGCCCGCTTTTCTGCCGTCAGCTGCGGCAGTTGACATCTCCACTTGACCGACTGCCACTAACCCGTGCAGCCGCGGCAGTTTACGTTTCTGAGGCCCGCAGCACTCGCATATTGCGGCAGCTGGAGGCTACAGCCCAGGCAGCGCGGGGCGCCTGTCTAGCCAACATGTTTGTGGACAAGCCATACAACAGGACCAACTTCACGCTGGTCAGCCGGTCCGTCCCTGCGCTGGCGTCGGCAGCCGTGGCGCTGGCCCGAGCTGCGCTGCAGCTGCTCGACCTGCGGGATCACGTTGCCACGCATCCACGTCTTGGAGTGGTGGATCACGTGTCCTGCCATCCACTGCCACCCGCAGCGGCAGCTGCCCCAACTCCTCGGCAGCAAAGCGAAGCTGCCGCCCTGGCCCAGTCCATCGCACAGGAGCTGGGCAGCGGACCCTGGCGGTGCCAGTCTTCACGTATGGTTGGGCAAATACGCAGCAGCGGCCGCTGGATGCGGTACGGCGAGAGCTGGGATACTTTGCGGGCAGCGCGGCGGGCCTGTGGCGGGGCGGCTTGCAGCCCGCTGCAGCGGCACACAAGCAGGTCACAGCAGGCGACGTGCCGCTGCCGTCGGCGCCTTGCTGGGGACCAGCAGCAGCGCAGGCTCGCCGCGGCGTGTGCTGCGTGGGCGCCGGCAGCTGGATCACCAACTACAATGTGCTGCTGCTGGACAGCGACATGGCCGCCGCCCGGGCTGTGGCCAGGGCTGTGAGCGAGCGCGGCGGAGGCCTGCCTGGTTTGCAGGCCATGGCCTTGCGCCATGCTGATGGCATCGAGGTGGCGTGCAACCTGCTGCAGCCTGCAACCACGCCGCCAGGCGCTGTGCTGGACCGCATAGGGCAGCTTGCCGCGCAGCACGGCCTGACCGTCGGCCCTGGTTATTGCACCAACAAGACGCCAGAGGAGCTGGCAACGCAGGCAGTGAAGGCAGGGCTCTAGCAGTTTCGGCACGTGCCTCCCACCTGGACATGCTCGCAGGCACATGCTGTGCCTTGCATCCCCCTTGCTGACCGACCCGGTCGTCAGGCCCTTGCCCCTCCACAGTTTTCCCACCAACCTTCCCATTGTTTCTGCGCGTCTTCCCGACACTGACCTGCCGCTGCATATTGGGATTCAGTCCTTGTTGCTGTGCTGGCAATGCTTTTGTCAGTCTCCCGCCACTGGAAGCGCCCGCCGCCCAGCAGCACGTAGAGCCACGGCTTGGGTTTTGCGGCCCACATACCACGCACGGCTCGGTAGTATGTCCAGAATGGGCTCATTGTCCCAAACGGCAGGCGTGGTCGAAGTGCAAGTGCGCGCGCAGGCCACGTCACAGGGGGCACGTCTCCCGTCACGGGGCGCCTACTTTATGCAGCGCTCCTCAGGTCGCAATCAGTCATTTCATTTCTCTTGCACCTCCTGCAACCCCCGGCTTTACGGTCCCTCAAGACCCCTGTTCTTTGGTCTCGTCACCGCCCTGCCACCGGCTCCCCCAAAGGTGAGGCTGCTCTACTTGCAGATTGTTACGTGTTGGAACGACTTCATGCCCACTTGATGCTGCGCGCAAAGTTCGCGAAAGTGCGCCCCTGCAAGGCCCTCTCAGCGCCGTCCCTGACGCCATCATCCTAAGCGCACCCACCTACGTTTACTAACTGGTTTCCCTCTGCCCGCAGACTGTTACTCGATAGCCAGGAACCATGCCTGTCATCCCACCCCTGCACCTCCCCGCCCGCATCTGGAACTTCCCTGGCGGTGCGTGAGGCCCGTTGGCCACGAGGCCCACCCCTGCGGGCGTCAGCCTCCACTGTGTGTCAGCCGGCCTGCTCCTGCTGAGAGCTGTTGCAACGCAGCATCGCACTCACAACTTTCCTGCTGCGCCCCCCCGTTTCCATGCAGCCTATGTCGTGTGGTTCATGACGGGCGTGGCCAGCTCCGCTGCGCTCTACACCATGTACCACTACGTCAAGGAGAGCCCCGACGTGGAGTGGCGCGCCGAGATGCGCCACGACGAGCTGAAGACCAACCCCGTCTTCGAGGAGCGGGCGCGGGCGCACACCAGCAACTCGTTCTTCCGTTGGGTGGGCAACCTGCGCGACCAGACGGTGAGCTCGCAGGCAGATGGTGTGGCACATTGCGGTGGAATTGAGAGTGCATGGGGGCATTTGGTGCCGCTCCTGCTCACGCCTTACTCCCCGTGACCCCCCTCCCAGGTACCCGGCGGCCCCAACGTCAAGGACACCCGCATATGGCGCGTCTGAGCCCTCCCCACCCCCGGCTGTTCTGGGCCTGAGGCCCTCCCCCACGCTGGCAGATGAAGGTCACGAGAGCACCACTCTGTACTGGCAACCTTGGCATCTCTTTGCTCCTCGCCCTGCGCCCTGTTGCATGGCCCTTCCTGCTCCTCACTTGCGCCGCTCGCAAACACTGCTTTCCCGTGACTGACAATGTACTATGCTTACAACGACAGCTCTTCTGTGATAAACCGCGCTGCACAAAATGGCTCTGAGGGGAATGCTGTCCGAAGCAGGGAGCATCAACAGCCCGGGCACGGCAGATGAACAGCTTCCAGGCAGGTCAGCTCTGAAGCAGCATGCGCAGGCCCCCCACAGCCCGCTGTGCGTCAGCCCCGCCACCAGCTTGGCGGCGCCCAGCGGCAGCTGCGAGTAGTGCGCGGGCAGCGGGTGCACGGATGAGATGAAGGGCGTGCGCACCACCGCCTTCTGGGTGTGGTCAAACAGGTCTGCAGAGGCAAAGGGAGGGAGGGTGGAGAGCAGCGGTGAGCGACCGCAGTGCGGCTAACGGCGCAAGAACACCCCGCCGCGCCCCCCCCGCCACTCACAGCAGTTGTGGATGGCTCCGAGGCCCGAGCCGACGTCGTGGATGGTTTGGTCCCCGCCAAACGCTCCCCAATGGCTCTGCACAGGAAGCAGGGGGTGCGTCGGCTGCCGTCGGCTCACACATCGCCTGCTGCAGCAGCAGCACGCCGCCCGCACCAGTTCCCCCAAAGCCACGCAGCGGCATGGCCAGCAGCTGCGCACCGCGGCGGGGAGGAAACCGACGGCGCTCCAACCGTTGAGCACTACGGTACCGTACCGCAGCTCGTCCAGCGCGCGCTGCACCGCGGGTCCCGCGGCCGCCTGCGTGGCGGGGCTGGCCAGCAGGGTGCAGGAGAGGCTGCCCCAGATGTCGTCGTTGGCAGCCCGCACAGCGCGCTCCAGGAAGCGCTGCGCCATGGCCGCCGTGTCGCCGCCGCCCGTCTCCACCTGGCGCAGCGAGGCACGTGGTGAGGGGGCCAGGCACTGGCGGCCGGAGCGACGGTGCACAGCGGCCAGCCCCGTTTCCGCTTGCTCTTTCCAGCCCTGCAGGCCGCCTCCCACCAGCCGCGCTGCTGCTGCCAGCGACCCCGTTGTTGTGGGGGCACTACATAGCAACGCTCACGCCCACCCTGCCTGCCCACCCTGACAAAGGTGATGACCGGCGCAAAGGGCTCCACACGGAAGGCATACTCGCCCTGGGGGTCGGCAGGGTAGCCCGCCAACTCGTTCACAAGGTAGGGCAGCGGCTCGCCGCACGCGGCCCCCGGGTCGGCGGGCGGCGCGGAGATGGCCTGGGCCTGCGGGGCGAGGGCGCAAGGGGGGTTCGTGGCGGCGATTCGGAGACGCGACGTTGAGGATGCCCAGGCCAGTGGGCCGCAGGGGGCGTCCCCATAACAGCGGGGTTGCACATCAGAAGGCATGCTAACCGACCATGCCTGCCATGTCCCCACCACACTGCCCCCGCCCCCGCCCCCGCTGGCCTGAGGGTAGGCGTCCTTGAATGCCTGGTAGCGCTGGCGGATGCCCGGGTAGTAGGGCGCCGGCAGCGGCAGCTGGGCCAGCTCCTGCTTCACCGCCGCAACGAACTCGTCGGCCTGGTCCCACTCCGCTGCCAGCAGCACCACCTTGGGGGCCAGGCAGTTGCAGGAGCAGTTGGAGGCCAGGGCTGCGGGGCGGCAGGTTTTCAAGGCAGGGTGGTGAGGAGGCGTAGAAAGGGCGCCTGGCCGCCTGCCGCTCGCTGCCCCCGCTGCCGGGCGAGCAGTGCAGGGCGCGGGGCGAGTCGCGGCAGGCGGGCGTGCTGCCGCAGGCGGGGGCCCACCCTCGGCAAGCGCGCGCGACTGGTGCTTGACCTCATCCTGGCTCCAGGGCCCGGGGGCCACCAGCCAGGGCGTGACGCAGCCGAGCTCGCTGGTGATGGGCACCTGCGGTGGTGGTGGGAGAGGAGTGCCAAGGTGGTGGTGGTGATGTGAGGGGGTTGGGGCGCTACATCGCAATGCTTGCAGGGCAAGAGCGCCGCAAGGCGCACAGCCACATAGCGCAGTGTAAGCCACCCGCGCCGAGGCCCGCCACCCGTCCCTTCCCCCAAACTGGCCCCACCTTGAGGAGGGGGTCGTTGGCGGCGCGCCGGCGGGCCGCCTCCGCGGGGTCGCCCCCACACGATGGCGTCGTGCGTGGCGGTGCCCCCCGTCATGTGCATGCAGTCCACGAGCGGCGAGTAGATCATGCGCTGCGTCACCGCTAGAGCGGGGTTGGTGGAGGAGGCAAAGGCGCCGCGCGCCAGCGGCTCCAGCACGTAATCGATGAAGGGGGCGGCGGGGGCGGTGATGGGGTGGTACTTCTGCACCAGGAGAAAGGGGTGGTAGGTGGAAAAGGGGGCCGCCAACCAGGTACAGGAGCTCTCAGGAGGTAGGGGTGCACTAGAATGGGGGCGGGCGCATCCAGGCAGCAGGGCGCAGAGAGAGGAAGGCGCCGCTGCTGGCGCTCAAGGAACAGGACAAGGCCGTGCGCCGGCCCTCACCAGCATCACAGCGCAGCCCTCCACAAAGGCCATGTGCAGCGCGTCAGACAGCGCCAGGTGGTGCTGGTTTCCTGCACGGCGTCGAGGCAGGGTAGGGCCAGATGGCGAGCCGACAGGTGTGCCTTGGGCTGCTGGGCACAGGATACAGGGCAAAGGGCGCCATGCACATGCTGCAACGCTGCCCATCTGCCGAAGCATCACGAGCGGGTCCCCACGCCCGCGGCCGCACCTGCTCCCAGCACCACGGCCAGCTTGCCGCCGTGAGGCTCCCTGTAGAAGCGACCCTGCGTCTCCGGCTTGCCCGGCTGCAGGTAGAGCTGCACGGTGGCGCCCGCCGCGCCCAGCAGGCTCAGCCGCGCCTCCCTCCATCCCTGGGGGAACACGTCCAGCACGGTCTGGCCGTTGCGGGTGGTGGAGGGGGCGGGGCAGGGCGCCATACTTCTGCAGGTGCTCCAGGGAGCGCAGGTAACCGTCCAGCTGTCCCGACACAATCAGCACTGCAACACGACGGGAGAGGGCATGCAACGGTGGCTACCGCCGCGGCCCGATAGGAAGAACGCAAGGAACAGACGGCAAAACGCAGCAGCCGGCTCGTGGCGGCTAGCGCAAGACGGTGGGCGAGGAGCGGCGGCACGCCGCACCCGTCGCCAGCATGTCGCCCGCCACCTGGCCGTCACGGCTGGAGCAGCGGATGCCGGCCACGGCGCGACTCCAGGGCATCAGCTGCGCGTGGCAAGGGGGCACCGAGGCATTGCCTGGCTCACAGCTCGGCGGCAACCCCGCCTGCAGCGGCCCCGCTGGAACTTTGCAGCGCAGCCCTACCGTCCCACCTGGTCCAAGACCCTCCCCTGATCTCCTTCAGCGTCGCAATGCGCTCGGCAAGTGGCGCCGCCGCCCATGCCGCCTTGCCCTCCGACAGGCGGCGCAGAGCCGCATCCGCCTCCTCCAGCTCAGCCGGCGAAGGTGGCGCAGGGGCAGGCGCAGCCACAGCGCTCTGCACGGGCAACAGCGAGGGGCAGAAACGATGTGAAGTCAAAGAGGAAATCGCACAGGAGAAGTACAGGCAGGAAGGCCGCCCCGCGTGCATGCCAGCGGCGGCGCCTCAGCTGCAGGGACATGCTCACAAAGGCGGCACAGACAGACGTGCGATCACATCAAATAATTCTTGACCATGTTGTGCGCTCACCATGAGAACCAGAGTGGCGCGCTTGGCGGAGAATGGCGAGGAGGTGAACGCTGCAGCAGGTTTGCGGCGTCCCTGACAATATTCACGCAAGTTCACAGGCGTTAATAGGCTGCGAGGGCAGGTAAATCCGCGGCTGGCTGGCTGGTGGACGATCCTAAACCCCAGCATTGACGCGCAGCCTCGGCGGACGCTGCAACTTGTCAAATCAGCTCGTATTTGATTACTGCAAGCTGCAAGGTTGCATGTTGGATAGCGGACGCAAGGGCATGTACTGCAGTGCCGCCGATGTAGATGCTGGCGCCGCCATTGAGTGGACCAGGGAGGTGTCCCGGCTCAGCTGCCCCCTTCAGCATTTTTACAATGCACCACACTGGACTGAACCAGCTGAATACTGCTGAGCTCAATCTTGGTGCCGATGCAGACTGCCAACACGGCGCATGTGGCAGTGAGCATCAGTCAGGCTGCAAAAAGCAAGGTTCATGCGCATCTGGCCGGCCGGTAAGATTCAAAATGTTCTCGAAAGCACAGACCTGCAGGTTCTGTGGCAGGCCCCTTCCATTTGCCATGTACAGATTCTGCTATAACGGCTGTCAGCGCTGCTGGCACCGTGAGCACGGCAAGGTGCCCAGGAGCATGAGCAAAGTCTCCAACTTTTCTTTCGTTGCACATGCGCTGGATGAAGCAAAAGTGGACTAGAATCAAGCGTAGCAAAGAATAGCAGGGTCATCAGAGAAAGCCAAAGTGTGGAGAGAGGCAAAGGTCTGCGTTGATCGAGGGCTCAGTTCAGGCCAAAGTTCGTAGCTTTAGTTGTTGTTCTGGGCTTTGGGCTGCGCGGTAGCAAAACCAGCTGAGCTGCAACCTGGATTGCATCATAAAGCGCTCGAATGCCTCACGCGATTGCTTCAGAGGAGCGCTGCGGCAGCGACAGCATTGCCTTGAACTTGTCCGAGTGGCCAAAGCCGGAAGCGACGGCCACCCTGGCTGCCGAGGGGTGGCGTGGCGCGACCACTGTGTACATCTCCTCCGCATGGCCCACCCTGCTTGGCAGTGCATGGGTGCAGGCAGGGTGGACGCCGCGTCCCGCCGGCGCGGGAGGCACCGTCATGGCAGCCCAACCAGGCGCGCCTGCCTCCATCAAGTTCAAGTTCAGCACCCACACCCCCCTCCCACCCCATGCTGCTCACCGCTTCTTGTGGTTCTCCACTCGGAGCGTGAATCGCAGGCCGCCAAAGTTGGGGTCCGCAGGCACCATGGGCGGCGCAAAAGGAGGCGCCACGAGCGACACGTCACACCAATTGCGTGCGGCAATCAGCTTGTCGGTCCTGGGGTGGTGGGGGTAGAAGGCGCGCAGCATCTTCTGCCGCGTCTTGCCGTCCACGTTGGCTGCGCAAGGGCGGACAGGCGGGCGGGCAACCGGGTCACAACCCAGACCAGGCACCGGCACTGCAGCAGCTGAAGACAGACGACTTGCTCTGCACATCTGAAAAAAATCCCTGAAACAAAACACGGGTCGCAGACCAGGCACCGGCACTGCAGAAGCTGCTTGATGTCTGCAGCCGCATGCCGTATCCCTGGTGCAGGGCAACGCAGGCAAAACCACACGAGCGAAGGTGTGCTCTTGCAACGCTCTGCGCCGCTCACATGCCCAGTTGGTGCGCATGAGCATCTTGACGATGCCGTGAGGCGGCGGCGCGTTCATGATGGCGGAGGACACGATCTGGGGCATGTACAGGGGGTCGTCGCTGCGAGCGGGGGCAAGGGAGACGGGGATGAAAGGCGAAGAATGCCTGCCGACAGCGCTGGACGACAGTCAAAGGCCCCAGCTGCAACATGGCCAGGGAGTGAGGGAAGGTGGGCGGCAGGCGCCAGCCGAATGCTGTGCAGCACCCTGCAGATTCCGGCGGCCACTCACTCCAGGGTCTTAGCCTTGGGATGACTGTACAGCCGTCCCACGCCGCCGACATGCGCATCGCCGCTCAGGATGGACACGCGCACGCTTTTGGAGGTGGCCCAGTGCTGCATCAGGTGGATGAAGCGCAGGCGCTCCTCGGTGTGCACGTCGGCCACCCAGCCATCCACGAGGTCATCCAGGATCTCGGGCTGGTCAAAGTTGTCAATCATGCCTGGATGGAGTGCCGGGGACGAGGGTGGGAGCCAGGGCAGCGCTTGCCAGCATGGCGGTGCTGAATGGCCAAGGGTGCCAGCAAGGCCGACGACAGGCGGGCACAGAGGCATCCCTCGCGCCGCAACAGCAGCGCACGCAGCACCGCCCCTGCATCGCAGGCCCCGCCGCCACCGAGTGCGCCTGCCTGTGGATCGCGCCACGTTGCGGAAGGTGTCCACGCGGCGGGTCAACTTGTTGATGCAGCCCAGGATGGACTCCGCGGCCGGGATCTGCGCGCGAGGGCATGGCAGCGCAGGGTGGGTGGCGGAGAGACCAGCAAGCAGAAGCAGGCAGCAGCAGCCGCTGAGTGTTGGCGTCAACTGAGGGGGGTCAACTGTAGGCCGCCGACTCGCCCTCGGCTCTTGGCTTCATCGTACCTTCTTGCGGTAACCCGCCCGACAGCGGCGCCGCCCAGGCTCACCTTGGGGAAGACGACAGGGATGCCTGACAGCACCACCAGGTGCTGCGGCCCCGCCGGGAGCGCGTCCACGGTGCGGTTGAGGAGGTCGAAGGTGGCCTGGAGGGGGGAGGAGGCGGATGGGAGCGAGGGTCGAGGAGTGTGGCCCTCCTGGGCAGGGCATGGGCTGCAACCTCATGGAGGATGGCTGGCCGAAGACGAGCCAACGGGCAGCTGGATACAGAAAGAACCCTGCCTTCGACACAGGGCCTGCCCCGGCTGCCTGCGCGGGGCCCACCTGCGGAATGATGCGGTCCTTGCGCCGCTGGCTGCGCATGTCCACCCCCAACAGCACCACCTGAGGCCCCATGAACTTCACGTAGTGGAACTCGCTGCGAGGGGTGGAGGGGGGCAGCCACGTGGCACGCGGATCACGATGAGCCACCTGCCCGGCTGTCCTGCCCACACGCCAGCCAAGTGGGCAGCTGCCGGGAAGCGCCCCAGCCAGCGCGGCGGCGGCTCACGATCCGTCGTTGGCCAAGAACTCCTGCTGGCTGCGGTTGAAGGCGTCGGTGGTGTGCTGCTGGAACAGGAGGTAGAAGCGTCGTGCCACGGCAAACAGGCCCTGCGGGGGCGGCACAGGCCGGCGGTGCACCGCTTCAACAGAAGTCCAGTCGAAACACGGGGCTCGTGGCCATGCTTGCTGCTGCGTGACGACGTTCACTCGACCAGGGCCTGCCCGAGCTCACCTTGAACACGCCGCACTCCTGGATGTCTGCGTCGTACGAGCCATACCCATCCCAGATGTCTGCACGCAATACCGCACACACGCATTCTGCCACACTGCAGGGGCTCCAGTCAGCAGGCGGCCGCTGTGCAGCCGCTGCAGCGCGTCGCTGTGAGCCTCCGCCCCTTCCGCGTCGGCAGCAGCTTGCGCGGCTGGCATCGTGGCGTCGCGCTCACCGTGGTCGTCCCACATCATGACCTGGGGTATGGAGGCGTATGCCTCGCTTACATCCTTCATGCTGAAGGACAGCAAGTAGTTATCCAAGTAGAACTCTGTGGCCTGAGCCGCCATGTCGTCGCTCCAGGGCGCCTCCACCTTGGCCTTGCTGCGGGGCGGGAGAGCGGTGAAGCAGCGCGGACCAGTGCATTGGTGGTGGCGAAGCTGGCTCCCGTACGCGGATACAGTTGCAGATGCAACAGGCCAAACTGCAGCGGAGGTGGTTGGCCACAGCACGGAACGGGGTCCTCCAAGACCCAGCAGCAGTCACAGGGGCGCCTGGACGAGGAGCCAGCACCCCGGCTGCCGCTCACTGGTCCCGGATCTCGCCCCACGCTCGCAGCGCCGGCCTCTTGAACACCGGGTCGTTGTACAGCTGGTCGCCGCCGCCCACCAGGCAGTGCAGCGGGAAGGCGGAGTGCAGCTGCAGCATGTCCCGCCACAGGTAGGTGGCGTCGGCCCGCTCGGGCGCAGACGCGGGGATGGACCCGCTGAAGCCGTTGCAAGAGGTGTAGCCCCTGCACGCCGTAAGCTTGGAGCCATGAGCGCGCGTTTGAGGTGTGGGCATGCTGCAGAGCGAGGGTGCGCCCGCGCTGCTTCCACCCACGCTCACCAGTGCATGGGCTGGCCGACGGCAGGCAGCCAGAAGGTGAAAGTCCTGGTCTCATCTTGGCCTACACAGCTTGCACAGCATGCATGGCGTGTGTGGTCAATGGGCAGCCTAACACACACGACAAGAGCAGCCTGCTGAGCAAGGATGCCGACGCAAGGCAGAGGCTGCCCGCCTCCCGGACACGGCTCACCAGCCGAGATGCTGTAGGCCACGGGCCGCTGCCAGGGCACCAGCTGCAACTCGATGTCAAACCGCCAGAACACCCAGCCTAAGCAGTCCGACAGCTTGGTGGGGGTCAGGTGGAGCACGGCGCCGTCGCTGCCAGCGTTGGTGTCGGACAGTGTCAGCGTCGGTTGCGGCGCTGCCTCTGCCGACGCGCTTGCAGCAGCCCGCGTCAGAAACAAGACGGAACCTCTCCAAGACGTATCTCCAGGCCCAGTGCCGCCTTGAAATCGCAGAAAGGGGCCCGCTATATTGCCAGATTCGGCGCTCCTCGGCGAGGGCCCTTCCGGGCTGACTGCGTTACCGCCCCCATTCTTGCCGTCCAACTGTCTGCGCGACTGCCACAGGTGCTTATGCGGGCAGGGAATGCAATGACGGCAAGAGTACAGCTGGCAACCCTGCAGCCTCCAAAAACGCAGCAGACGCGGTTAAACTTCCTTGATGCAGGTCAGGGCGATACGGAGGCGAGAAACGTAACGGGTTTGGCTGGAATAGTGGTTAGCTCGGCCTGGACTCGAGGCTCCCAGTTTTGGCAGCTGCCGCCGCATCCGCCACCTGAAGTCAGACAGTTGGGCCCCTGACACTGAGAGGCCTGGGATCGACAGGCAGATTACATCAGGTGAAGCCTGCAAGTCGTAGCCGCCACCCATAGGCAGCTTGCACGCCCTTCTGCGCAGCCTCAACTGCCGCAGCTCCCCCGCCGTCAGCAAACCAGGGGTGCTGCCGCCCCAAGCGTTGCACAGCCAGAAGCAGCAGCCGCAACTGCTCCAGGTCTTGGGAAGCCAGAAGCGCCACTGCTGCATGCTGTATGCCGCTGGAAAGTGCCTGTGTGCCCCGCGCTACCTCGGGGCCGAAATCACCTCGGCAGCGCTTGGGCTGGTGCCAGGATTGGCAGCACGCGGAGAAGGGCCCCTGTGCTGCACTTGGTCATGCTGGCAGTCCTGCTTGCGAGAGTCGGCTGAGCTGACATCTGCGTCGGCTCACTGACAGCCTCAACGCCCGCTTCGCACCCTGCACCAGCTGCCGGCGCTCCAACTGCCCCGGGTGCCGCTCCACCGCCTTGAGCGGAGCTTGCTCGTCCTGGATCCAGCGCCGCTGCTTGCGCCGCCGGCTCATCCAGCAGCACGGGCTGAGTGGCGGGCAGCTCAGCACAGCTGTGGCGGTTGCTGTCGCTGGCAGCGTGGGCTTCCTCGTTGCTGCTGCTGCTGCCGCCCGCAGGGTCGTCGCCGCCGCATTCCGTGTGGCAGGTCGCCGTGCGTGGTGAAGAAGGGCTGGCTGGCTGCAAAGTGGTCCCGCCCTGTCGGCCCGCCTGCCAGTCCTGCACCTGTGCCAGGCAATCCGCCAGAGCAGCGGCCAGGCTAGCGGCCGGCTCGGGGTCCCCCTCTGCGGCCACGCCCTCAGCAGCCTGCAAGAACAGCTGGACGGCAGGGGGCAGCTCCCGGCATCGTGCGACAGTTCGCCACCCCCGCGCAACGCGACCCCGCTGCACCCCGCGGCGGCTCCGTCACGCCCATCGCCGCCGCCGCCAGCGCGGTGTGCATCTCGCGCCGCTGGCGCTCCTCCTCGCGCTGCTGCAGCCACGCCTGCTGCTGCTCGTGCTCCTGGCCCAGGCGGGTGCGGTGCTGCGTGCGCCGTCGGCCCGGCCCATGCAGCATCCGCTGCACCGCTTCTGGCAGCTGCTCCCAGGACAGGCAGATGCCTGGGCCTGCCAGAGGGCTGTCAGCGGCGGCGGAGTCGGCTGGCTGCTGCTTGGTCACATATCGAAGCATGGAGCCAGAGGCTGTGCTCGTGCTGGCGCCCCTGACGCCGCGTCGCCCCTGCCAGACGCGCCTGCCAGGCCGCATGCCGCCCCCTGAGCGCGCGCAGGGCGCACGTGTGCTGGCTGCGGCTGCTGCCCAGGGCCAGGGGCAAGGGCGTCGTCGTTGCCGAGGGCCGCTGAGGGCGCATCTGCTGCTTGGGGGTCAGAGCGGGGCTGGCGAGGGTGCTCCACAGGCTCGCCATCTGATACCGATCCCGACCGCCAGCCACCTTCGCTGTCGCTGGACCCAGCTGCGCATTGCTCCGGGGCCTCTGCTCCATGCAGCAGCTGTGCCTGCTGGTGACTTCGGATCTGCCCGCAACCATCCGGCTGTGCGTCAGCAACAGGCCGCGCCACCGATGCTGTCCTTGTGCTCTCCCCATCACGCTCGCCACAATGTTGGACGTTATCTGGCTGCCCAAGCATGCCCACAGCATTGAAGGTGTCAGACAGCGCTCGCCCCTCGTCCTGACACTGCTGCTGCCCTTCAATGAGCTGCTTCTGGACAGACCAGGGCAGTGCTGCGAGCTGGCATGCATCCATCTGCAGGGGCCAAAGGGAGGCAGCGTCGTGGGATAATACCTTGCACAGTAGAGATGCACTGTAGACACGGAGGCTGGCAGTAGCCCTGCCTGAGAGAGGGGGACACCCTGCCACTGCTGCAGCATCTTGTGCCGCATCAAAGCTCCTCCAGGGGAGGCGCCATCATCGCCGACTCCATCCGCTGCCGCTGGTACATCGAGGGCCTGCCTGAGCATTTCATCCAGTCGTGGCTGCTTGGCGGCACCGTCTGCGCCACTCTGCGGGCTGGCAGGCCGCTTGGCCCCTGCCCAGCTGTTGCCTGGCAACGCTCCCGGCGACGGCACCTGCTGATGCTGATTGCTGGCCGGCTGCACAAGCTGCTGCTCGCGCTCCTCCGGGCTCTCTGGCGCCTGCTGCGCCTGCGGCGCACGTTGGAAGAAGGCTGCCAATGCGCCGGTGCTGACACCTGGCGGCGGTGCTGCCAGCCGAGCAGGAGGGGCTGAGCCGGGGCGGGCCGCGGTGGAGGCGGGGTCGGTGCTGAGGCGGGTCACGGTGATGCCGATGCCGCGGATGTCGGCGTGAGGCACCTTGAGGGCGCACAGCAGCTCCCAGCAGCGGGCAGCGATCTCGCGGCCGCTGTCGGTGAAGCTGGGCAGGGTGACTGCGCGGCACAGAGGAGGGTTGCGCGGTGATGGGGAGGCGGAGTTTAAAGGCTACGTGAGCAGCAGCGCTGGCAGCCACCTGAGCGGGAGAGGTTGTCGCACTCGCCGTGCCCCATGAACTTGCGTGGCTCCACGGCTCCCTGCACCGCGGGGCCAGGCAACAGCGCAAGAGCTGCTTGCATCGGCCAAACCAGCGGTGGCGGATTGCACTGCAGGTAGGCATGGGCAGGTAACTGGGGCGGGAGGCGCACCTGCTTCTTGCGCATGATCTTCAGAGTCAGCGTGCGCCCCTTGGCCCCTGCCTGCCGCAGACGGCTGTGCACTTCCTCCCCTGCAGCCAGCAGGGCAGCCGGTGCCATGGGTTACGTGTGGAGCCAGCCGGCAGCAAGGCAGCCCAGCGGTACGCAGGCGCCGGCTCCAGCCTGCCTCACCCAGCTTGCTGAGGAACTCGCTGGCCTCGTCCACGCTCTGGAAGCGGATGCCGTAGTTGCACTCAGCGCCCACCGACTTGCGGGCGCGTGGGCCGCCCTCCACCTTCCTGCAGGCACGCACAGCGCCCTGGTGGGTGGAAGTCCGTGCCGCACTTGTCATGGCAGCCTGGCATTTGGACTTGGCTTGCGTAGGCATGAAGGGCTGCCGACTGCTGTCAAGCTTGCCTCCTGTCCCTTCCGTGCGCGAAATCCCAAAGCACGGCCCCCAGCTTCTCGCCGAGGTGCGCCTGCAGGGACTGTTTTGAGCGGGCCTGCAGGAGACGAATACAAACAGTATTCAAACGGGCTCTGTTTGCCACCACTCGATGATGATTGCAGACGCACTGCAGAGTCGCAGCAACGACATGCAGCCATGCGCGGCATGCCGCCCTGCACAGCTGACCACACCAAAGCCGTGGGCGCGCTCAGCCGCCCACCTGCACATCCGCCACCGTCTGTATGCCCAGCTCGGCGAGTCTGCGCCCGTGGGACCAGCCCACGCCCGGCAGCCTGTCCACCGGCAGCCCGCGCAGGAAGGCAGCGGCCTCCTGCTGCGTCACCAGGCGCTGGCCGTTGGGCTTGGCGTGCTCGGTGGCGATGCGAGCGAGCAGCAAGTTTGGCCCAATCCCCGCGCTGGCTGCACACAGCGGTGGAACATAGGCATCACTGGCAGGCGGGCAGGCAGGCAACCGGGCCCACAACAGCAGAAAGCGCAGCAGACGAGGGGCTACCACGCACCTGTGCAGCCGGTGGCCGCCTCGATCTCTGCACGGATTTCCGATGCAAGTTGCAGCGGATCGCCCAGCCCTGCATGGGCGTGGCGCAAGTACAGTGAGCTGCCTGCTGCATGCGCGCCCTGCGACGCTGCAAACATGCGGCTCGACAGGTGGCCCACCCGTTATGTCCAGGAACGCTTCGTCGCAGCTCAGCGCCTGCACGCAGGACGTGCAGCGCAGCAAAATGCGGTACACCTGTGGGGGAAGAGGACGGGAAGGGGGCTTCAGGGTGGTTTCATGCTTGGCAGGAGTGAGGAGCAAGTTCCGCTCCGACGGGACTGGAGCAAAGTTACGCGAAGGCGGCGCCCACCTTCTCGCTGACGGCGGCGTACTGCTCAAACAAGTAGGGCACCACGATGAGCTGGGGGCACAGGTCCATGGCTTGCCTGCACCCGCAAGAGGTGCGGCGCTTGCGAATGCAGGACGGTGATGTAGTGCCAGTAACTTGTCCAGCACCTGCACCCAACTCGCCCCCCCCCCCCCCACCCCCCACCCTCCCACCTGATCATCATGCCAGACCGCACGCCGTACTTGCGCGCCTCGTAATTGGCCGTGGACACTTCACCAGTGCCGGTGGCGCTGGCCGAGTGGCACACCGCCTGCAAGAGACATGGCAGGCAGCAACCACCCAAGAGTTGAAGGGTGATGGGAGGGCAGGAGGCTGCTGTCTCCAGCACAAGGCGGCTTGCTGGATGCCTGCCAGTGCAGGCGCTCACCAGTGGCTTGCCCTTGAAGATGGGGCTCTCCACCTCGGCCACCGCCGCAAAGAAGCAGTCCATGTCGAGGTGCATGACGGCACGGGGGCAGCCGGGTCCTGGAGGCAGTGGCGCGGGGCCCTGGCTGCCTGCGGCGGAGGCCATCAGTGCCTCGATGCGCGACTTGTAGGTGCCTGCAGGCGGGAGGAACAGGAGGCGGCGTTAGAGCAGCTGCCCTCGCGCGCTGGAACCTCTGCTTAAAGCACTGTAGAGCCTGTGAAGGCCAAGGATGGCCTCCTGGCGGAGGTGGAAAGCACATCCTCCTGTCTCCCACCGATGTAATGCAGGCGGGAGGCCTTGAAGTAGGTTTCCATGAAGCGCGGGTCCTCGTTGGAGGATCGTGGGGGCCCCTGGCAGCAGGCAAGGGAGGGCACAGGCGTGCCAGCCATGAGCGCTACAAAGCGGGACAGGCATGCCAACCAATGCTCAGGCAGCCGCCAAAATCACGCACGCGGGCAGGAAAGCAGGCATGGCACGCCAGCCTACTTGAGCACGTCGCATTCAGCGCGCATGCGCGCCGCAATCTGCTGCGCCCGCTGCATCTCCCCAGCGTCATAGCTGCCAAAGGCTTGCGCAGGCGGCGCACTGGCAGCAGCTGCTGTTGATGGCAGCCTCACAGCTCTCTGCGCGGGGGAGCGTCATCTACGGCGGCGTGGCCTGTCGCAGCATGCTGCTCTGCGGGTGCCGCTGGGGGTGCAGGTGCCCTGATGGCCTGAGATGGGCCATCTTGCTGCTGGGCAAGGCCTGCCAGAGGCTGCCCTGGCTGCTGCGGTAGCACAAAGGTGAAGTCATGCGCGGGCTGCTGCCGCTGTTCAGTTTGTGGGAAGACACCCTGCTGTGAAGGGGGCTGTTGGGCTGCATCAGGATCTGTCTGCATGCCAAAGCTGAAAGCTTTCGGGAAGACGGCAGGGCGTCTGCGCTTGGCAGGGTGCTAGCTACGCCTCCGCTTCCACCCAAGTCGCTACCTCCCGCCCGGCTGGCGCCTGCAGCGCGGCGCCCAACGCGCCAGCCTGCTCGCCAAAGATGGCGGAAGGCAGCAGCTCGGCAGGCTTGACTTGCACAAAGGCCTTGAGATGTTGCTGCCCTGGCAGGTCCCGCAGCTGCCACAGCGCGTAATCCTCGAGCTGCAGCAGGAGAGCGACAACGAAAACGCACCGTCATCCTCCCCTCTTGGAATGCTGGCGCGTCTGCCAGGCATGGCATTGCAGACAGGATCCTGCAGGAACATGGCAGGCTCACCGGCAGGAGCCGCCCAGCCCGGATGCTGTCAACAACCCACTCTGGGCGCACTATGGGGATGGGGTCCCTGGCCTTTTGCAGCTGCTTGATCTTGGCGTCAGGCAGATTGGAGCATATGATGTGGGTGACTGCAGGAGGGGCAGCAAACGAGGCATGAAGGGTTCCTTAGGCTGGACGCACTGCCAGCAAACCGGTGGAGCCCAAGCCCCGCTCCGGCGCACCCGTGCTGCGGCTGTAGTAGTTTTCGAAGCGGCCCCCATGCAGCGCCATGATCTCGCGCAGCTCCAGGTGGGAGGGGGTGGTGAAGCCGTCAACCATGATGCTCACACCCTCAAACAGGCGCGACCGCCGCTGCCCGCCGGCCCGCTCCTCAAACTGTTCCTGCAGCTTGCGGTTTTTGTGGGCCATGTAGGCCCCAAAAGATCCGCCATGATACACAGACTCGCTGCCGTCCGGCAAAATGCGTGGTGCTGCCTGCTGCAGCGAGGGCGGAAGGCGCGCCCCCATCGGATTCCGTCCCATAGAGCGGTGCCGCTGACACAGCGTGCCGTGCTAACAGCAAGGATGCTGGCAAGACGCCTGGGCTCCTCTGTCGCAACTTTCAGGCGTTTTAAGCCTAGTCAACCGCCTCCAAGGCTCGAAAACAGACCGGCCAGACACGCACAGATCGTTTCGATTGTGGCATAGCGGCGTTGAAGTCGGTGAAGTCGGGGTATAACAGGTTAAACGCACCGTAGTTCTCAATCGCGGCAGCAACATCAACAAAGCCTGTCCTGCGCAGTTGTAGTGCTCACCCTCCTCTGTGACCCCCTCCGCTTCTATGGACGGGCTGTATTTCAATTCAATCGAGCAGGTGTCTGCTACTTTTTCGCATCCCTGAAGCAGGTCAGGCGCCGGCCGCTTTGGGCGAACCATGAGCTTGGCTCTGCTCAGGCGCGCCACTAGCAAGCATTTTAGACAGTTGCAGCTATCGAGGTTGACCAATGGCCTGGCGCATTGCATGCAACCGGCGGACGACGTCGGCGGCAGTGGCGGCAGCTTGGCGCTGCCCGCTACCACTGCAGCACGCCTGTGGCGCTACGATTCCCCACTGCTGCGCCATCTCAACACAGCTGCTATGCAGAACGTAAGTGCGGAAGGTGCTACATGCAGCTGGGTGTGCTACTACTGATGCATCCGAATGTCAATCCAACCAGCAGCACTGCCTGCCTTCGTCAAACAACTTTCTGTGCACAGGTCTCCTCGAATGATCCGGAGCCAGGCCTTCCCCCATATGAGGCAGTCAAGCAGCGCGCAGCTGCAGCGCAGAGCCATTGCTCGGATACGCCCCTGCAGCTAGGCAGCGGCGACCGCGCGCGGTTTGATGCGCTGCTGCGCGACTTCCAGCGGTCGGGCGCGGTGAAGGACCAAGCTCTGGCGCTCTACGTGAACAGCAAGGTGTGTGCGTCAAAACCAAGAGGTTTCCAGCCTCCAGATACCATTTGTTGTTACCTTTTCGTATTTAGGAGGTTTACCAGCATCTCAGCGCTGGCTGATGAGGCACCGAGCACTTTTCCGCCCCATCACAACCCTCTTGCATTCAACTTCCACTGCAGCTGTACGTGGAGGCAGTGGCCCAGTTTAAGCACTTCCTCCTGGCGGGGATGGACGCAGAGCTGGGGGGTGCGCTGTGTGCGCTGCGCCCGGGCGACGCTGCGCAGCAGGCCCTCTTCCCCTACTTTGCCCAGTTTGTGCTGGAGCGGTACGTCGACGACATCAAGGCCTACAGGTGCGGCCAGCGGGGAGAAATCGTGCTGCTGCCTGGTGGGTGCAAGGCCTGCGGCTGCCCGTCCTTGAAGCGCACTGCCAGCGTCCGAACGCCCCCCCACCACCCCCCACCACCCCTCTCACCCCAACACACACATACACATTTGCGCCTCACACCCACCCACACTCACACCCACAACCCCTCCACTCCTCTCCAGGGACATGGTGCACAGCGTGGACCTGCGCAACCCGCACCAGTGGTTCCCAATGGCGCGCGCACTGCAGCGGCGGTGAGCATCCGCGCGGGGCGGTGCTGCGTTTGCATGTTGATCCTTTGTGAACAGCGGGGACCTGAAGCCTGGAAGGCGTCCTGTTGAGCAGGAGGAACGTGTCTGCCTTATCCGCTAGCCGCCGCCGCCGCCCTTGGCCCTCCCCTTTTTAAACACACACACCACATGCACATACACCACACCACACCACACCCCTGCCTTCCCGCCGTGACTTCCACTCGCAGTATCGTGTATCATGCGGGCCCCACCAACAGCGGCAAGACGTACAATGCGCTGCACGCGTGCGCGCCGCCCCCTCGGGCGTGTACTGCGGCCCGCTGCGCCTGCTGGCCATGGAGGTTTACGACGCCTGCAACGCCGACGGCCTGTACTGCAACCTGGTCACGGGTGCGCAACGCCGGGCGGCGCCTGCCTCTGCCTGGTCTGCAGCGGCAGCACGCATGCCACGCCAGGGCTGGTTGCAAGAGTTTGGGTGCTCGGCATGCTTGTCCACACGCCGTCGACGCCGCCCACGCTGTCACGTCGCGCCCCCGTGCACGGCGCCGTTGCGCAGGCCAGGAGCGGCGGGAGGTGCCAGGCGCGGAGCACACGTCGTGCACGGTGGAGATGGTGGCCATGCAGCGGCGGGTGGATGTGGCGGTGATTGACGAGATCCAGATGATTGGGGACGAGGCGCGGGGCTGGGCCTGGACCCGCGCCCTCATGGGGGTCCCCGCCAACGAGGTCCACCTGTGCGGCGACGGCTCAGGTGGGCGGGCTGGGCAGATGCGAGAGCGGGGTGGAGCCAAGGAGCAGCTGTGGCCGCGCAGCGGCGGGTGCCACCGGCAGGATGGTACGGAGAGTTTGGGGATGAGGGCGCGGGTTGTGCCGCTACGGCATGGGCTGGACAAGCTCTGCTGCCACGTTCCGGCAGAGGTGCCCACGGCGCTCCACGCCCCCTTCCCACGCAGCGCTGCCCCTCGTGCGGCGCATCTGTGAGGAGATGGGGGAGCCGCTGCAGGTGCACAACTATGACCGCTTCACGGCACTCGAGGTGGGAGGCTGCAAAAGAAGGGGGCGGTCGGCAGCGGCAGGGGGCACTCGCGCACGCGCTTGCGCTGTGATGGAGGCCTGCGCTGCCCGCGCGATGGGTGGAGGCCCATGCTGCCCTGTGCTCGGCTGGGGCGTCAGGCTTTGAGGTGTGATTCAGAGGTTGAGGGCCAGCCACGCGACCCGCCGTCGCATGCACGCACATTTTTCTGTGCCCCTGCCCCTCCGCCGATGCCCGCTGCAGGTGGAGCCTGAGGGCCTGGCGGGGGGGTACGGCGACGTGCAGCCGGGCGACTGCGTGGTGGCCTTCAGCCGGCGGGACATCTACGCCATCAAGCAGGTTATCGAGCAGGAGACCAAGCACCGCGCCTGCGTCGTGTACGGCGCCCTGCCGCCGGAGACGCGCCGCCAGCAGGCCAAGCTGTTCAACGAGCCAGGTGGGTGGCACCATGGGGCGCTTGGTACTCTGCGCTTGTGGAAAGACCTGGGCTGCTGTCAGCCTTGCCTGGGGTGGGCCATCTTGGACTTGGCTACTTGCGCAGAGCCTGACTCACCGTGCAGCTGTCATATCCCGCCGACTTCACACGCCTGTACCGCCATGTGCCGCCCTGCAGACAATGCGTACCGCGTGTTGGTGGCCAGCGACGCGGTGGGCATGGGCCTTAACCTCAACATCCGTCGCATCATCTTCCACTCAATTGCGAAGAACGATGGTGCGGCGCCGCTGGCTGGCGGTGCAGCGCTCGCTGGACATGCCTGCATGGCCAAGGCATGCTGCCAACCCCTCCCTTTTGCACCACCCTCTTCCTTCAGTTATTTTCCTCGTCTTCACGGGCCGTTTTGCTGTGCAGGCACTGGCAAGCGCCTTCCTGTCAGCGTCAGCATGCTCAAGCAGATTGCGGGCGAGCGGGGCGGCGCAGCAGCCAGTGGAACAAGGGGCTCGCCACCTGCCTGTCCCCCAGCGATGTGCCGCGCCTGCAGGAGGCCATCAGTGTGAGCTTGCCTGCGGTGTGCTACCCACCCGGCCGCTCAGCGCCCTGCGCTGCAGTGAGTGAGAACCAGCACCAGCATGCCTGCCGACGTGCCGCTGTTGCGTTGCTCTCCCGCCGCTCCTCAGGCGCCGCTGGAACAGCTGGTCACGCCAAAGGCCGGCCTCTTCCCCCGAGTTTGAACACTTTGAGGTGTTTGCGGGACAGCGCCCGACGAGCCGTACAGGCAAGTGCGGCTGTGCTGAGCATTGTGTGTGCTGGTGCTGCCCAGCACCGCCAGCGAGCAGCAAGCAAGGCGGAACAGGCGGTAGCTTGCAAGCTGCATGGTTGCCACGCTGTCAATGTTCTGGGCTTCTATGTCCTCGGTGTCATTCCACCGCAGCCGCATCACCGCAACCGCATGAGCTCACAGCAGACGCTGTGCCCTGTGCCCCGCAGCTCCTTGCTGACCGCCTTTGAGCGGGAGGCGCTGCTGGACTCGAGCTACTTCTTCTGCCGCCAGCAGAGCGTGGTGGCGGCGGCGCAGCTGCTGGGAGAGGTGGGGCTGCTGCGCGGGGGCCGCGTCTGCAGCCGAGCAGCGCTTGCCAAGCAGGGGTGCTGGCTGAGGCAGCTGGCGTCGCTGGGTCCACCCCTGAGCTGAGGCTGTTTCGACTGGTTTCCCCCGCAGCTTGGGCTGTCTGTGCGGGACATGTTCACATTCTGCATGGCCCCCGCATCCGCATCAGACTTGCGCCTTGCCGCCGCGCTGCTCCACTTTGCAACCAAGTACAGGTGCGGGGCCGGTGGGCGTATGCAAAAGGGGGGACGCGTTGTGCATTCTGCGGTTGGCCGCGCCCGTGTGTCGCGCACCCGTAACATGCTGTGTTTTGCCGTTGTTCTTGCTGCGAGTGCGCTCTTGGTGCCACCCTGCTGTGCCATCCCCTGCAACCCTGCCAGGCCCGCTCCTTCCTCTCCCCTTTGCAGCAAGGGCCTGCCCGTCACGCTGGACATTGCGCTGCCGCGCCGCGTGCCCACCAGCACCGACGAGCTGCGCCACCTTGAGGCCGCCCACCAGGTGGCCATGCTCTGGCTGTGGCTCAGCTACCGGTTCGACCCCGAGGTCTTCCCCCTCAGGGACAAGGTGCGGTCAAGGGCGGCTGCAGACCGCCCAACGAGACCAGGCCTCCAGATGCTTGCAGGCTGCTGTCTCGAATCCGCAGACCGCTGCGTGACCCCCTGCCCCCCGTCCCCACCCAAGCCCACCCCCATCGCACACTATCCCATCTCGCACTATACCGCACCAGTCGACACAACCGCCACTCCTCCATGTGAGCGCAGGTCCAAGCCCAGGCTGAGCACATCTGCAGCCTGCTGGACAAGGGCCTGCAGCGCCTGACGCGGCTCAGCAAGCGCGGGGTGGACATCGCCGAGCTGGTGCGCTGCGCGGGACGGACGGGAATGCTGTGCCATGCTGTGTTCACGCTCGGGGTTGAACCCTCGGCCGTGCGTCGCAGCGCAGGTTCAAGCCCCTAGGTTGGTGCATGCACTTGCCGGTGATGCTGCTTCCCTGCCTGCAGCCTGCCCGGCGGGAGCACGAGAGCATCCTGCACTGCTTTGACGAGGAGCTGCAGCTGCTGGAGGAGCAGCGCAGGGATCAGCGTGCCGAGGACCGGCGGCAGCGCGCCGAAGACGAGCAGCTGCGGGCGGAGGAGAGGCGGCAGGCGCGGCGAGCCAAGAAAGCCCTCGCTGCAGCATCTGAGGCTGCACTCGCATCTGCGGCAGGGCCCAGTGCAGCCAGTACCGACAGGACCTTGAGCAGTTTGGAGGTCCAGAAGCCTAGCGGCAGTGCCGTAAATGGCAAGCAGCCCCCAGTCTTTGATGACGCGGTGAACAAGCAGGCAGAGCAGCAGCCTCGTCGCCGAGCGCTGAAGCGCGTGGCTGAGGTGGAGCAGAAGGCGCAGCAGCAGAGGCATGCTGAGCATCTTGCACGCGCCCGACTGCAGAGGCGTCAGGCATGAAGAAGCAAGCGCCCCAGCGCCAGCCCAGGCAGCCTCGTTCTGCCAAGCCAGCCTCGACTAGCATTCAGCCCAGCGGGTCAGGCTGGGATCGCCTCCACACCGCCCTTCAATACCAGTGAGCCTTCCTGTCTTACCTTGTTCACCTGAGAATATCTGATCTACTTTTGGTTCTACCTGTTTACGTCCTTTCTTAACAACCATGAAAAAGCTGGTAGCAGGTTTCTCCATGTTGAATAGTGCTGTGACAGAGTCAAACCGTGCGGCAAGGCTTTCTCTTGCTTCATGCACGTCTGAACTGGCACACGCAATCATACAGCCTGCCGCCCAGCGCCTGGGCGACCTCTGGATGCTTGATCATGCCGATGTTGAGCGAGTCGCAGCTGTGTGTGTGTGGGGGGGGGGGGGGGGGGGGGGACAACACGTGGGTGACACTGGCACTGCACCGCAGCACTGGTTTGAGTCTGGTCGGCCTCGCACCTGAAGCGGGCACGCAGGTTGGTCTCGATCGACCTGCCCATCCCCTCCAGCACAACCAAGTCTGCCCCTGCTGCAGCCTCCGCCAGCTCAATGCTGACCTGCAGGCAGGCATTAGCAGCAGGGCATGGAAGTTGCAAAGCTATCCATGGCATGGATCATATCGTGAGGCGCCACTAAGTTGCGCGTGGAGGAAGGTGGGCAGGCACCCCGACCCTCTGAACCGGCGCTTGCATGGCGGAGTTCTTACCTTGGACAGGTCGATCACTGGCAGCCCCGAGCCGCTGGCCACCACCTGCAGCTGCCGCGTTGAGATGCCCTTGCACAGCACTGGATCAGCTGCACAGATCTGCGGGGAGTGACGTGCAGACAGCCAGGTTGATGAGCCAGGGGTAGAGGCACGCATGCTGCCCTCTGGCGGAGGGTGTGCACCACGTACCCGCGGCAGCAGCGCCTCCAACTCAGCTGCGGTGATGTCGTTAATCGAGGGCAGAGAGTTGGCTGCAATGATGACGGTGGTGCCCTGCCGCAGCAGTTCCCTGGCAAAGGGCAGCATACCTGCATCACAGGTTGCTCAGGCAGCCGGTGAGCCTGCGCCGCGACTACCCCCACCACCCGTTCACAACCACCTCGCTGCTCAGGGAAAGTGCTGAGCGGCAGCTCTAGACACCTAGTATGATGTCAGCGCCGCTGTTGTCCACGAACAGGACTGCTCGCATGTATGTGTGGCTGCGGCATGTGGGGGCAAAGGTGATCAATACCATGACGGTCCTGGTGTAGCGCCAGCGTAGCAAGTCAGAGAGCCACGGCAATTCGTGCCTCTGCAGGTCACTCTTGGTGTTGCACAGTCTATCATGCAACCATGGAAGCCCAATCCAAAATTCAAAGCACGACCAGTGTGAACCTGGAGCCAACCCACCCCTCCTCCCCCTCCCCCTTTGCCAACGAGGCTCATCAGCCCGTGCAGCATGAAGCAGAGGGCGCAAGCAGGACCCGCCCGCTAACGAGAGAGGAGCAGGCGCCTTGGACGCACGGGGGGCCGAGCAAGACAGCTCAGACTCGGAGGCAAGCACGCTGGGGGCGCCAAAACAACAGATGCTGGGCAAGCAATTGGTTGCCAAGAGCTGCTGCATTGCTTGTGACTTGCAGCAGCACCGGTCCTTGCCGCTCTGAAACCCAGCCCTTTCAGCACGATTGCAGGGAGATTGCGCTGCCCAGTTGTGGCGTGAATTGTCTGGAGAGCTTAGCCAGCAGGACCGTGGGGTCTGTGCCGCGGCCGCCGCCGCGGCGGCGCTGGCACAGGGCGGCACGCTTCCAACAAACACAGCAGCATATGTGCGTACCCGTGTGCCAGGCCTGCTGTCCATGGATGTGGAGCTGGCTGAGGGGCAGGATGGGGGAGATGGCGAGGCACAGGCGGAGGCAGGGCAGGCCTCGGCCGCCCAGCGCCTTGCCCGCTCTTCGGCTCCCCCTCACCTCGTCGAGAGACGCACACAGCTCAGCGCTGGTCCGGAGACGCCCCCGCTGCCTGCTACGCAGCCGCAAGCTCCCCAGGTTTTGCAGAGGCTGGCGGACTCGACACCCACCCACAGCGCCGCCCAGCTGACAATGCCGCTGGCATGCGGTGCATCCCCAGCCAGGGCAGCTGCACCTTCATGCTGTCCCAGCCAGCCAGCCCTGAGGACCGGTGCCGCCTGGCATGCTTCGCGGGGCAGCTGGGCTACGAATTGGAGCGCGCGCGGCAGCACCTGGCCAAGCAGGAGCTGGAGGTGCGCGGGTGTGGGTTGGGGGTTGGGGGGGGGCGGCGCGCGCGCACGCGCGGGCTGGCGGCTGGAGGTTGTCTCCCAGCCCGGGATCAGGACCAGGGAAATCTGCACTGTCGCGGTCATTGTCCTTCAGACAAGCCTTATTCATGCTCCGTGCAGGGATCGCTCTATGAGCTGTCCCAGGCACTGGCCCGAGGCGAGCCCCTAACAGGCTCCGCCAGCCTGCCCATCATGCCCAGCTGGCTCGGGCGCAGCGGCAGCCTGGTTGGCAGCGGCAGCAGCGAGCAAGGTGCTGGCGCGCTCCGCCTGTCGCTGGACAGCGCCCGTAGCCGCATGCCACGCAGCCCTCAGCAGCAAACGACAGGTATCAAGGGCCGAGGTATCGCAAAACGTTGAAGGCCACTCTGCTCGGTGCAGCAGTGTTGCAGGGCCAAACTGCCCGCAACGTCACCAGACCAACAGCCATGGCCATTACGGTACACATGTGCAAATAAACTAGACAGCACATGGGCTTTCATTGCCTGTGTGCATGCTTGAGACGACTTTCATTTGCGTATGTCCTGACGCACATTATGCGCCGGTTTCCCACGCGTGTTGTACCCTTGTTTGGGGGCAGGGTGAGTGCACGACGGTACTGCAGCATTGTGTTTTCATCCTACCCAACTTTAAACTATCTCTTTCTGAAATGACACGTGCTTTTGCTGTATGCGCCATTCACTTATGTTCAAACCTTGTCCTCATACCCACGTCGTGCCCCGCCGTTGGGCTGTGTACATACTGCAACCACCCCTCTTCCTGTACAAAGGCAAGCAAGTGCAGCAGCGCTTGCACCGGCAGCAGCGCACCTGCACAGGCGGTCCAGCAGCGTGTCCAGCTGGTCCACCACCCAGGGTCGGGGCAGCAGCTTGTCGCGGGTGGCGTGGAAGCCGATGCCGCCCTGCAGGCGGAGCACGCGTGTGGCCCGTCTCGCATCCGGCTGCGTGCCGCAGGGCCCGGAGCAGCGAGTTGCAAGCACGGCATGCAGCTTCACCTCATGGTATGCCTCAGTCGTGGCCTTGCAGCCCAGGTCGAAGATGTTGCCTGCAAACACGCCCCGCAGCACAGCCTCCCACTGCTGCCGCTGCAGGCAGGGTGAGCGGGTGAGAAGGTGAGCTGCAAGGGCGACATGAGAAGCGTGGGCGTGTTTGAAAGGCACACGGAACAGTCCGAGCTGGGAGCGTCGCGGCTCCCTGACGAGCGCTGCACCTTGTCTGTATGCTGGTCTACTTCGGCGCACACGTCGGGCAGGAGGGCCAGCGCCGCATCATTCTCTCGCCGCTTGATGGGGAGGAAGATGTCGGTGAAGCCGGCGGCCTGCAGCGCCTGCTCACGCAGGCGACAGAGCTCCAGGCAGCCCACGCTAGCGTTGCTGGTGCCGCTTCCGTGGCCGTCGCTGCGTGCCTGTCGCTCGACATCAGCCAGAACAGCGAGGTAGGTGCTGGCAAACTGCTCGGCGCCGTGCAAGCGCTCCTCCTCCGGCCGCGAAGGGTCTGCCTCGGCTGTTCGACGAAAGGAGCCGATGCTGTCGCGGAAGATATATAGCCAGTCCTCAAGGGCGGGGTTGGGGGCCTTGCCGCTGCAGGTAAATTGGTTGAGAAGTTTGCAGCGCATGTTTGGTCAGACACCGCCCAGGTGGCAGCGCTGAACGAGGGCGGCAGCATCCATCGCACCTCTGCTTCAATTGAATGCGCGGCTTGTATGTCTCCAGGAGGGTGTTGGGGTTGTATTCATCGACGTTCAGCAGCTGAGGCAGGGGCACCAGCCCGGTGACCACCTGCGTTCCCTCTAGGGTGAACAACGACACCTGCATGATGTCGATACCAAAGAGATCACGATGCTATGACAGCAAGGACGGTGTACCCATGACTTCAAGTCAATCATCACTGCTTGCCACGGGGCACAGCAGGGCCCTGCAGGGGAGGGGGACGGCAGTTTTGCTGCTCTGCGTGTCCGCTTTGTAATTCTCACGGTAATTGACACAGATCTGGGTGTGCGCCTCTCTTTTCTGTAGTTTTCTTGAAGGTTTGTTGTTGCGGTTCAAGCTGCCGTTCAGCCCCCTTGAGCAACTCCGAAAGTCCCTTGCGATGTGGGGCGCAGCCTCGATGAGCCCTCTGCATCGTACCATCCAGTCCCTGTCGGTAGGCTGCAGCGTCGCCATGGCGCTGGCGATGCTGCCCGCCGCGTACCAGGGCACCCTGTTTGCAGCCCACCCGCTCATGTTCACCCTTGGCTTCTTGATGTTCATGACCGAGGGAATCATGGTGAGCTGAGGATGGAGAGCAGCGACTGGTTTTGGTGTAGCTGCGGTGGAAGTGCCTCGCATGCGCTGGTCTCTGACTGGCTGTCGCCGCCTGTGCAGGCCGCGGTGCGCTTCCGACCCAACGAGGGCACCACCCGGGTGGCCGCCATCACCAACCACGCGCTGATCCAGGCTGCGGCCACTGTTTGCATCTCAGTGGGCTTTTTCGCCATATTCCGCAACAAGGTGGGGCCTGGCGGGTGGGAGGCTGCGCATTTCGAGCTGCTCCGATGGTCGTCACTGCTGAACAGGGCGCACCTCCTCGGGGCAGCATTGGTGGCTGCCCTGAGCTGCGCGTGGTGATGATAGCGGCGTCGTTGCTCGTCACCTTTGGCCGGCGCGCAGACCCTGAACGGCAAGCAGCACTTCACATCACTGCACGGCAAGGTTGGGCTGCTCACCTTCCTGCTGGCCCTGGCAGCGCCGCTGCTGGGCATGCTGAGCTTCCGCCGGCTCGGCCTCATCCAGAGGTTCCCCCGACTGGCAGCCACGCCTGAAGTGGCTACACCGCCTGGTGGGGCTCCCTCTGAAGAGCTGCCTACAGCATCTGCTGGCCGTCATGCCTGCTTGATTTGCATCAGTCGGCGCGGTTGCTTTCAGCATGCAGAGGCGGACTCCTGCCAGGCGGCCCTGCCCGGTCCAGCCCTCACTGAACCCTTGGTGCCCCCCATGCGCCAGGTGTCAGCCTACGCCTACACCCTGGGCATGGTGACCATGCAGCTGGCCCTGCCCCACAGCGCCGTGCTCACCGGCCTGTGGTGCCGCGCCTGGCAGGCGGGCGTCGCGGCGCTGGGGGCTGCATGCTGTACGCGCTGCGAGGCCGCATCAACGGGCGCAGCGTGCTGCCGTCGGCCGGCACGACGGTAGCAGCAGCGTTTGCTGGCCCCAAGGATCACTAGGCAGGGCTGTTGCATGAGGCCATTTCTTTCATTGCGGAACACCCCGGCCAAGTGGTGAACTGAACACCGTCGCCCCAGCCCCCACGCTTTGCTGTGCATCCCTCACGCGTGCGCCCCGTCCGTGCCCCCGGGCCAGCAGCCACCGCCTGAACCCCATGCGATTGCACCGCACTGCCGTCCCACCCTTGATGCTCAGCCTTCAGCGCCACCCTGCCTTCAGCGCCGCCCCATCACAGCATTTCGTGTCAGCCGCTCCACATTTGTCGCCCCTGCTGCTAGATTTTCGCAAGCTTGTGCTGTGTGACAACTTGGAGTGAAGGCTTAGATAAGAGTGAGGCAGTGCAGAGGAGCAGTTCAGACAGGTTTGGTGCAGCTATCCGCTGAGAAGACAAAATCATGGGTTACGAAGGGCAAACAGGGTGGCCGCAGTTTGCGGCGCAGAGCGGGCGCGTTCAAGAGTCCGCTGCGCTGCAAGGCACGGCAGCAGGTGTGTGGCGGCAAGGGCAGCTGCGCCGCTACCGACTGGTAGCCTGGCTGGGCAGAAGCTAGGAGCAGGGCTGAGGAGCAGAACTCCCACATGGGCGACTCTCCAGCTGAATGCAAGGTCCCTGTCCTTGTCGCTGCATCAGTCAACCGCAGCTGCAGGGGGAAAGTCCACTGCCGCCTCAAAGCTGCCAGCAGGCTGACACCACTCCAGGAAGCGCCAGTACAGCCAGTCCACGGCTGCACCGCAGCATGCCCTGGATTGTCAACCGATGCCTGCCACAGAACGCATGCATGCGTGCCGTCCACAGTGCGGCTCCTGCTCACCCGTGATGCAGCAGCAGATTTTGCCAAACCATTTGCCGCACTTGTGATAGCGCCGCAGCCGCCCCACCATGCTGTCGTCCCGCCCGCCGCCGCGCAGCACCTGCCAGTACACGTGCTCGGTGCGCCGCGCTATGCTTTGCCAGCTGTACATGTCGCGCACAGCGGCATGCTGCTGCCAGGGATCTGCAGGGTGCTGGCGCACGCGCTCCAGCGCCTGCCCCACCGCCGCAACCAGGCCATCGGGCGACGGCTCCGCAAGCAGCAGCATGTTGTCGGGCAGCACCTCGGGCACGCCGCCCACCCTCGTGGACACGACCAGCAGGCCTGCAGCGGCGGCGGAGAGTGGCTCAGCGCGCACAGCTGCACCTGCCACCTGCTGGGCCAGTGGCAGTCGGAATGCGCCTCAGCCCAGCGGCCTGGCCTGGCCCACCTGCTGCCGCCGCCTCCACCAGGGCCATGCAGAAGGCCTCGGTGAGGGAGCAGTTGAGGAAGACGTGGCCCCGCACCAGCAGGCCGCGCACGCGCCGTGGGGCACAGCGCCCACCAGCTGCACGCGGGCCTGCAGGCCGTGCCGGCGCACCACGCGCTCCAGCAGGGGGCGCTTGGGGCCGTCGCCGCCAATCAGAAACTGCGCGGCGGCAGGGTGCGCGAGCGGTGGTGCAGCGGCGACAGCGGCGGCCTCGCAAGTGCTGAGCGCATGTGCACACAGCTGAGCCGCTCGCGTCGAGCATGCCATGTGCGCACCTGGACGTTGGGGTGGTTGTGGCAGAGGGCGGGCAGTACAGCCGCCAGCAGGTCGATGCCCTTGCGGTACACCAGCC